>JAQGEQ010000201.1:0-600000 GCA_034620365.1 Pegea sp. RAD2-039
ACGACCTCTTCAAGTACTTCGACTTGATCCAACAATTTGCTATCATGTCATTGTCAGATAAATTAATTAATTGTTTGAAAAGACCAAATACAAGCCCTTTCTTGTCGACAACCATCATCGACCAGCTGATTAACGACCTCTTCATGTACTTCGACTTGATCCAACAATTTGCCATCATATCATCGTCAGATAAATTAATTGATTGTTTGAAAAGAACAAATACAAGTCCTTTCTTGTCGACAACCATCATCGACCAGCTGATTAACGACCTCTTCAAGTACTTCGACTTGATCCAACAATTTGCTATCATGTCATTGTCAGATAAATTAATTGATCGTTTGAAAAGACCAAATACAAGCCCTTTCTTGTCGACAACCATCATCGACCAGCTGAATGACGACCTCTTCAAGTACTTCGACTTGATCCAACAATTTGCTATCATCTCATCGTCAGATAAATTAATTGATCGTTTGAAAAGACCAAATACAAGCCTTTTCTTGTCGACAACCATCATTGATCAGCTGATTAACGACCTCTTCAAGTACTTCGACTTGATCCAACAATTTGCTATCATCTCATCGTCAGATAAATTAATTGATCGTTTGAAAAGACCAAATACAAGCCTTTTCTTGTCGACAACCATCATTGATCAGCTGATTAACGACCTCTTCAAGTACTTCGACTTGATCCAACAATTTGCTATCATGTCATCGTCAGATAAATTAATTGATCGTTTGAAAAGACCAAATACAAGACCTTTCTTGTCGACAACCTTCATCAACCAGCTGATTAACGACCTCTTCACGTACTTCGACTTGATCCAACAATTTGCCATCATATCATCGTCAGATAAATTAATTGATCGTTTGAAAAGAACAAATACAAGCCCTTTCATGTCGACAACCATCATCGACCAGCTGATTAACGACCTCTTCATGTACTTCGACTTGATCCAACAATTTGCTATCATCTCATCGTCAGATAAATTAATTGATCGTTTGAAAAGACCAAATACAAGCCTTTTCTTGTCGACAACCATCATTGATCAGCTGATTAACGACCTCTTCAAGTACTTCGACTTGATCCAACAATTTGCTATCATCTCATCGTCAGATAAATTAATTGATCGTTTGAAAAGACCAAATACAAGCCCTTTCTTGTCGACAACCATCATTGACCAGCTGATTAACGACCTCTTCAAGTACTTCGACTTGATCCAACAATTTGCTATCATGTCATCGTCAGATAAATTAATTGATCGTTTGAAAAGACCAAATACAAGCCCTTTCTTGTCGACAACCATCATCGACCAGCTGATTAACGACCTCTTCAAGTACTTCGACTTGATCCAACAATTTGCTATCATGTCATCGTCAGATAAATTAATTGATCGTTTGAAAAGACCAAATACAAGCCCTTTCTTGTCGACAACCATCATCGACCAGCTGAATGACGACCTCTTCAAGTACTTCGACTTGATCCAACAATTTGCTATCATCTCATCGTCAGATAAATTAATTGATCGTTTGAAAAGACCAAATACAAGCCTTTTCTTGTCGACAACCATCATTGATCAGCTGATTAACGACCTCTTCAAGTACTTCGACTTGATCCAACAATTTGCCATCATGCCATCGTCAGATAAGTTAATTGATCATTTGAAAAGACCAAATACAAGCCTTTTCTTGTCGACAACCATCATCAACCAGCTGATTGACGACCTCTTCACGTACTTTGAATTGATCAAACATTTTGCCATCATGTCATCGTCAGATAAATTAATTGATCGTTTGAAAAGACCAAATACAAGTTTTTTCAGGTGGACAACCATCATCAACCAGCTGATTAACGACCTCTTCAAGTACTTCGACTTGATCCAACATTTTGCTATCATGTCATCGTTAGATAAATTAATTGATCATTTGAAAAGACCAAATACAAGCCTCTTCTTGTCGACAACCATCATCGACCAGCTGATTAACGACCTCTTCAAGTACTTCGACTTGATCTAACAATTTGCCATCATGATATCGTCAGATAAGTTAATTGATCGTTTGAAAAGACCAAATACAAGCCTTTTCAGGTTGACAACCATCATCGACCAGCTGATTAAAGAACTTTTTACAGACATCAAAAATGTGACGATTTTTTTTGTTTTATAATATTTTCTGTTTTTTCACAAAGAATTTGAAAATTAGAAGAGTTTTTTAGCTTAGGTTAACTTTTTAGTTGTATTTTGCTTTCCCACGGGAAAAACAAGCAAATTATCTTTAATAGTGTATGTAAAACTGTAAAATATTTTTGATAAAAATATTCATTTTGTATGTACTTCTTGTTAATATGAACGATTGTTTAGTGCAGATTATAGATGTTCACTAATAGCCACATTTAATCAAAATATATTAAAATTTTGAATACAAACAAACTTATTTACTAAGACCTAATAAATTGCTAATTGAACATTGAATATAATTGAACATTGTAATATGTGACAAATTTTGCAGTTGTTATAGAGAGAAAATATCTCAAAATGTAGAATACTTTAATGAATTGACAAAAAAACTAGCCAAAGGAAGTTTTGTTACTACCGGATTAGTACAAAAAAAATTTATATACAGTTGTAAAAGAAAATAAATAACAGCATCAGATGATTTTATGCAGCCTGTAATTGATGACTTAAATTTTGAATGCCTTAGTTCATCTGGAGAGAAAGATTTAGAGACCAACACTGATGATTACAATGTCTTTTGTCAAGTTATGATGAATAAATTACAAATAGTAGTAAGATTCAAATTTACTGCAATTTTCTATAGCATAGAAAACACTAAAAGATGACTTTTCCATTATAGCTTGTTGCTGAAGCATTGTGATCAGAACTTTTCAACAAATTTAACCAAAACTTGTTTAATAAAAATATCTTTAAAATATTTTGTTCTTTCAGCAGCAGATATGTGTTGATGCTAAGCGCTCGTCTTCGTCTATTACTTACCATAGATATATGGCAGTATAAAAAATCAACGAAAAACTTTTGTTTGTAAAGAAATTTTTGCAATGAATTCCTTTTGATCTTAATGTTATTCGATGTGCTTGAGAAATGGTTGAGACAATTAAAATTTTGAAATATTAAGTTTTAAATATTTTCTTAACAATTGTTTAATATGATTAAATGAGTAATTCTAGCTGAAACTTTGTTTCACTACAACTTTGATCTCTTTTTGTATTTCACAAGCATTTAAACATTATAAAAACTAGCAGGAAAGTATTACGGGAAGATTACGTTATTTATGAAGTTAAAGTATTTGCAAAAAAATACTTTTAAGAATATAACTTGAAATTTTGAATGCAACAAAAAGAGTTTTTCTATAATCTACATTCAGTCGCATCCGTTACGTAAGTCAATTTGAATGTCTTAAAAGTTAAATGTATAAAATTGAGAGAAGAATTTTTTTAACATCATATTTAAATATCTTGAAAACAAAGAAAGTGAGAAAGTTGAAACAACTTAATAAAAAAATATATTTTGGTTGGTGTCAAATCGATTTGCTCCTTACTTTCCGATGAATAACAGAAAAAGATTGAATATTAGGGTGATGAGATTTCCACTTCTGTAAATCACGATTTATTATCGACATCTCTTTATAACTTTTCGATTGCCTTTCTCGACGATATTTTTTGTAATCTTTGAGCCATTTAAGTATGATGGAAGGACTTTTATCCTTCAATCCCTGAGCTGCATTTAGCAAGTGATAAGCGACCCCCAAGCCCATGAGAGCAGCTGACAGGCCAACAACAGTAGGGACAGCTCCAAGGTTCGGAGGTGGCAACGTGGCAACTTCAATTCGATCTTTTATGCAAAGTTTAGGAGATGAGAGACTACAGGAAACTCGAATGAGGGTTTTATTAAAAAGTATAGTACATCCACAATCACTTTTACATCCTATATTGATGACCGGAAGTTGATAGGAAGCGTTGTAAAATGTATTATCTGACCAAACACCAAACTCCTCTTTCCAAGTGAGACCAATTTTGAAATAACTTTGTCTGCAACTTTGAATAGCTGAAGTGACTTCTTCCAATAATTCTTTATTCTTGATTGGAATCAAAATTGCTGATCTATCCACACAGTAAAGTGAAATTGAAGATGTAAAAAGAGAGTTTAAAGGTTCGACTAACAAAGTCACATCTTCCAATTCAATCACTTCTTTGCATTGATCTATTTGCTTTGGTAAACTAACTTTATGTTGAAGTAAACTGACGTTGAAAGGACTACTTGAAATCAACTCGATAACTAGATTATAGATTAAAAAACTAGCTAAAAGCATTTTAGGCTTAGTTTTACTTTCACTTCTTTTATCTATAATAAAGAATTTTTCTTACGTATTTGCAACCCTTTGTAGCTTGGTTATCTCATTCAATTGTTTATAGTTCAGTTTCTACACAACAGCACAAGAACAATCAAATGCAATGACGTTCATTGCGATAGTCAGATTTAAACATTTTCTTATTAATAAAAAAATAGCTCTATAAGACAATACTTCAACATATCTCTTGTGATTTTTGGATTTTGCTTTATAAATGAACTGCCTGAAATAAATATTAGTTTCAAAAGGTTACATACACAAACTGCGAAAAAACAGTTAAAAAGCTTTATTTTAAAGCTTCTTTTTCTAACCTGAATATTTATCTATGTTGTTAAAACAAAGTTGAAATTTCAAAAAATATTATAATGCTTAAACTTATATCATTAGAAATGACAAATATTAACTCATTGATAAGTAATTATTTGCACATTACATAGTTGTCTCATCTATTGTTTTAGTTAAAAAGTTTATGTCGGCGGCCTTTTGCTTAAAATCAAAAAGTTTTAATTGTAAACTGGCTTAGTCTGATTTTTGAAAAAATTGACCAAATTAGCTTTGACACAAGCTGCCTACTGTAAACTTTTGAAATTGAAATTGAAACACAATGAAATTGAAGTATAAATTTTTTTATTATTCTACAATATTTACAAAAGTTGCTTTCAAATTAAAGACTCAAAACGATTGTTTATAAAGTAAAAGTAAAGTATTTTTGAAACGAACAAATTGATTTCCAAATTCAGTTTTTAAAGATCGCGCTGTTTCCTTGGAAGCACATTCCTCGCGTAAACACTTTAACAAATCTTTCATTCCACTTATCCTCGTGTTTCTTCAAGCAATTAGCTACTTGAGCATCACACTCACACAAGCTCTTCTTAATATGCTTCTGAAAAGCTGAAAATGTTTTCTATGGTTTATTAGGTAACAGAATAAAATAATTTTTTGTTTTGGACTTACGACAAATCACTTCATTATTCAAACATTTGTATTCATAATGAGAAGAAATAAAAGCAGAAAAAATTTGTTGCTGATGAGTTTCTCTCCATTTATGATAGCACATATCATGATCAAAACAACATCTGAAAACTTTCTGTTTAGGCTAAAGTTCAACTCATTAAATGTTCATTAAAAAGTTAAAAACAAACTGGAAAAATTGAAAATGGAATCAAATAGAGCAAAATTTATGAAATTTCAATAGCTAACTTATCAATATCATCAATAGGATCCCCAGAACCTCCACGACCGCAATAACATCCATAATCTGTGTATCTGCGATGCCCGTATGAAGAAAGAAGACTTTTAACGCCATGAGTACAATCGACCATTTTCGCCAAGTTTAATAAACTGCGTTTTTTTCTTACCTAAAACAAAATTTGCGTTAATTAAATTGATCAAATTTTTTTTAATTTCTTTGTAATAGTCTAACAGTCTTTCTAGGCGTTTTAAAACATATCTATTAATCAGACGGTTAGAACATTAAATTATTTTCAACATTTTTCAATATTTTTCAACTAAGTATAGTAGTTTTACTAATAAAAAAATTAAAAAAAACTTTTGTAATTCAATAATTATGACTGAAATCTTTGATTTCACTATTTACCTTAACTGAAGTAACTAAAAATATCTGCATCAGAACAAATAAAGATAAGATAACGAATGTCCTCATTGTTGCTTTTTTAGTCAAAAGTGATGAAAACACAATCTTTTATTTAAAAATTTCTTAAAGTGGCCATTTTTGGCACATCTGATAACTTCATGTAGTTCTATTGAATAAATTTGCTGCTGAATTTTGATTTCAATGTAACTATTATCTAACTAAAAAATCAAAAGATGAAACAATAACAATATCTTAAATTTAGCAAACGCTTAGAAATATTTATTTGCGATATTTTTGTTGAAATCTTACCAAACTTAAGTAAAACTGAGGTATTTACTGAATCACTTATATAAGTTAATTGATAAGTTTATATCATTTATAAAATTCTATAAGTTTTGTGGTCAGCAACAATTTCAAATTTAGTTATAAGATTTTAGTTTGCTCAAATAAATACTTTTAGAAGAAAAGTTTTAATACTTTTAATTTTTTCTCGCCCAAATAATCTAAAATATTTGTTTAGAACATATCCCAAAAGAAATACAAAAGCTAAAAATTACCTTCTTTTCATTAATTTATAATTACTACTTAAAATATGTACTGATAAAAAACACTGACAAGAAATGAAAAATCTAATTATAAAGTTTTACCGATAAAGGTCGACAGTAATTTTCAAATGGAAAAAAAATGATTTTTGATTCATATAAACTTAAATAAGTTTTGAATTTTAAAAGACAACCTTTTAATTAGGCCAAAATGTTCTTTAAAAAATTAAGAAGCTTGTTATGAGCTGAACCAACTAAACATAGCGAAATATTTTAATCTATGTTAGAAAGGTTGACTTTTCCTAACAAGTAAAGGGGAATATTTTTAACATAGTATTACCAATAACATTGCAGATAGGTTTAGATATGTTTTGAGACGTTAGAAGATACAACAGAATCTGATTTTATATTCTAAATAAATAAGGTCAACACAAATAAACTATATTTGTTCAATTTACATAAGGTCTGTTTTTTTAGTAATTCATATTATTTAATTTCAATTTGTTTAAAAATTATAGTTAAATTTTTGAATTATAAATCTAGGGAACTTTAAAAAAATGATAAACATAACTATAATATCATTCTATATTTAACAAAAAAAACTAAAATTTATTATATTTAATAAAAACAGTTTTAAAGCCGAGGGGTTAATTTTTCATAAAAGAGAAAAATCTTCTTAATTTATTGCTGCTGGAAAATTTTACTTTGCTTCGGCCGCAAACGGGCATGTATGTATAAACAAAACGCAGCATATATGTGCCAAGGCAGAAGCTATCCAGTAGTTGCCCATGTAGTAGGATTCCACTCTCTACGCTAGCCTGGTTATGCAGCGGAACAGGCAGACTGATGCAGCTACGCCCAGCTGGCGTCGCAGGAGCTGCCAAAACGATACTGGGTACAGCAACAAACTACCTACGAGACTCCAACTCCAGCTTTAAACTCGTAGTTTTGCATCTCCTAGAAGTGTTTTCATTTTATTAGACTCACAGTTTCTACCCGGGCTTCTTATATGTGTCCAACTGGGATCAGACCCGGAACCACCTGCCAGGTAAGCAGGTATGGTAACCGCTTCGCTACACAAGTGAGGAGAATTTTACCTTAAAAGTGAATATTTTCAAATAAAATGATTGATAATAAAATCGCTAATTTAATTTCAAGAAATATCATTAAGAAATATTTTTAAGCTTGTTTCAGAAAGATATTACCCATCAGTTTTATAAAGCTATTTAAACAATTTTAAGTTATTAAATTTAACTTTACAACAGTTTAAATCATTTAAGATGGTATTCAAAACATGTGTTAGTTTAATAATAAGTTGTTTATATATTTTTATCTTAATGCAAGAAAACAGCTAAAGCAATTTGTTTTAGTAATCTTAGCCATTACCGATAGCCTTTTTAATACATTTTTAAGGCTTTTGTGAGATACGCCAAAATAACGAAAACTGAGTAATAAATTGTCGTCGAATGTAAACAAAATTAAGTCAGTTAACAAAAAAATGCTTATCAAAAAAAGTTGTAAAATAAATACTCAAAAATACTCTTTAAGAGCTGTGAAATAAATAACTGTAACGTCAATATTTTTTTCTTTTACTATTTTAAATTATAAAACTTTATATCAATCATAGTATCAATATAAATTTGTTTAGTTTAATTAAAATTTTATTTTTATTTGGTTGTTAAAGATATTTTCTTAAAGATCACTTTTTAATTTTTTTAAACATAATTATTTATAAATTAAAGCTTTTTAATATCATATAATTAATATTTTTTATTTTTTTGAGTTCTGAATTTGTTTAATTAATTTATTGAACTGTTATGTTACTCTCATTTTTTTCATACTTCTTATTTTTTCAGATTAAATAAAAGTTTTTTCATTTTATTTATTTACCAAATCTTCTTTAAAATATAAAGATAAATAAAAATTGAAATGAAATAACTTAAAAAATTTTAATAATCCATCCTATTTATTAAGATTTAAAAAAAATAAATACATTAAAAAAAACTTTTCTAGATCATAAAATTGATATTTTTAGATTTTGTTTTTTGGAATGTCGTCTTTTCATCAACAACAAACTTTTCATCAAGATATTGAACCTCTCCCCCATCTTTCTGGGATTTTATTTTCAGAAGATGAATTATTCTCTACATCATCTTTTCCATTTACAGATACACAAGTTTGTGTGTTGACAACTTTTGATGAAGCTCATTCCGGTGAAGTAAATCAAAAATCAGGTTGTTAAAAATTAGAAAATAATTTTAAATTTTGAATTAAATAAATTTTAAACAAAACAATATTAGTAAAAAATAATAAAAAGGTCTTAAGTATCATTTAGAAAGAATAAAAACACTGCAGAGGTATAATAAAATATAAAATGTGAATCAAAATTATAATTTTATAAAATAGGTAAAGAAAATTACTTTTTGAAGAAATTATATTTTTTAGAAGTTTGAACTAAAATAACTTTTTGAAATTTTTGGTTTATAAATTTAATTAAATCATTTTTGATTTTATTTTGTTTAATATATTGATCATTCAATATTGATACAAAGTTATTAAAACTGTTTTATTTAAGCTTTTTATAAACATTTTAAAATTAAATAAATTTTATCAAATATTTTTATTAATAAATTATTAATTGCTCGATTTGAAATATAAATTATGATATTTATAACTTATTTATTAAACTAACTTAAAACATTTTTTTATAATAATTTTTAAGTAAACCCTTAATAAAATATAAACTTTTTTTACATAGATGGTGGAAGCTTAAAAAGTGATGGAAAAGAAGAAATTGGTAACTACAAAAAAATTTAAGTATTTTCATTTTCTTTGTAATGTTTTTAGGAACAAAACGAACAAAAAGAAAAAGTTTAAAAGAAAAAATTTCAAAAATCAAAAATCATAAAAAGTAAATTTTAACAAATTCTAAGTTCTTTGATTTGAGGAAATCTTTTTCAGCAATGAAACAACCTTACAATTTGGATTATGTAGATTATGTCACGTGGTTTACGAAAGTCAACAACATCAATCAGAACATATTCATTCACCATCTCATCTTCTTAATGAAGAGGTTTGTAATCTGCTGATGTGTTAACATTCGAGATCTGACGACGTCATCACTACAGGCTGACAGAGGAACAAATAATGATATATTGAATTCAGAAGAAACAAAATTTGGAATAATTTTGCTTCCAGCAACTTGTAAAGATTGCTCGAAAAGTTTTAGTAAAAAAAGAGAATTTTTGACCCACTACAGAAGAGTTCATTCAGGACTAAAACCTTATTCCTGTATAAGATGCGAGGAAAAGTTTTTTAGAAGATGCGATCTTCTATCACATCTACGTTCACACTTCGGTTAGTGACGTTATAGTTGCTGATGACGTCATATGACTCCAGACTTTGTTGCTAGGGTTACAAACATTCAATTGTCGTGAATGTGATCGAAGTTTTAATCAACGTGATAAGTTGATGGCTCATTTAGTTAATCAACATCAATATTCAGATGATCGGCTTCGCAAGTTTAAATGTGAAGTAAGTGAACGTTTCATGACGTCATACACGCGCTGATGACGTCACAAACTCGCTGATGAGGTCATATACTTGTTGATAAATTGGTTTTTCTACAGAAATGTCGTAAAATGTTTATGACGAAAAAGGAATTAGAAAATCATTTTAAGGTACACACAGGATTTAAAAGCTTTCAATGTGAAGATTGTGAGAAGAAATTTACATCACAATATTCACTTCAATGTCATCTTCGCTTACATACTGGTTAGTCTCAATTTTCAGAAGTTTTAGACTGAATATATATTTTTAGGTATTTTTCCTTACAAATGTGATGTTTGTGATTTTAAAACAAATCGTAAAAATGGATTAACAAGACACAAACGGATACATAATGGTTCCCGACCTTTTAAATGTGATTATTGTAATTATTCATCAACTACGTCATCTGGTTTAAAACGTCATATGAACCAACATACAAACCATAAACCATTTCAATGTCCTTATTGTGATTACAAGTAGGTAGAAAGTTGTTTGGTTGTCACGCAGTTGTCATGTGATTGTCACGTGTCTAATGTAGTTGTCACGTGGCTGGTATATTTTAATGAAAATTATTTTTAAGGTCGAATAATATTGAAAATATTCGAAAACATGTGAAGAAAACAAAGAAGCATGTTGGTTTAAAAGTTTACCCATGTCGATTATGTTCCTATGCTTCTGATGTAGCTTCCGACTTCATCTCTCATATGAAAACTGTAAATATACAAATTTTACTTATTAATGACGTCACCAACTTGTGCACGACGTCACAGGAACACGGGATTGTCGAGGAGCAGGCAGCAAAATCTTCCGGTATTTTAAGATCTGAAGTAACAATTACTAAAACAACAGATGATGAAGATCACTGTGATCGTTACTTTATTTCTGGTGCGTTGATGATGTCATGATTTTGTGATGACGTCTTCAACGATTTTAGGTCAACAACGAGCGATGACGTCACAACTAGTGTTTGATGACGTCAAAGCAGCTTCAACAATTAATGATCAAATGATTGAAGTAAACTTAATCAATGTGACGTCATTTCTTCAGCCTGGAAATTCACCTCTAACATTGATAGTTGGTGGTGGTTACCATGACAACAATAAGGGTAGGTTGATGACGTCTCATTTCTAAAAAGATTTTTGATATTTTCTTGCAGATCGAAAATGAATTTTCTTGAAAGTTTTTGTTGAAAGTTCTTTTGTTCAATTTTTCTGTTTTCATCAAAATAATTTTTAGATTGATTCAAGCGTCGAATGTCAGTTATTAATAGATCTTTGGCAAATTTTTAAGCCGTTTCTTGGTTCATTCTTCTTGCTATTAAGTTTCATCTCAATTATCACTGCCAAGTGGTTTGAGGTCGACCTCTTCTTCGCTTCCACGTTTGTGGATTAGCATTCCATCTAATTGGGACATAGGGACTTTTCAACGAAGACTAAAAGTATGTAAAGATTTGTAAAAGATTCAGAACTTCTGGAGGAGATTAGTATGTTCAAGGTGCTTAGAGAATATTAAAGAGGTTGTTTAGATAGCTTAGATCATACTCAGAACCCTAACCCAACTTTTTTATACTGGACTTTCTCTAAAAATAAATGTATTATTAAAGAAAAGTTTATAATTTTAAAGGTTTTTTTTTTGGAATAAACTGAGGTAGAAGAAGTTCTTTAAATATAAAGTTAAGCGCTTGTTGAAAGTTTGATTAAATTTGCCTCTGTGCTTTGACTCTCTTTTGCACACAAAGAACCAGGATTTGTTTATTACATAATTTGTTTCACTTATTTTTGTTATTTATACAATTCTTCCCATGACTTAAAGCAATTACTATTAAACGACTTGAAGTAGTTTCAACTGAACAGATTTCATTAAACTTGTTTATAAATACTAACTTTGTGATTTTATGTCAGTTGGTCTCTTGGCAGGGAAAATTTTGTTACAAATATTTCGTTTGTAGATTTTCTCAAAATTAAATTAAGTTCAATTTTGATGGACCGTATAAATTGAATTTTTAAAGTTTATTTTAAAATATTTTGTGAAAGTGTTTTTAAGGAAACTTTTGATGTTGTTAGTTTGAATTATAGTTACAATTAATCAACTTAATATTCAGCTAATTTGAAACTGACTGGTTATAATAAATATAATAAATGGTATCATTTGATTTTTAAGCCAAATTTTATAAGTGACATCAAGTATTACAAATTATTTCTCTCTAAAACTCATCGTGAATCTTCTATCACTAAATTATGTTTAAAACTGGATTCTAATATTAGAGTTATTTTTATGACTCTTCTGTGTGTGGTAAATTAACGTAATCAAATAAATTAGATTTAGTTATCAATTTTCAACAAAATTTCAAGCAAAATATCAAAATTAATTAAATGATTTGCTTAAGTCTTCAAGAGCAACAAATTGAAAACAAGTTTAATAATTTGCAATTGTAAAAAGATCAGCTTGAAAGAGTTCGAAGAAATGATTTAAAATATAATTATGAATAATGTTTTAAGCATATGCAAAGAATCGAATATTTTATAAAAATATCCTACACTTTATCGTGAACAAACCCAAGAACCTAATCAAAAAATTGAAATGTAACAAATTTAAGATGATTGTAAAAATATAAAGAAATTTAAAAGATTTTTCAAACAATTAAAAATTAAAACAAAAAATCATCATTGTTCATCTACCTTCTTCATTTGGTTCTAGGCATTCTATCAACGACGTGAACAACTTTTGATATTTAACCGAAAACACTCAGTGCTGCTGATTGTGTTGATGTTTAGCTTATGAGAATGCTGGAAGATAATTATTGATACTGGATCCTTGAAGAGCTTTGTAAGTAGAAGAGTTGCTCAGAACTTGAAGATTCACAAAGTTTAAAGTCAAATAGAGAGGGGAGGGTGATCTTGCATGACTTGATAATTGTAAATATTCTTAATAAACTTCAGATAACTTCGTTAAGCTTGTGAGATTTTTATCTTCTGTTTGAACAAATCACCTGAAACAATTCCTTATACATTTACAGAAGTCTTCAGCATACCATTTGCCATTTAAGAAAATATTTCAAAATATTCAATCTTCTGAAAATAATCTTTTTTACGATCATTTAATGGAGACTTTTAAACTCAGAATTCTGTTTAATATAAGAAGTATTCCAGTTTATAATTTCTTTCAATAAGAAACATGTTTAATAAATATTTAATAAAAAGTTTTGGAAAAAGCTTTGACCTTTTAAGTCAAATTTCAATTATTTGTAGAAAAAATTAAAGTTTATAAAAAAAAAACTCATCAATAAAATTAGCTTTAAACTTTTTTAAAGAAATTTTTACTTTATTTCAAATGTCAAAAAAACTTTTATATTCAAAAAGTTGTAAATCAATGCTTTTTGAATAATTTATTTTTTATCTTTAAATAAAGTTATATTAAAATTTTATTCAAAAATATTAAAACTTCCAATCCTATTAAACTGTATAAAATACATTCAAAGAACACTTTCAACTAAAATTTGCTAAACTCAGAAACTTTTGTATTTTGAGAATTAAATAATTGAAACTTTTGAAAATTTCAAAGTTTTGAAATAGAAAATCGATTCAAAAATGTACAAGTTCCGACCCACAAGTGAGTTTCCTGCTAGCCAAGGTTCTCCATACCACATCATGACGTCATCGTAACAGCTGACAGCGTATTTTTGAAATAAACTCGACGAGAAACTCTGTCTGTTGCAAAACAGATTTTTCTTTCCGATTTTGAATCATTCTCAAAACTTGAACGTAAAAGTCTCGAAAAATTAAAATTGATCTGAAAATGAAGAATTGGGTCTTTGGAAGACAACAAAAAACTGAAACTCACTTCTTGTTGAGAAGTTCAGGTGTTGATGACGTCACTTTGATGACGTAAGCAAAGTGAGATGAGATGAGGTTGAAAATGTTGGAAAGTGAATCTGTGAAATCTTTCGAAAGATCTTTTTGAAGATAAGGAAGGACTTCGTGGAGGATATCTTTGATCTTCGTCATCTCTTTGATTCCTTCTAACAAATCGATGTCCTTTAAATTTTTGCTTCGATTTAGATCTGAAAGAAAATGATCAGAAACTGATTTGGAAACCCATTGAAAATCAACTTACAATCGAGTTTTAGTTGAAATAATTCGAAACAATAAATTTGAACCCGAATCTTTTCAAAACTATCTTTTTCTAATTGAAGATATTTGCTGTAATGTAATTGGGCGATATTAAAAAGTCGATTCTGACGGCTTCGGTCGCGAAACTAAAAACAGATTGAATAAAAATTCCATTCTTTTCAAATCAACAGAAATTAACTTCAATTTTAAATAATTGATTATTAATTGTTGCCAAAAGAACATGATAACTTTGACGACATTTCAACGATTCCTCTGTTGTTCCTTTCAACTCTTCAATCAAAGAACAGATCTTTAAAGACTTGTTAAGAAGATCACTGACCTGAAACATCAAAAATCGATTTGTGTTCATCAGATGATCACACAAACCTTTTTCTCAATCCTCATCTGAGATTCAACTGGTTGTGACATCATTCGCGTCATCAATCGAATCGCGAAATGATAGTTGGTCGTGTTCAGTTGCCAGTAAAGGTCGTGAAGAGTTTGAAGATTGAACTTCTTGAAAATCGAAATTGCCTTAAAAAAAATACAATTGATTCCATTTCTTCAAAAACTTTTTTCAAAAGATTACTTGATCATAATAATCAATTGCCAGTTGAAATAACTCAACTTGTGATGACGTCATCGCTTCAGCACATTTTCGCGTGACTTGTGCGATATTAGACAGAACAAGTCCCTACAAAACAGATAATCAAGGACAAAGTGGACCACGAGTGATGACGTACTTGGTTGATGACGTCACCAGCTTGAAAGAAACACATATAGGAGTGTTGAAAATAATTGAAAGAAGATTTTCTTAGATTTTCATCAACTTCATCATCAGAAGACTTTATTTTGTTCAAGTCTAGTTTCCCTAATTCATTAGCAACATATCCAAGCTTTCTGACATCATCGAGTCGCTTTTTAATCAATTTTTGTTGAGATAAAGTAATCTTAAGAAGATTGATTGAGCTAGGAGGCCATTGTTGACATTTAAAATTAATTCTAGATCGATTTAGGGAATTGATAAAGCATTTGTAGGAAGTTTCTAAAGATTTTCGACAATCTCCACCTTCATTCAATTCAGTCAAAAAACTAAATTTTTTCGCTGAAAAAGATAAAAAAAAAATTACTAACCAATCAACAACCATCTACTAACCAATCAGCAACCATCTACAAACCAATCAGCAACCATCTACAAACCAATCAGCAACCATCTACTAACTAGTCAACAACCATCTACTAACCAATCAGCAACCATCTACCAACCAGTCAGCAACCATCTACTAACTGATCAACAACCATCTACTAACTAGTCAGCAACCATCTACTAACCAATCAGCAACCATCTACTAACCAATCAACAACCATCTACTAACCAATCAGCAACCATCTACAAACCAATCAGCAACCATCTACAAACCAATCAGCAACCATCTACTAACTAGTCAACAACCATCTACTAACCAATCAGCAACCATCTACCAACCAGTCAGCAACCATCTACTAACTGATCAACAACCATCTACTAACTAGTCAGCAACCATCTACTAACCAATCAGCAACCATCTACTAACTAATCAGCAATCATCTACAACCAATCAGCAACCATCTACTAACTAGTCAGCAACCATCTACTAACCAATCAGCAACCATCTACAAACCAATCAGCAACCATCTACCAACCAGTCAGCAACCATCTACTAACTGATCAACAACCATCTACTAACTAGTCAGCAACCATCTACTAACCAATCAGCAACCATCTACAAACCAATCAGCAACCATCTACAAACCAATCAGCAACCATCTACTAACTAGTCAACAACCATCTACTAACTGATCAACAACCATCTACTAACTAGTCAGCAACCATCTACTAACCAATCAGCAACCATCTACTAACTAATCAGCAATCATCTACAACCAATCAGCAACCATCTACTAACTAATCAGCAATCATCTACTAACCAATCAGCAACCATCTACAAACCAATCAGCAACCATCTACTAACTAGTCAACAACCATCTACTAACCAATCAGCAACCATCTACCAACCAGTCAGCAACCATCTACTAACTGATCAACAACCATCTACTAACTAGTCAGCAACCATCTACTAACCAATCAGCAACCATCTACAAACCAATCAGCAACCATCTACCAACCAGTCAGCAACCATCTACTAACTGATCAACAACCATCTACTAACTAGTCAGCAACCATCTACTAACCAATCAGCAACCATCTACAAACCAATCAGCAACCATCTACAAACCAATCAGCAACCATCTACTAACTAGTCAACAACCATCTACCAACCAGTCAGCAACCATCTACTAACTGATCAACAACCATCTACTAACTAGTCAGCAACCATCTACTAACTAGTCAGCAATCATCTACCAACCAATCAGCAACCATCTACTAACCAATCAGCAACCATCTACTAACTAATCAGCAATCATCTACAACCAATCAGCAACCATCTACCAACCAATCAGCAACTATCTACTAACCAATCAGCAACCATCTAACCTGATGTAAACAACAAGGAGAGGTTTTTCATATTTCTTCTCTCTTCATTTAGGACTACCCTCCAATATTCAGAATTGTGTTTTTCAAACTCTTTGCTCTCTAAAATTGCCATGTGCAAGCCTCCGGCTAATGACATCAGCTGTGCGATGACGTCATCATCTTCTGGCAGTAGTGATGAGATATCAGCATCTTTAGAAGATTCTAAAGAAGATCAGATGACGATGAGAATCAGATAAAGATAAGGATCAGATCAAGATCTTACTTTCATTTGTTGATTCTGGAAATCCGTCTAAATATTCTAAAAAAAAATTCAGAAAAAATAAATTATTTTTTTTTATCAATTTTTAAACCTTGGTTATTGAGAGCTAAATATATATAAGCCATTGCTCGTCCGAATTGGTTTTGATGGTAGCTGTCTTGTGCCATCTGGTGGTAAATAAAAACTGTATTTTGGACTGTCCGCCGATGAACAGGAAGCATCTGAAGACATAAGTCTACAGAAGATGAAGATTTTTGCTTCCCTGAAATTTGCAGAGATTTAATCGAAAATTCTGAAAGTTAATTTTGAAACCTGAACAAGAGCAAAAAACTTCCCATGCCCTTTGAGCATGTTTCATAGCCACTTCATTCTTTTCATCATATGTGTCTTCAGGATCAGTTGATGACGTCATCTCCGCTGTGACGTTTTCATTTCTACGCATCAAATCTTGTACAGACAAAATAGTTGCAATTTCACAATTTCGTGTTTCTGCTGTCATGACGTCATCATCATTGGGTAGTGACGTCATAGAAGAGTTTTGAGGATGACTTGTGACGTAATCATCTTCTTTTGTTTTTGCATCACCTGTAAAAGATAATTCGAGATCAAGTAATTACTTCACAAATATCAGATGACGTCATACACGATCTTGTAGTTGTTGATGGATCAGCAAAAGCTAGAGAAGAAAGAATATAGAGAGCACTTGACAACATCAAAGGAGCTAAGAAATCATCATTACTATAATCAAGTATCTGAACGCAATTTAATAATAATTTTCGAACAGTTTTTTCATTTTTCTGTATTTCCTATAAATGATATTATCAAAATATTGTTGTTGTCATAGCAGCCAACAAACTTGTTGATGAATCAAATTAACGGCCATTTTGTATAGAAGGCTTGCAACTGGAATTTTAAATGGGTTTTCGCAACCAACATTCTCACGTGATAACATCGTCAAATCGTAAAGCTTCACTACGTCATCATTATCTCCCTGCACATCAACATCAGTTAGTGACGTCACAAAAGTTTAGAAAAAGATCAAAGACCTTGAACAACCAATAAGTGTGTCCTTCTTTAGTACAATTTGTTTTTAGAAAGGATAAAATATTTTTTGCAATATCTTTTACAACACCAGGATTAAATCTGGTGAAAAAAGCTTTTAGTTGCTAGGTAACAATTTTAGTTGCTAGGTAACAATTTTAGTTGCTAAGTAAATGTTTTTTATTACTAAATTGTAGTTTTGGCACCTAATTTCCATTCTTTAGTTAAAAAACGTTTTTGTTGTTAGGTAACATTACCTTGAACCTTGCAATTGAGGAATATCTTCTGTTTTAATAACTTCATAGTTTTGAACAATTCCATTTAGATGAAAGCACATAATAACTTCAGGAACATTACAAATTAAATTATCTAACCAATAATCCAATCCAGTTAAAACATTAATTGCTTGATTTGAATCTCTATGATGTCATCAATGCAACGTGGTAAAAGTGAGCAAATTACTACCTGAGACGTAATGTTACTGCTGGGTACTCTCCTCTTCCAAAGATTGGAAGATTAGAACCGAGAACCATTTGTAAATCTTCAAATTTCCATTTGATAGTTCTTTCAAAACTATCTTTCAAAGATTGATTCACTTCTTCATTCTAAAATAGAAATGTTAATTATTGTTTAAACTGGAAAAGTACTTGCATCAAATGTAGGATTTAAAGGCTGAGAAGGTGTCCAAAACTTCCATTGTGTCTCTGATTTAATCAATTCTGATCCTTTTGGTATTCCTTCTAGATTCGAGATTGTCTCCGAATTTTTTTTTGTAAGTTTTCTAAAAAAGATGACAATGTTGATGAACTAATAGCCAGTTGGTATTTCAAACCTGTTATTTGTTTTTCCAACAACAAGCTCTTTTCTATCATCAGAAATTTTTGCGATGTCTTCAGTAAAGTCATCAGAGCTTGAATCTGTCGTATTGCTAGAATCTTCAATGCTGAAAAATTTAAATCTAGTCGTTTTTTGTAACATAAAAAACTAAGTTTATCAAAAATCTACCAACTAATCAGCAACCATC
This sequence comes from Pegea sp. RAD2-039, assembly GCA_034620365.1. Taxonomy (NCBI): domain Eukaryota; kingdom Metazoa; phylum Chordata; class Thaliacea; order Salpida; family Salpidae; genus Pegea; species Pegea sp. RAD2-039. The sequence goes on from JAQGEQ010000201.1 coordinate 19,016, forward strand.
TACCAATCAATCAGCAACCATCTATCAACCAATCAGCAACCATCTACAAACCAATCAGCAACCATCTACCAACTAATCAACAACCATCTACCAACTAATCAGCAACCATCTACCAACTAATCAGCAACCATCTACCAACTAATCAGAAACCATCTACAAACTAATCAACAACCATCTATAAACCAATCAGCAACCATCTACCAACTAATCAGCAACCATCTACAAACTAATCAACAACCATCCATTAACCAATCAACAACCATCTACTAACCAATCAACATCCATCTACTAACCCATCTACAAACAATTAGCAACAATCTATTAACCAACCATCTACCAATCAGCAACCATCTACCAACTAATCAACAACCATCTACCAACTAATCAACAACCATCTACCAACTAATCAACAACCATCTACAAACTAATCAACAACCATCTACAAACTAATCAGCAACCATCTACTAATCAATCAGCAACCATCTACCAATCAATCAGCAACCATCTACCAATCAATCAGCAACCATCTATCAACCAATCAGCAACCATCTACCTACTAATCAGCAACCATCTACAATCAATCAGCAACCATCTACTAACCCATCAGCAACCATCTACAAACAATTAGCAACAATCTATTAACCAACCATCTACCAAACAATCAGCAACCATCTACCAAACAATCAGCAACCATCTACCAAACAATCAGCAACCATCTACCAAACAATCAGCAACCATTTACCAAACAATCAGCAACCATCTACCAAACAATCAGCAACCATCTACCAATCAATCAGCAACCATCTACCAATCAATCAGCAACCATCTACCAATCAATCAGCAACCATCTATCAACCAATCAGCAACCATCTACTAACTAATCAACAACCATCTACAAACTAATCAACAACCATCTACTAACCAATCAACATCCATCTACTAACCCATCAGCAACCATCTACAAACAATTAGCAACAATCTATTAACCAACCATCTACCAAACAATCAGCAACCATCTACCAAACAATCAGCAACCATCTACCAAACAATCAGCAACCATTTACCAAACAATCAGCAACCATCTACCAAACAATCAGCAACCATCTACCAATCAATCAGCAACCATCTACCAATCAATCAGCAACCATCTACCAATCAATCAGCAACCATCTACCAATCAATCAGCAACCATCTACCAATCAATCAGCAACCATCTACCAATCAATCAGCAACCATCTACCAATCAATCAGCAACCATCTACCAATCAATCAGCAACCATCTACCAATCAATCAGCAACCATCTATTAACCAATCAGCAACCATCTACCTACTAATCAGCAACCATCTACAACCAATCAGCAACCATCTACCAACTAATCAGCAACCATCTACCAATCAATCAGCAACCATCTACCAATCAATCAGCAACCATCTACCAATCAATCAGCAACCATCTACCAATCAATCAGCAACCATCTACCAATCAATCAGCAACCATCTACCAATCAATCAGCAACCATCTACCAATCAATCAGCAACCATCTATTAACCAATCAGCAACCATCTATTAACCAATCAGCAACCATCTACCTACTAATCAGCAACCATCTACCAACTAATCAGCAACCATCTACCAACCAATCAGCAACCATCTACCAACCAATCAGCAACCATCTACCGACCAATCAGCAACCATCTACCGACCAATCAGCAACCATCTACCGACCAATCAGCAACCATCTACCGACCAATCAGCAACCATCTACCGACCAATCAGCTCACTTTTCACCTATAATAAAGGAATTTTGAGAGCATTCGACGATAATCTTGATGGCTTCCTTCAATTTGATTTCTTTTCTCCTCATATTTTTTACCCAAAAGTTGTTTAGAAATGATTTCAAACCATTTCCACTGTTCTATAAAAATGAAATCTAAAATTAAAAAAATTAAAAAAGAAGGAAAGAAGAAACCTGAATTCAACTCAAATGTATTTGTGGAGTTTAATTCTTCTACTAACAAAGTTCTTCCCACTGGATGAATCGCCATGCTAACTTGTGAAGAGCTATAGGGAACTTTCAGAAGCTTCTTAATATTCTATAAACGATAAAAAGGTCAAAAAAAAATAAAAATACGAAAAAAAACAAACTTCAGCGTCTGATATGACATCAATGTCATCTAAATCATTTAAATGATTTTCAGCAATTGAAAAACTTGGAAATAGCTGATTCTTAAAACAAGGGTTTTGTAAATTAGGAAATTTAAAACTTGTGCGGATTCCATATCCACTTCTCAACCAATTAGATGGTGCCAAATTTAAATTTGTTTGAGGAGAAAGTTTTAGGAAATTTGGAAATTTTGATTTCGAATATGTCACTACCGCTGATGACCTGAAAAATTATAAATTCAGACACTATAGAATAAATACATAAAAAATTGATATGCTAGTAGTCTTTAAATAGCTTATATAAATTTATATACTATTTTTAATTCAACAACTTTCAATTAAATCATTAAAGATGTATGTGAAACATGTTTACCTAATATTTGAATGTTCAAAAGGAATCAAACTATTATCTTCAGTTTCAATTAGCTCCTGGTTTGAAATTTCATCAATTTTTAAATTTGGCTTTTCATCCAAACAATCCATGCTGCTGAAAATTAAATTGAAATTTTTTGTGAAATGTTTAATAAAATCAAATTATTTTCTTCAAGAAAAAAGAAATAAAGTTAACAATTATTGATATATAACAATCATATTATTTGTAGAAATGTATGTAAGCTGCCCTTCTTATGCACCCTGCTTTCCATTTATTGTAATAAATAAATTAATAATAAAGCCTTTTAAGTAAAAATACACTTTTAGAAAAAATCAATTCTAAAGTTTTTTCATCAATAAATTATCTACAAGCAGTTTTATTACATTTAATTGTTATTTAATCTTTTTTAAAACATCCAAAATCTTTTAAAATAAAAAATTAAAACATCCAAAGCACTCAAATAAAAAAAACCTATAAATAAAATAAATAGTTTATACTCAGAGTTAAAATCAATAATAATAAATCATTTTTTTATTCAAATCAAAAATACAATTTTGCTGGAATTTATCAATCTTGAATAGTTTGTAAGTTTTTCATAAATAGATTAGAAACATTAAAAATACAACTAAAATGGTCAAATACAGCTTTTAACATTAACAGCTTAGTCATTAACAGCTTTTAGGGCTCAAAACTTATCTTATTCCTAGATACTCGAGAAATGTTATAGAATTGTTTTCCCATAAAAATGAAGATCAAAAATTAATCTTGAAAATTTTTATTTCGATTTATTTTTACTTTTCAACAATCTTACTTTTTCAAACTTTTCTAAGATGAATTTGCTCCTGCAATTTATTGCTTAAAATCAATTTTCTGTCATTTTTGTGTAATTTAAAAATTTGTTTGTCTTCTGTGAACGTTTAATCAATTGTCGCAAACTATAAGCAAACTTTAAACACTTTTTATTAAATGTTAACTTGAAAATAAAATTTATAAATATTTTTTTTTAATTTAAATTGATTTAATCCTAAAATTTCTTATAATATTAGAAGTAACTTACAAACATCCTAAAAATTATTAAAATCCTCCAGTAGTTCTATTTGCAGGTAGAAATCATCAAATAACTCATTTAAATTTTTTAAACTAGATTTTAAGTTTCAGCAGTTATTTAAAAATATTTAGATAAATAGATAATTACTAAAAGTATATTGAACTGAAATGAATTTCCTATGAATTTTAATGGAAGTCCAATAAATAAGACTAAAAATCAGGAATAATGAAATACAATAATCTACTAAAAAAGAAAATGTTTATACCATGGCTTCAACAAGTACTAAAAAAACATATAATAACTGAATTTATAGCTTAACAACTTTTTCTTACCCTAAAAGAAGACTAAAATTGAAAGAAAGAACTTATAAATCTCTTGTAGACAATATTTCTATGGATAATTAGCCATTGAAACTTGAGAAACTAAATGAACAAGTTTTGTGTTTAAAGTGTTGTCGAAAAACTTTACAAGATGCAAATAGAGTTGTACATTAAATATAAAAATTAGAAAGGTTGCAGAAGAAATTTAGAGGTTTTGAACTTGGGTGGTTTGGCTTAAAATTTTACAAAAAACTCGTATGTGTATACCAGCTAAAATGAGCTTATGAGCTCTATGAAAGGTTTTTCTGGGTTCTTGGTTTTTTTTTGGCTTCAAGGTTTGAAAATAAAAGATAAAAAAGAAAGTATATACAAACGGTACATCAAGAAAGGACAATAAAAAGAAGAGTATAAAGTTACAATCATAGTTTGTTATGTTTTTGTCAGGTACGTTTGTAACTTAATAAGCCAATAAGCAGAGTACTGATTCTATAATAGTGTGATAAATGTAAATGCTTAATAAGAGTGAAACCTTTATTATGCTTCCTTATTTTATCTACAAGCCGGCTCTGAAAGATGTTGACGCACTGCTGATGGTTTTATCATTTTTTTATTTGAATCTCTCTCTTTGAGCAGCCAGATGAATACAGTAGAAAAATAAACCGAACAAAGCCCACATTTCGAAAGTAAAGTTTGACTGCCGAGTAAGTTTAATGATACTAAACCCTGTAAGAGAGCTTTTTTATATTATAAAATACGCAGAACAACAACGGCTAGTAGAAACCCAACAGTAGAACAAACAAAAACCCCTAAAAAAGAAGTATGCGATGCGTTTGCCTGCTTTTGAATGACATTTCTTACAAAATATACTAATTTCTCCCCTACTAAATAATTTGATCTTCAATCAATGCCGCAAAATCACAAAAATTACCAATTAGTCCCATTTCCAGCGCTTTGGAGGTGCATCTAACCATAAACTGTTGAACTACCACAGTTCGTTCTTCCTGGATTACTCTTGGATTACTCGGACCAGGAAAGCTCGTCGTTATTTCCTAATCGGGGCCAACCTACCAGATTCATCCCCTTTTTCCCATCACCATATTGTCTTCTAGGTCATCATTTACTTTACTTTGTAAAGTAGGTCGGGGACTATTATTTTTATCTCTCTGTACAGAAGAAACGCAACAGTTTTGTTCGTCGACACTTGGGCATCTAATTCCAAATTGAGAGGTATAAAAGTTTTCCAGTAGCAGTATCGAAGCCGTGAAAACGAGAATGTGTGAAAGATAGGAGTAAAACTCAGCGCAAAAAATCTTACTTTTGCAGAGCTTCTGTCTAACTATCTAATTGCTTTCTCGATGACCGCATTCAAAGATTACATGCCCCAAATTCTTTCTTACCTTATCTAAAGCATGTAATTATTTGGTACAATCGCTCAAATCATGTGGTATGCTCCAACATTTCACAAAGACACTCCTCGTGGTTGTTGCTATTAATTCTTTGTGATCATTTGACTAGTCGGGTCCATAAAATCTACCGTTTCCCTTACAGTGTCTATTAAAGAACTACCAATTTTTGAAATCTCTATATAAAAACCATATTTGATAAATAATATCTAACAAAATGTTATCCTTCACTGAACTTTAAAGCGCTACATTCTAGTCTACCATTCATAGCCATCAAGGTGGTAACATGGACTGAATGTTGGTCATCGAAGCTTAAGACTATATGTGTTAATATTATGTTGAAGAACATCGAAGAAAGGGTTGTGTAAGCACACATCCTTGTTTCACATCATTTCCTCTCACAAACGCTGGGAAAGGTCATTTCAATATTTTACCTGCTTTTTTTACCTTGATGGAGTTACTTTGCCATATTGGTAAACTTTGGTGAACATCCAAGACGTTTGGTAATCAAGGATTTTCTATTACAATGGTTAAAGATCTTGGTAAAGTTTATAAAAGTAACTTCCCACTTTTCCAGCAAATAACTATCTATATACATGTGGGGTCTTGTACAGTATTTCACCACCTTCATTTCACAGCTATACTGGTATTCCATCAATACTAGCAGCTTACCATATTTAAGCTGGTTGACTGCTTTGGTAATTTCTTAATCACCAAGTTCTAACATCACTTGACGTTTTGGTACACACAGAAGAGCTGTGTTGCAGATTAAGCGTTTAGCACTGAAGAGTGACTGTAATCCTCATCCGCAATAAAATGGATCTTTGATTTTTGACGCTGACCTTGTCAGATTGTAGAATTTCAACTAGAAAATGTTTTCGACGCACTTTTTCAAACTTAGCTTACTACGGACAAGTCAATGGTAAGCATTATTCGCGTATGTACGAAGTCAACTAGTGCTTGAACGGGGACTCAGATAAAAATCAATTTTTTATAATTGGAGTGTGATAACTCTTAAAAGAAAACAAGTAAAAAGTATCATATTGAAACAAATTTTCCTAATAAACGATTTTTCAACAGATTTATAATATCTTTTTTAAGGTGCAAACCACATACGGAACTTTAACTTTGGACCATTTTATGTATTTTTGAATATATCAATGAAATATAAATCATTTCAAATCGAATTTTTGAACAGATTTTATTTACAATTTATATTTTTTCAACTTCATTTTTTATTTCAAAGTAAAATCTTTTATTTGAAAATTAAAGTTCTTAAGTTTTTTTCTAGACCTAACATTTTGCTTGATAATTAAAATTAAAAACAATTTATTTCTAGAATTCTAAAAAAAATTTTAAAAGCTTTTAAATGTTACTTTTCCATTCAAACTTTTTATTAAATATTAGAAAAACAAAATAGAAAAAATCAATTTCTAAAAGTTTTATGGAAGCAATAAAAATTTCTTTTATTTTTGTCTTTTTATTGTAGCCGATGGGAAAATTGAGTAGACAATTGTTTTAAATCAAGTAAAATTTCTATAAGAGAACCTAAAACTCGTGTGAAAATATAAAATAAACAAGCAATTGGCAAATATTTCAATAATTTTTATTGCATCATTTCACTGAAATGTAAGTTATTGTTTTACTTCGGAAGCTTTTTTAGAAAATGTTCAAACAAAAAGCAGATTGTTTTGTTTGATCAAAAATTACAGATTTTTTCACTTCAAAAGAATTGTTGAAAAATTGAAGATGAAATCCTTCCAGATGGAAAACGTTTTAACTACCAACATCATCTAAAAGTCATTTTTAAAACTCGACAAATGACTTCATTATGATGACTTTAAAATTCTAGTTATCAACTTACAACAGTATGACATCATCACAAAAACTTAGCAATCATTTGCTTCAATGACGTCACGATCGTTTCGTAATAAGCGCTCGAGAACTTCGAAATTAAAACTGTAAGTGTATCGCTGCTTCTGAACTTTAAACATCATTCCTGAATTGTAGTAGTAACTAAAAAAGAAGCGATAAAGTCACGAAGCTGGTGACATCACTATAATGATGTCATCACTTACCGAAGGCCACGTGTAAGTTTTTCGTAGTCCATTTTTTCCCGGTCTTTTCTCCTTCCCCATCTAATCGAAATCTCGTTTGTGTCAACAAATTTAAAAACTCCAAATTCCTGTTGCCAAGAGATGCAATTGATGTTGATGACGTCACTCAGCTGTTCCAACAGAAATTGCCACAAAGTCACGACACCGCGTTCTGTTGATGACGTCACACACATGTCATATAGGTGATGACGTCGTTGAACTAACCTTGTTTGCTGCACAGGCGAAGACAGATTGGTTTCATCTGTCGATAAATATCTGAAAAATTATTTTTGTAATCTTTGAATTTCAGATTTCAACTTGTTACCTTCAATCGATCTTGTTGGAGTATTAAGATTTTTTGAAATTGAATTACGATGTAATTGAATATATTCTGAAACTAAACAAATAAACAACAAATTTGAGAAATGAACAATTATTTCACCTTCAATTGGAATCGAAGATTTTCTCGTTTCGATTAAATGATAATTAAAATGTTCAGCAACTAAAAACAGAAAATTAATTTAAAGTGAAAATGATGAAAACTTTCTACCTTTTTTAAATTGGTGAATTTCTGCTAAAATAATTTCCGAATTTCGAGGAGTTGTTAAAGTTTGTAGAAAAAATATATTCATCCGCAAAAGATCACTTCCAGAAATCGAAAGAAATTTGTTGAAATCGATTTGATCCAAATTACGATTCAAAAAAAGCCATTTTAGCCACCAGATTAGTTCAGTTGGTTTCCATTTACTGGGTTCTAGAAATTGAAGATTTCTTTTTTTATTATTTATTCGAAGATTAATAGAATAAAAGTTGTATTTGTACAGATGCTACAACTTACTGTAAGAAATGGTTTTAAAATCAGTTTGCTTGAAGTCTTGTTGAGAATTTTGTGAAAAATTTCCCGAATTTTCTTCAAACCTACAAAAGATATTGTCAAAAAAAATAGATTAAGAAAATAATTTTGGAAGACTTTTTACATTGTGTGAGTCATTTGTGGGGGCTCCCAAAAATAAGAATTAAAATCCTGAAAAATAGATATCTGAATCCTTGTGAAAATAAGAAAGATGAAGATTACAGACCTGCGGACCAATGAAATCATAATTTTCCGAAAATCTGTAAAAAAATCGGAATGAAAAATATTGAAAATTTTATGACAAAGTTTTTCACCTTTGATCGTTTCCATGATGATGAAATTGCGTATCATGTGGCCATTCGTCAGCTGCATAAGTCGATGACGTCATATAATATGACGTGTTACTCCTGTAAGAATTAAAATAATTTTCTTCTAAAGTTTTTTGACTCATTTTTTAGTGAAAACTAAAAAAATGTTTAATTCAAAGGTTGAAAAAAAATCAATAAATGATGAAAATAAGATGCTTCAAAAACTGGTCAAAAAATCAAAAAAAAACTTTTTTGTTTCTTTCTTTTAACCTTTTTTTTCTGGTTCTCTCAGAATGGAAAAATCTTTCTAAATCTCAAATTTTTATTAAAGATTAAATTAAATTTTTTGAACATTACAAATTGTTTATTTGAATATCTAAAACTTTTTTTTGTTTTATTTATTTAAAGATGTTTTTTTGAAACTTACAATTTTTGTGAATTCAGAAAACTAAAATATTCAAAATATCTTTCTGCAGAAGTTTGTGGAATCAGTTGTAACATCATTCAGAGAAGGAACTCTTTATAAAGAAGTTGAAACTAATTGTACCCAGATGTCCTATTTTCAAACACTTCGTTGCTCCTGTGAAAAGATTTCTAAAGAATTTTTTTTGGACTATTTTAGGAGAGAATTTACAAATATAAATAAATTTTGAATCTTAATATTATAAAGGCTTAAAAAACTATTTTTGAAAGCTAAATCAACACTTCTTAAAGATTCTTGCCAAAGAGCTAAAAAATTAGATTCTGCTTGAAGAATTGTGGTAATTGTCTTTTACAAATCTTTTGTTTTTAAATAAATTAGAGAACAAAATAAGACTAGCTAAAAAGATTTAAAAAATGATTTAAAAGAAATTTAAATCTGTTTGAACAGCTTTGGACTTTACTGTAGAAGCATCATATAATATTTAACAAAATAATTTTTAATTAGATAAATTTTTAATAATCAATCGAGGAAGCCACGGACAAATATTTCCTCCTGTCAATAAACCTTCAAGCTCTAACTGACTTTTATTTAGACAACAACAAATTTTTTCGATGTTATGTCATTAAATATCAGTGAATCTTTCATCACTCAAACAGGACTCATCACGTAAATAATTGTTCAGAATTAGTTCATTAATTTCCTACCAAATTCTCAAATCTTTCAAAATAAGAACTATATAAATAACATTAAAGATTTTCATCAAATACGTTCTTCCCAAATTAGAGTTTAACTCTTTTGTATGAAGTCCTTCACCTTGAAAAATTTTACAAAGCTCGAATCCGTTTAAGGATAATTCACTAGGGAAGCCTTCCTTAGATGTAGCATTCTATTTTCCTAATACGAAGACCTCTCTATAAGTTAAATATTAAATCCTTGCGCTATCGAGACCTTTTTTTCTGACCTTGAACTACTATCTAAAATTATTAATGGTTTTTTCCATCTTAACTTCATAGAATACTTTACAGATTGCAATCTCCCATTTGTCCTCAGAGGCTCATTATTTAAAATTAAACCACTAAGTAACTTTAATAACATCCAGTGGAGTAACAGCTTTTTAAAAAGGATTTTATTAAAAAGATATAAATCAAGTATTTTCCTCAACAAGCGATGTATAAAACTTCCAGTTTCTTTATTTATTTTCTTCTACCATTTTGTTATATTAAATTATTGATTCATAATTTATGTTTTACTTATGCCTCGAAAGTGTGTCTATTCTTTCTTTACTAATCTTAAATTGTGACACTAAACACCTTCCAATTATCTTTCCGCTTTCCAATTAGATTGTTTTGTTTTTGTTCGCTATAAGAGCCCTTGAATTTTTTACACATGGAATAAATCAATAATTGTTATATAAACATAAAACAGTTTAAAAGCAGTCATATTTGTACAACGTTCATTTTTGTTTACTTTGAATAAAAAATTTAAACATTCAAAATAAACATATTTGTTATTAGATATCATAAAATCTTTATAAAAAGTTAAAAGTTAAAATCTATCATTATAAAAAATACAGTTGAAAACAAACTTTTGAAAATAAAATTCGTTGAAAATAAATCAAAATAGTTAAAATCAAATTGGTTTGAAATTCTATGATCTAAACATTTTTTTCAGAAGTTGAAAAACTTAAATTTTCTTTACTAGATAAATTTTAGAGATTTCAAGTTTTATTAAGTTGATGGCGTAATCGTTTTAGTTAGTGTATTTCAATTCAATATTGATTAATTGATAAAACTTCATCCGCTAGGTGAAAGTAAAGAGCACAAACCGATTTCAATACTCTATTGATGACGTCACAAATATCCAAAGCTTTTTTGCAAACTTTTAGTTTAAAAAATATTCATGTAAATTTGTATATCGAAGTTTCGATGCCGTTAGTCTTGGTGACGTCATTACTTGTGCGAAATAAAACTTATCCTCATTAAGTTGTCACTATGACGATAAGGCGTTGACAGCTTCTGACGTCGTCATCACCTTTCAGCAAACTCATCGTGATGAAGCGATTATGTCTATTTAATGACGTCATGATTGCCACTAGATATTTCATCTAAATGATTTTAGCAGTTTGTTAAAGTCAATAATTTTGGGGAAAAACCTGAAAATAGAAATTTGAAGAAGTTTTGTTTATAGCGCCCTCTCGTGGCTACTCAAATGATGATTTGTAGAAATATTTGAAGAACATTTTTCATTTGATCATCTTTCAGTTGAAGAAGTGACATCTTCAATTTGTTCATATATTTTTTGATATTTTTCAAAACTAGAAAGTTTGAAAAGATTTGAAAATAACAAAAATGATTTTATTTTTGTGAAAATTTTCAGAAGTTAATTTTTAGAACTAAAAAAATCTTTTTAAAAAGTTTAAAGTGAATTAGTGACGTCACGAGGACTTTTTTGAACAATTTAGAAGGATTAAAGGAAATTAATTGAGATCGCCATAGCAATAACAGAATCAATAGAAAAAATTTCGCAAAAAAAATCAAAACAAAAAAAGTTGAAAAAAAATTTCGTTTTTGCCTCAAGCTAAAATTGTGAAAAAAAATTTGCTCTTCATTTTTTTTACAATTAGAAATTAATAAAATCATTCAAGCGTAACATCAGTAACGTTTGCATGAAAGTTCATTTGTCAAGAGAAAATATGGACTTAATGACGTCATGATCGTCTTAAACGCATATATTTGAAGTGATGATGTTATCTTTTTATTTTTCATAAAATAATTTTCCGCTGTCTTAAAAAGCTCGGTAACATTCAGTTCGAATTTCATAACCAGGAAAGTAGTAACGGATGTGACGTCATCGGAATTAATTCGATAATTTATTGCTTAAATATTTGTAGCTAACACCAAAATGTATTTTTTTGTATCCAGTTGAAAACTGATCTATCAGATCTTGTTACTATGACAACATTGTTTGTACCAAGCTGTTCGTATCACCGTCGTCGTTGTCATGACAACCAAAAATAATTTTCGAATCAAATTTTGAGATTATTTTAAACTCGACTAGACATATTGAAGTTCATCTCATGTGCTGTGACGATTGCTCAATTGAAATGTTTTTAATGTCCAAACATGTCATTATAAAAGTGACTCACTGTTGCTATGACAACGGCATTTAGCATGTCTTATCGTGATTTTGTTTTCATAGCGATGAAATAATTACACCTTGTCAATTCGATTCACTTTTCGTGAATGACATCATTATTGTCGCTTTTATATGCTAATTATCTTCGAGATGTTAAAACTTAGCAATACCTAAACGATGACGTCATCAATTGTGATGCCACAAATCTATTAAATCAATTTTTGTTGAATCAATTTGTCTGTTGCAGTTTTTAAGAAGCCATTCTAGATCAATTTTGTTCTTTATGTATTTTTGAATTTGTAATTGACAACAAAAAAGGGAAAAACCCGAAACTAAGAAATGAAGTATCAACGAACGCTTGTCAATAAGCGCGATTATGACGTTATTACCACGTCGATGATGTTACAAAATTATTTCAGCGTTATTTTTGTCATTTTGTTGCTCTATGAGCCCCTAGCAACCAAAGGCGACGAATTACGCGATGAAACGCTGCCAGTCGGATCAGCAAAAGTAATTTTATAAAATTAAATTCTGATTTTATTCAACAAACTTTTTAAAATTATTTTAAATAAATTTTCTTCAATTTTTTTGAACAAATTTATTTCAAAGAACAAATTAGAAATCCCAAAAGATAATTTAATACGAAAATATTTCTGTTGAATTACTTGGTTTGCATTTATTTACATATCAGATTATTTGTGAGGCCAATTCAGTTTAAGGAGCTACTGTGGGTTAGTTGCGTAACAACGTCATTTACTTGGCAACGTCATTTACTTGGCAACGTCATTTACTTGGCAACCTGAAAAACAAAAGTTTTTATTTTCTAGGAATATTTAAGTAGGTTTGGATGGATTGAACCATCTGAATGGATAAATCCATCTTTGCATCAAATCATATCTCGTCAGCCTCAAAGTACTCGACCAAAACCTACTGATGATGACGTCACTGACAATCTAAATACAGCTGACTTGATTTTAAAAGCGATGACATCATCAGCACGAGAAGTAAGCGATGAAAGATTTTCAGAAGCACTTTGTGAGTTTCAAAAAGCAAATGGTTTGAATGTGACTGGTGTCATTGATGAAGAAACATCATTTGTGATGAAACAACCTCGGTTAGTTGCCTAACAACCATGCAGTGACATCTTCAACATAATTGTGACATAGGTGCGGCGTTCCTGATCAGTTGACAGTTTTAGAGTATGACGTCATCAACGCAACAAATGATCGAAGCGTTTTGTCGCGATCTGAACGAAGTGTCGAAATCAGTGAAGCGGAACAAGATTATGTCAGTACATTTTCAAGAAGATATATGAAAGAGGAAGTGGAGGCGATTGAAGCGCGATGGAGAGATGCAAGTCAAAAACGCGCGAAGCTGTTGACCAGAATTTTAAAAGAAAAAGATAAAATTGAAAAATCAAAGAGCCGAAAAAAGAGATCCGATCTTTTTAAACTTCTCAATGATTGGAAGATCCCTGGGAAGAATGAGATCACTTGGAGACTGGTAAATCTTCAAACAGTTTATGAAAGGTCTTCTTAATGTCCTTGTAGTCCCAGAACTGGCCGAGTACCAATCACTACATGACCAAGTCTGAGGTTTGGGTCACCATCAAGTTGGCGTTTAGAATGTGGAGCGAAATACTTCCCAAAAACTTTGTTCAGTCGCCTCCTAGTGATCGATTAAGTGATCAATATGTCGATATTCTTCTCGGATTTGCTGTCGGTCAGTTGCGCTTTGATACCTTTTCAAGTCTCAAAAATTGGTTTCAGGACAACATAATGAGTGTCCTGCAACCTTTGATACCAGTCCCTACGTCAGGGAGTTTGCTCATGCGTGGCCGTTGCCATGGGCACAAGTTCACTTTAATGACGACGAACTATTTGTTCCGTTTAGTTGGCAGGCTCCGTTTCGTGATGACGTCGTTAGAGCTAATAATCGACTTCCAATCAGTTTATTAAAGGTGAGTTTGAATCACGTGATTGTTCGATGGTGACATCATCGTATCTAAGGTCGCTCTTCACGAGATCGGACATGCTCTTGGATTAAAGCATAGCACAAATAGATCTTCAATCATGTATCCGTTTTATAAACCATTTCAAGATCGTGAAGTTGTCGAATTATCTGATGCTGATCTTCAATTAGTTCGAGAAATATATGGTGAGTGGTGTAAAGTTGGTTAGTAGATGGTTGCTGATTAGTTGGTAGATGGTTGTAGATTGTTGTTCATTGGTTGTTCATTGGTTAGTAGATGGTTGCTGATTGGTTGTTGATTGGTTGGTAGATGGTTGCTGATTGGTTGGTTGTTGATTGGCTGGTAGATGGTTGTTGATTGGTTGGTAGATGGTTGCTGATTGGTTGGTTGTTGATTGGCTGGTAGATGGTTGTTGATTGGTTGGTACATGGTTACTATTAAGTTGTTTGTTAATTTCAATTTTTTAGGTCCATGTAACACAAGAATAGATTCAATTTTTGATATGGTATTTCCAGTTGAAAATGGTAAAGGTGAGGTTTATTACAAGTTTCAAACTTATATCTTTCGCAAAGGATGGTTTTGGCTTTATCAAAATAAGTAATTTTCATCTTGAGTTCTTCCAACAATTTTTTACCTCCAACAATCTTGCAGACAAAGAAGACCTTATTATGGGTCCCCGAAAACTATCAATAAGCACTGGAGAGGTCTGATGATTAATCCAAATGACTTAGAAAGTGGAATAGATGCAGTGGTACAAGCAGGCGAGTTCAGAGGGGGTTATGGAGATGCAATTTTGTTTTTCGTCGGTAAGAACTGAAAATTATATTTTTAATCAATTTTATTTTAATCTTTTATTTGTTTTTAATTCTAATTGTTCACCAAAATTACATTTGAAATTATTTAAATATAAATTTTATAAAATTTCAATTTTTAAATCAAATTTTTTTCTTTTGATTGTTTCAAATTCGATTTTCTAAAAATATTTTTAAGTTAAAAATATTTGACGAGAAGTTTTCAAGTTTTTAACTTTAAGGGGAATATTTTATTGAATACGACATCAAAAGCGCCAAAATGAAGGAATTTGATTCACACGGAAATAAATACCCTCGAAAAATAAGAGAAGCATTTAAACATGGCCCTTCATCTGTTGATACAGTTTTGTACAAAAAATCTGAAAATCTTATCTATCTCTTCAAAGATTCTTTTGTGAGTAGAAAAATATTCAAACGAAAACTCTTCAAACCGCACTTCTTCAGGTTTATCGATATATTTGGCCTGACAAGTTTTTATACGACATCAACCTGATACCAAAGATTTTTCCAGTTTTGAATATGTACAAAAGAGGAATTAAACTTTATAATATCGATGCAGCTTATCATTCAGTACAAGACGACGAATATTATCTTTTCAAGGGGAATGCATTCTGGAAAGTTAACTCAAAAGCTCAACCAGCTTTTAAAACAATTTCCTATTTCAATGGTCCAAGGACAGTGAGTTATTTGAACCCGTTAAGTCCAGGGCAGCCAATTTCCAACAAATGGCTTCATGTTTGTGATATTGGCTTAGAAGAACTTCATCTGACCTTTCCTGACCTTTAATTCATTCTGATGCTTGATTTTTTCTGGTCCTTAGAGATTTTTTAGTCGATCTACAATTCAGATATCTAAACCACCAACTACCTTTTCTTTCTATTCATGATTTTGTATGTTGGTTGTCATGGTAACATGACGTCATCATTTTTCAACATTCCGACAACGTAATTAACATTTTCAACGATTGTATTTTAGAATACATGAATATATTTCGATATATACGTCATATATAACTATTTATAAATATTCATTTATTATCGTCGTCTTTTGATGTTGTGACGTCACCATGACAACGCGACTTTAAGATAAATTGTTCTGATAAAAGTTTTCGACAAAAGTTGAAGGAGCCGACAAAAATTTGTTTTTTTTTTAATCTTTTTAGCTATTTTTGACTGCCAAAATCGCTTCATCTAAAACTACTTCTTGCCCTTCTAAGCTTGCAAGATTATAATGTCATTTAAGATGACTTCATCATGTAATTAGTGCAACAAATTATCGCGCTTTGATGACATCATTTTTTTCAGTTTAATTTTCCATGTTTTTCAGACTTTTTGAATCAAAAACACAAACTTGTTGTTTATTTATTTCTAAAAAACTTAAAATAAAACTCAAATTATCTAATTATTATAAATGATTTTTTAAAATAAATTATTCTAAAGTTGAATCGCTTTGTAAATATATTTTAATAAATTTGTAAATAAATTTATTTTGAAACGAAATTGTTTTGGTGATAGTGGCTAAAAACAAGATTTTTTTTCTTTTGTGAAATGTTAAAAATTTTGAATGAAAATTGTCGAGAAATTATTCTAAGTATCGTCTTTTTGAACAAAGTTCTTTGTTACTAGTTGAAGTATAAAAAGATTGCTTTATATTGCAAGGTGAAACTGAAATTAAATACTGGATTACAATTTGATAAATTTGAAAACTATAATCAAAACAACAAAGTGTTACAATTAAAAATGTAAATTTGAATCATTAAAATAAAACTTCAAATTTACAAAAGTTTGTTTGATTTAGAAAAACATCAAAATTATTTTTCTCAAATTTGTTATCATGAAGAGAATTTTTTGCTTAAATTTAATTACCTGGAAAAATTTCTCAAATGAAATTCAATATTTTAAATAAAATCTGTTCGTTTTTAATTTGAAAATTTAGAAGAAAATATTTTTAACTTTTTTAAGTTAATATCAAAAAACTCCAATTTAAAAAATCATTTTTCACATCAGATGCTTTGGTCCAATTTTTAAATTTTCCAAAAAAGCTGGTAACCACATTAATAGAAAAATCCTTTTACAATTACATAAGAATAAAAGTTTTTTTTACTTTAATAAAAGTTTTCTAATTAAAACTTGAGTTAAAAATTATCATCTGCTAGGAAATTTTTTCAGTCAAATCTTATTTCATCAAATTAATAAAAATCATTTTTTGGTCCAAAACTAGAAACATAACTTCAGATTTTTTACTTTTATTTATCTGAAATAAAGATCAAAATAATTTTATAAGTCTGTCTTTAAATGATTTGATTTAATTTTAAGTCTAATTCACAAAATAATTCTATTTGAAGTTTACTGTGAAGAAAAAAAATTACTGAAATTATTTCAAAATGGCCAAATAATTTCAAATTGAGAAATTTTATCACTTTTTGATTTGTTATAAAATAAACATATATTTGTAGTAATACAAATTCAAATCAAATAATATCAAATTTGCTTTGAGTTTCAACAAGCTGATGAACTTTTATACAAATTATTAATTAAATTTAAAAGCTGTAAACGAGCTCTAAAATATCTGTTTCAGATTTTTTCATCAATCAAAATTGATTTCTTAGAAATTCTATATTTTTGTTACAACACATTTTCACACAAAAAACTTATAATAAAAATTATTCAAATTCATTAAAATGTAATTTGATATTTTTCTGTTCATTTTAGAATAATTTTGGTAAATTTTTTGTCGCAGAAAACTTCAAACAAAATTATTTTGTGAATTAGAATTTCATTTGAAACTATTTTTTTCAACTTATTGACAAGTTACATCAAAAGATTTTGATTTTCTCAAAATTATCATTTTTGTAAATACTTTTAAAGCTGTCTGTTGATTGTTTAGCAATTGAATGAAAATTTATTTCAAAACTAATATTTTTAGTTTCAATTTTTATTTACAAAACCCCAAACTGAATCACATTTTTTGACAGATCATAATAGATAATACTTTTAGCATATCTAAAAAGTATTTATGTGATAGAATTGTTCAATTTCAAACTGAAGTAAATCTAAAGAAATGATTTTGTTTTTATTTCTCTAATCACTCACAAAAACATAAAAGAAAATCGAGCTAGGTTTCACATCTATAAAACAGTCCTTCTTGATACTCACAAAAGAGTCAAAAAAGAGTCTTGGATGAAATTGTTACATTATTACGGAGGGACATAAAAAAGAAGACATTTTTTTAAAAAGAACAAAACGGTTGGTTCAACTTAAGGCGAACCCAGATTTCCATCACTCTTCGAGAAGACTTGCTACAATTTACAAATTTAAGGTTCGACAAAAACATAAATAACAATAAAAAGAAACAAAACAGTGGGAGAAATTACACTAGCTGATATTTTGTTAGAAAAAGTTGCTTAATATCCGATCATAAAAATCACTAAAATGTTTCTTTTTTGATTTTCTTCTGATCTTACTAAAAACTTTATCAAGTCAAATTTCTAAAATAATTATTCAAAATATTTTGAAATTTTAGAATTTAGCGTAAAAAAAGTAAATAATAAAACAAAATTTTGCAGAATTTGATAAACAGATGCTTCAAATGAAACAAATTTGATTAATTGAATATTTTACAATTCATTTTGAAGTTAAAAAACTTTTTCATAACAAATTTGTTTGTTGAAACCTTTTAATTGTTCTTATTAAAAGCAAAGCATTAATTTGAAAAACTGGATATCATTTTGAAGAATTTTTTACTCTTCTAGTTTCAAACAATTATTCTAAACTGAAAGTAACTTAAAGAAATTGACAAAAATTGAATTATTTCAAATTCTTTTTGACATCTTCAAGAACTTGTTTGTTAAGATTTTAAGTTTTTTCGAAATTTTTATTTGAAGCCTTAAAATTTAGAAACTTTTAAATTCAAGTCTTTACTGCCCACTACCGGAATTTAATTTATAAACAGATATATTTTTTGCATCTTCTTTAAAAGTTGTTTCAATAAAAAATGTCTTCATTCAAAAAATATAAGCTTCTTTAAATTCAAAAAATTCAAAAAATATATTTTTCGCGTTCAACAATTTTAATTTTTTACAAAATTATGAAACACTTAGTTTGGTACAAAATTCTAAGAAATAACTTCTTAGCAAATTAAGAATTGTTTTCAAAGATAAATGTAAGCAACTTTAAAGTTTTATCAAATGAAAACAGATCTTCTAACTTTTATAATTTTGTTTTTAAAACAATAAATTTCAAGACAGAAATTGTAAAAATTATTTTCAGATTAAAAAATAAACAAATTTTGTTGTTTCGTTCGGATTTTATTTGCTATAAAAAATTAACGTTTTTTAAATTAAATAAATTGTTATGTTGCCTACTTTATCTTATAAGTATTTTAAATAGTGTTTGAAAAATACAATAAACAAATTAAAACTCACCAAAAGCTGATTTATAAAATGTATTAAATGTAGTTTGATTGGTTAATTTATCAGAATTTAATTAAATTGATTAAATGCTGGAAATATTCAAAATGAATTACTTGGTGCACGCTCAAAAAATATGAAATTGTATCAAGTTTCTAAAAATATTTGTGTTTTTCAAGTAAATTAGTTGTAAATAGCTGCTGTACAAATTCTGAATATTTTGTTTCAGATATTTGGCAAAAAAAATCATTTTGAGACAATTGTCAAATTTTTGAATTACGAAAACAACTTTTGATTATTTGAAGGATTTTTACGATTATTTCTCGATTCGAAATGATTTTATTTAAAGTTTTCTAAAAACTCCTCTCATTTTAATTTTGAAGTCTACTACTTTAGCTGTTTCATCTTTTGATAGAAAAGTTATCAAACAAACTTATTATTACAAAGACCTTTTTAGGAGGTTATTTGTAAGAGAAGTATTTCGATATTTTGTTAAATTTGCGATTTTATTTAATAAATTTCTCAAACTTTGATAATTGTGGTGTTCATTTGTTAGATACAAACTATTGTTGTTAAATTAGTTCAGCTGGTTAAGGCTCAATTTAAGGTTGATCACTTATAAAAACTCTTTGGATGTTGTACGAAATAATTTTTGCCTGATGCTGACGGCTTTTACCGACTAATTTAATAGTCTTTTATGATAAAAAGTTTCAAGTTATCTTTGTTTTAAATGAAAGTTTTTAAATGCCTTTTCAGTTTTTGTCGAGCCAAATATTTGTAAGATGATTTGTAAAGTCATTTTTTATCAAAATTCATCAAAATTTAGAAGAACCTGCAGTTTGAAGAATAAGAACATCCAGATGGGTTTGGGGTTGATCGTTTACATTGCCATGGTAACCTCTGCTGAGATCAGATACACAGAAACTCCTGAAAAGTGGTTTTATTTCAGAGAAGTTCAGTTTTGGTTGATGCTGCTCGAACTTTTGATGGCAATTTTGATTCGTAACTTGTTTAATTTAATTGTACAAAAATTAAAATGTTGTTTTGGAAAAAGTAAAAATTCTTTTAATGTTGAAATTGTTAAAAAAATTTTAATCAAATTAAGATTTTTGACTAAAATGTTTTTGTTTAGCAAAAATTAAACAATTTTTTCACGAAATCTTTTTATTTTTTTACTGATTTTAGACTTCAATTCAATCAATAAAAGTTTTGCAAATTTGTTTGAATGTTTTTTCAGCTAATAGCTTGAACAAATAAAATTTTCTTATCAAGTCAGTTGTCAATATTTGAACCAATTCAAAACTTTTTGAAACAAATCAAATTTTGGTGAGTTTTAAATTATTTAAATCTTTTATTCCTAACTGAATAATATCTTCCAAAATCAAAGCTTATTTAAAGTCTAACTAGTTAAGAACTTTTTGACGATTTGTAAAAATAAAACTAATTTGTTGAAACTTGTTTTAAAAACGATTAATTTTGTTACTTTTTATCAATCTGTAACAATTTAAGAAGTTTTCTTTTAAAGATATATTTTTTATTCTAAAACTACGATTCAGTTCTAAGAAATTATCGATCTTTTTGATTAAAAGTTTTTAATTAAATGTTTCAGTTGATTATTTCATTAAAAAGTCGATTTTAATACATCAGATTTAAAACAAAACTGAGAAAATCCAAGATTGCACTTTCAAATAAAAAACTTTCATTCATTTTCATATATTAGAAGTTTGCAGCAAATTTTTTTCGTAAAAATTTAACTTCTTATTTTGCATTTGAAAAAGCGGTAAAATTATTTTGAATTTGCATGAAAATTCCAAACAACTTAGAACTAAAAAATGTAAAATTAAAGTTGGTTAAATTGATGAAAATTATAAATAATCGATTTTAAATTGATGAAGTCAAAGACTTAAGGAGTGATAAAATCATATCTTGAAAATCCAATCGGAAATATCTCTAATCTTTGGATCATCCCAAAAGATGAATCTTGCGATCTCTCCGTAAGTTGTATTCAAAACTGAAAGTTCAAACAGACTCCTCTCAGTTGTTCCATCAACTAATTTCATAAACCTGAAAATTTGACTTTTTTATTTTCAAGCAGAAACTACCATCTAAGTAAATATTTAATATAAAAGAAACCTTGAGAACAAATGAATTGTAAAATTTTCTGTCCAATCAAAAAGTTCTTGATAAATAAAAGAAATTTCTTCCCAATTTGGTCTGAGCATCTTTTCTTTAACAACATAAATATCAAGAGGAAAAAGTTTCCACAAGGACCAAGGAACAAAACAAGAACTTTCGCTCCAGCTAGAAAAATTGTTTCTGATTAAAAAACCGGATAATTTCTGAAAAGAATGATACAAACGTACATGGAATCATTGAAATTTTTGTATTCTTCGAACCATCTTTTCAAGAACCATGAGTCCTTATTTGCAATAATCACAGAATTTGCTTAAAAAGGCAGATTTTAAAGTATGCCAAAGCATCTTGTATAGCAACCGAACACCTTAGCAACCGATTACCTTAACAACCGACTACCTTAGCAACCGTCTACCTTAACAACCGACTACCTTAGTAACCGACTACCTTAGTTACCGACTACCTTAGTAACTGACTACCTTAGTAACTGACTACCTTAGTAACCGACTACATTAGCAACCGACTACCTTAGCAATCGACTACCTAACAACCGACTACCTTAGCAGCCGACTACCTTAGTAACCGACTACCTTAGTAACCGACTACCTTAGCAGCCGACTGCCTTAGCAACCGAATACATTAGCAGCCGACTACCTTAGTAACCGACTACCTTAACCGAATACATTAGCAACCGACTACCTTAGCAACCAACTACCTTAGTAACTGACTACATTAGCAACCGACTGCCTTAGCAACCGACTGCCTTAGTAACCGACTACCTTAGTAACCAACTACCTTAGCAGCCGACTACCTTAGTAACCGACTACCTTAACAACCGACTACATTAGCAACCGACCACCTTAGTAACTGACTACCTTAGTAACCAACTACCTTAGTAACCGACTACCTTAGCAGCCGACTGCCTTAGCAACCGAATACCTTAACCGAATACATTAGCAACCGACTACCTTAGTAACTGACTACATTAGCAACCGACTGCCTTAGTAACCGACTAACTTAGTAACCGACCACCTTAGTAACCTTAGTAACCGACTTACCGAGGGCGTCATAATTTTCCTCTCCTAAAACCATATCATTTTTTCGAAGTTCATCGAGTGACTTCAACACGATGACATCATCATCCAAATAGATACCTCCGACTTCCAACATTACTTGAAGTCTGATGACGTCACTTTGATGTTCAATAACCTACAAACATCGGAGTAGTGATGGCGTGAAAACTGATGACGTCGTTTTACTTCCACTGAATTTTCCCAAATTTTTTCAGGAGGACTTTTTTTGACGAGAATCAATTTTTTTCCGGCAGTTTTTTTAAATTCCTTCCAATAAACTCCGTTCGGTTCACAATTTGTATGAAAGAGAATCAAATCTGGATTCTGTCGCTTGAAAGCGCTCAAAACGCTATAAATCAATTTAAGTTTAGATATGGTGAAGTGTTTACCTCTTACCTCATATAATGATGAACTTTGAATATTCTGCAACTTATCCAAACAAAATGAACCAAATTTGGAACTTTTTCGTTTTTCATTAAAACCTTTTTCACTTCAGGAATCTACAAATCCTAAAATTGATGAAGTCATCTCATGTGATCTGGCTACCTGTGTGACGTCATCATCGCCCGCTTCTAACTGTCGCTGTTTTAATCTTTCAAGTTCTTTTAAAATTTCCTCCTCGTTAAGATTTCGTTGAAGATTTTTAATCAGCATCTTAGGATTAGGAAGATTCATATCTTTCTGAAAAGATCATTTTGAGTTAGTTGCTAAGCAACAAAGAAAATTACATAATTGCCTAAAGCTAAAATTTTGTTTTGAAATTAAAGAATGAAAAAGTTGTTTTTTTAACTTCGAGTTGATGAAGTTAATCTCACCGGAAATGAAGCGAGCTTTGGTCGGAAGTTTGGAAACTCTTTTGCAACTGGATTTGCATATTGTTCGATAAAATTTTTGGTTTTTGCTTTTTTGAATTCCTCAATTGTTAAATATTCATCTTTTGGAAATTTTTTTTGAATAATTTTGATATTTTTGTTATCTAAATTCAAATTTTTTTGAGTAACTCCAGAATTTTGACTTTTAATCAATTTCATGAACTCTTTTTCAGTTAAATGAATATCCTGAAAATTTGTTTCCAATTGTTCTACATTCTTTAACTCTTTTATCTCTGATCCTTTAATTTTTCTAAAAATAAAGAAATAAAAAAAACCAAAAAAAAATAAAAATAATATCTTTTGTAAACTTCTCATTTTTATCAAATAAAACACAGAAATATTCTTCTTCAATCTCAAATGCCTTCAGGCATCAACCACTAGGTGTCGCTATTTACTTACAAATTTTTCAAATTTTCTTCTAGAAAAGTTAAAGTAGAAAATACTTTTTCATATCTTTCTAATCCAGATCTTTTTTTTCCAACTCTTTTTAAATCAAACTTTTTAAAATTCAATAAAATTTGATGTAATTTAAATCAAATTAGATTAATGTTTTGCCTTTTCTAGCTTTCTAAACTTATTTAAAACTTAATTGTATTACTTCAAATCAAATTTTAATATTTTTGTTTACACTGATGTCATCAAAAAACTGATCAGCAAATTTAGATTTCATTTTTTTTTATCAAAGAACTTTAATATTTGCAAAACACTTGTCTGAAAAAACATTTTGAGCTGTCCGAAATGTTTGCAAATCCAAAAATGTTATTAATAAATTTTATGACTTAGGACAAAACAGAATCTAATTTGTCGTAAAACTCATTTAAATTTTCATCTGAATTGACATGAAGTGCTGAAATTAATGACAAGATAGTTTTAAGATTTCCCTTCACGTTCTCATCCTTAGTAACATCCTAAAAATATTTCATCAACCAATCAGCAGCCAGAAGTTTCCAACTTACTTGAAGTAAGATCGGAATCAGGAATTTTCCTCGTCTTCTGTTGTGCATGTCAGCCAAAGCCATCTGGATCTCATATTTACACCAGGAACTTTTATAAAAGTTTTTTGAGATGACAATAATGATGCGATTTGATTGGCCAATGAAATTGACAATGTTTTCAGCAAGATCAACTCCTGGAATAAAGTCCCGCTCATTGAAGCAGAAGCTTCTTCCTCTGATAGATTCCATTTCCTAAATATTTATTGAATTTGCTAAAATTTGAAAAATTGAAGTTTTTTGAAATATTTTAATTTGTTGTGGTTAACGAGTCTTCAGCACTTCTGACTTTAGCATCTTCCACTAAAAAGCAAGTAAGAATCTTAAGAAGATATTTAAAATGAATCATAATATTAATGAAGTTATCTTTGAGGAATACATTCTACAATCAAAAGGATTGTAGTTTTAATTCTAAGAACTTCAAATTAGTTGCTAGAAACAGGTGAATCCTCATCACATTAGATACCTAATTAGCTTTCTATGAAGTGGGATCTGAGTGGATCTTATTCTAGTTCTGTGAGAATCAAACCAGTGGCTGATTAAAGAATCAAAACTTTGAAATTCTATTTTAAAAATATCTACATTTATCATTCTGTGAGTGAACTTTTCATCTTGTTTTGAATATGAGATGAATGCATCATATTTGTAATCTTCAAAGATTCCAGTTTCAGGATCCTTTTCAGGGATTTGTTGTAAAAGATCTTTAAATCCTTCAATAATCTGATTTCGTTCTCTTTTCAAAATTCTCTGAAAAAAATTCCAATTTTTTTTCAAGATTTTTTGATGACTTTTTCACCTGATGCAGACAAAAAGTAGAAAAAGCCACAAAAATAAATATGAAGGAAGCTGGAATGATAACTGACAGCAAGATGACATTTAATTTCGATTTTTCACAAATTTCATCCTTTTTTAAATCTTTTAAATTCTTATTTCGAACTTTTAGAGGTTTTTCACATTTAATTTCCTCCTGAAACTTTATTTCTGATTCTTTTCTCAAAGTTGCTTGACTAACTTTAAAAAGTTCCGACTTTGAATTTTCACTTTGATTGTGAGATGAAATCCAAGTGTGAAATGGAACAAGATCACAGTTGCAGATCAGGGGATTTCCCACGAAGTATGTTAATTGTGCCATCAACAGCCAATCACGAGGAACAGTTCTACAAATATTTTATTTGATATTTTAGTTTTTTTCGACATTTCTGTTACCTGATTCTATTAAATGATAAATCCAAAAACTTTAAATTAGGAAATTGTTCTAGGATTCCATCAACTTTTGGTAAATTTGAAATATGATTATGATCTAAATACAACTCCACTAAACTTTTTGGCATTTTTTCTAAAGGAATTGAAGTTAAATAATTCTCTGAAAATAAATATTTTTATTTAAAGTATTCAAAATTTGTCACTTTTTGAGTCACGTGATAATTTTATTATTGAAAAATTATTGTGAGTCAAATTAATCTGATTCAAATTTTCGATTTTCAAATTTGTTAAATCAATTTTCTTCCAGTAAAAAGATTTTGGAATTTCCAAGTTTTTTGGATTCTAAAATTTAGAAAAAGTCAAGTTAAAAAAAAAAGAAATAAATTTGAAATACTTCAAAACATTTTATGATTGGACGATAAAGTTCTGATGTGCACCCATTTGGAACACAAGCTTCGAATCTGTTAAATTTAAAAATTTAATCTTAAATTTTTCTGCTTGAAACTTACTCTTTATTTAGATCCACCAACATTTTGTTTTTTTCGTTTTCTGGCCCAGAACAATTTGGAGAAAATTTTTCCAAGTTTGTTGATTTTAACCATTTTTGAAAAGAATATAATTCACAATCACAAATCTACAAATATTTTTTAGATTCTAACAACTTTCCAAGTTTTTATATTTTTCTTACAAATGGATTTTCCGAAATCAAAAAACTTTTTAAGTTTTCAAAGTTTCTCAGTTGAAAGTCATAAACTTTGAGAAAGAAGTTTTCGGAAAAATCAACCTCACGTAATTTGTCCATTTTTTCAAAATCTTCCAAATTTCTTCTTTCAATCGTCTTCAATCGATTCTTCCTCATCGACAACTTCTGTAAATTAACTGGAAGTCCGAAAGGAATTCTTAAAATTGAATTCTCATCGAAATTCAAACTTTAAAAAAATAATTAAATTTTTTAAATTCAAATTTTAATCTCTTACATATGAAGTTTCAGATTCTCTGCAAAGATTTGATCTTTAATCTTGATAATTTGAGGACTTTTATTAACTTTTACAACTTCCAGAAAATCCCACATATTATCTAAATTAAACACAACCATCTCTTTTGGCATATTATGACACAAAAGTTCTTTTCCCGAATACACACAATTGTAGTCAGCATAAAATCGAACCTTTTTGGAAAACTCTGATGGTTCTAAAACTACATCTGTAATAAAAGTAATGACGTCATCACATCGAAACAACGATGACGTCACCTTCGGATAGCTTATTGCAGTTTTTGTCAACCAGCAACTTATTTTTTTTATTTGAGTTGAAATATTCGAACATCTTCAAATATTTGATGTTACATATAAAAGGATTTTGGCGAAGATCAAATGTAAAAAACTTCTGAGGACTTTTGTAATTCTCTGATAACAGGATCCTTATCAGATTGTGTGAAAAATTCAAAGTTCGGATCGAGGAAAGATTGTAAGTTGGTAAACCAATCAATCTGTACAAATTTGCCGATTGAATTTCTAAGTTTTCAAATTTCTTTAAAATATCTTTAATGAGTTTCAATTTGGAAGTTTTATTGGGACTTTTTATTTTTATGGTAAAGAATATTTTCTTCATTTAATTAAGATAAGTGCTAATAACAGCAGGTTAGCTCAATGATTTTATGTTAGTTTTAATATTGGCCTGGTATTTACAATTTAATTTTAAGAATAAGTGTCACACAAAAAATATATTTAATTAAAGCAGTTATAAATTTCCATTTTCATTTATCAATATTCTTTAATGATTTACAAATTAACGATTTTCTTAAAGAAAGTAAAAGCTGGTTTTAATTTTTTTTTCTAATATTGAAGTTACTAGCTAATAGATTCAAACCAATCTAGGTTTTATTAACAACAAATCAATTGCTTAAAGTTTAATAATTTCTTTGGTAATTTGAAAACAGTTAAAAAAGTGTATAATAATAAGCTAATCAAATTATAGCAAATAATAAATTTTATTCATAAATAATTAAACTAAGATAAAAATTTTTTTTAGTAAAACAATTTGAAGTTAAAACAAAATTCAAAAAGAGAATTCTTAAATAAAAATTTTCATAAATAATTAATTTGCAATTTGCTTACTTGTTGTAGCTTCCATCAATGTTTTGTAAATTTGATGGATATTTGGAGTTGGAAGAAAAAAACCCAACATCATTTCCCGAAAAGTTTAAATTGATCAAATTTGTAGGTAAAGACGAAGTTAGAAAAGTGATTTGATTTTGGCTGATGTCAATATCCTCAAGATTTGGAAGATTTTCGAAAAAATTCCGACTTAAAAATTCAATCAAATTGTTATTAATTTGAAGGATTTTTAAAGTCGGCGGAAAATTTTTTGGAATTTCTTTTAATTTGTTAAAATTTAAACTTATTTCAAATAAGTTTGTTAAATTATTAATTTCTATTTTTGTCAAATTACAGAAATTCAAATGAAAAATTTTTAATGTAGAAGACTGAAAAGTCGAAATTTCTGTGTTTCCAAATTGATTTCTTTGAATTTTCAGTATTTCCAATTTATTAAAAAATTTTGAAAGATTTTGTAATTTTGTGTTTTCAAAATTTACAGAAATTAAAGATTTTGGCAAGAAGAATTCATCTTCAAAAAAAATCTCTACAAAAAAGATTTAATTAAAAAATAATCAGAAAAATGTTTAGAAAAATCACCAGAATCAGGGTTTCCAATTATGCAAATTTCTTGCAAATTTTGTGGTAAATTCTGAGGTAATTTATTAAAACTTTTTATATCAAAAAAACAAATTTTTTTTATTTGAAACCCTGCTCCAAAAAAATCAATTTTATTTTCATTAAGTTCCAACTGATGGCAAAACTCTAAATAGAAATATAAAAAAGTTGATGATGTCACAAAATGGAAGTGATGACGTAACTTCCGCGATTTTGATTAGTTAGTAATTACCTGGGAGAAAATCGAAGTTGAAATATTTCAAGTTTTCATCATAAATTTTGAAACTTCTCATTTTTTTTAAACTTTTCAAATTATTTTCTTCTCGTGACCCTGAAAATGATAAAAAAAAATAATTGAATCAAATAACAACTTTTCCTACAATCTACTGATGAATTGATAATTAGGTTGAAGATTCTGCCTGATGTCAGTTCAAGAATTTCAGAAATATTCAAATTTGAACACGTGACAAGAAAAGGCTCCTTGGAAACTGAACAACTGAAAACAAAGATTTGAAAAAAACCTGTTTGTGTTTTCTGACTATCAAGCGACACGTGACGTCACAATCATGTGACTATCAGTTAACTAAAAACATATTTGAGTTTTTTTTAAGACCATTTTTTTATTTATGAGTAAACCAATCAGATAAAAAATTTTATTTTTTGCAGAAAAACTTTTTCAAGCGTTTACTTAAAACTTATTAAGTAAAACTTATTACCTTTTTATACTATTTGAAGAAATTTGTAAAACGAAAACTAAAAGATTAAAAAAGAAAATATTTCGAAAAAGAAATTTCATTTTTTCTGTAAATAACTTCATTTATATCTTTTAAAAAATAAATTTAGTTGAAAAAAGATTTTGAGTTAAACACTAAAAATAAAATTTTCTTTTAGAAAACTTTCTTCAAATGAAAAATAAATTTCGAAATGAAATCACAGTTCCTTCAGTTCTGCTTGACTGAGTTCAAATAAATCAAGTCAGATGTTTCAGTGTTTCCAATTTATTATCGCAAAACCATAATTCGAAGTAAAAAAATATAAATTTTATATACAGCAAAATTATGCAAATCATGAAACGGCAAAAATGGAGATGACGTCACTATGCACTAAAAGTACCGAAACAGAAAAAATAGAAATAAGTTGTAAAAGCTATGATGACGTCATCCGATGTACTATAAATCATTGAAACTGGAATGCAGAAAAAAAGCAAAAAAAATTTATTCTTTTTTTCATTTGAGGATTTAAATTCAAAAAAAGTATAAAAAAAAACCAAAATAAAGTTTTTGGCAGTACACGATTCTTGCCTATGACGTCATCAACAACCGCTTATCACAGCTTCGAAAATCGTCTTTTTTTGGGCACTTTTTGCAAAAAAATTAAAAACCATAAATTCCGATTAGTCTTCAAAACGAAGATCTAGATAAGAGTCAAAGTCCAGTTTCGGCCTCCTCTCTTTACTGTCACCTTGCGGATGTTATTTGGCACTTCTAAAACTAAACCATCACTGCTAGAAGTCGCAGTCTCATTATTAGAAAGCGGTAAAGACATTTGAGTCCAAGCCTCATCATCTTCATCTTTCTGATCGCGATCAGGACTGGTCGTGATGTCATTTAAGGATTGTGACGTCATTGAAGCACCATTTTCAGCCTTTATAGGCTTTTGCGAGGTGAAAGGCCTTTTCAAATGTCCTTCATTGTATAACTTGTCGGTGATTTCTTTATAAATTCCCTGGACATTTGCAGAATTCCCATTTACATCTGTAATCGACTAATCAATTCATCAGTTTAGCGATGTTATTAACCTACCACTTGCAACCCCATTCACTGATGATGTTGATGACGATGATGACGTAGTTGATTTGATAACGTCATCGCCGACAACAAGCGCTTCAGTTTTTCCTGATTTTCGCATACAAGCCGGTCGCTCAGTTGTAAACATTTGTTTATAAGTTTCACGGAGTTTATTGATTCCAACAGGATTAAAACTGAATCTAGGTTGAGAAGATTCGCCTGAGAAATGATTCAAGGGTCAAAAAGTCCCCAAGCATCCTAGAA
The DNA here is from genome assembly GCA_034620365.1 of Pegea sp. RAD2-039. Taxonomy (NCBI): domain Eukaryota; kingdom Metazoa; phylum Chordata; class Thaliacea; order Salpida; family Salpidae; genus Pegea; species Pegea sp. RAD2-039. Next base: position 49,370 of record JAQGEQ010000201.1, read on the forward strand.
AACAACCTGTCTGAAGTGGGCGTCGGTAAAAAGGACCAGTGGGTGGGACCAAGTCAATATAATTTTTGTATAGCTTCACCATGCACTTAGCATCAGATTTGGTAGCATAGCAACGCATAACGCGTTTCGATGTAGAACCGCTATAGTGCCTAAATATTATTTAATTAATACATGATGACGTCATCAATTGATGACACTAACTTTGCATCAATTCGACGAAATTCGATGAATTCAGTTCCGGTATTTGGATCAACAGCAAATTGGAATTGTTCGATCTTCATCTCGTGGTGTTCTTCCATATTTGTCACCTACAATGTGATCAGGATAGTGAAGTCATCCGCACAACATTTATATCACACAAACCTCAAACTCAACGCAATTGTAATAAAAGACAACATGAAAAAGACCTTTTGCTGTTGTTGAATTCAAATATCCGCTTTTCCATAATTCATCATCATTCAAACCAGCAACTTGCATTTGCTTATCTGAAAACAATAGATTATTTCACAGCAACCATCTACAAACAAATCAAAAACCATCTACCAACCAACCAGCAACCATCTACCAACTAGTCAGCAACCATCTACAAACAAATCAGCAACTATCTACCAACCAGCAGCCATCTACCAACCAGTCAGCAACCATCTACAATCCAGTCAACAACCATCTACAACCAATTAGCAACCATCTACAACCAATCAACAACCATCTACAAACTAATCAGCAACCATCTAAAAAACTAATCACCAACCATCTACCAACCAATCAGCAACCATCCACAAACCAACCAGCAACCATCTACAAATTAACCAGCATTCATTTACTAACCAATCAACAACCATCTACAAGCTAATCAACAACCATCTACAAACTAATTAACAAAAGTCTACAATAAATTAGCAACCACCTACCAACCAATCAGCAACCATCTACAAACCAATCAGTAATCACCTACCAACTAATCAGCAACCATCTACTAAACAATCAGCAACCATCTACAATCCAATCAGCAACCATCTACAATCCAATCAGCAACCATGTACAACCAATCACAACTATCTACTAACCAATCAGCAACCATCTACAACCAATCAGCAACCATCTACAATCCAATCAGCAACCATCTACAATCCAATCAGCAACCATGTACAACCAATCACAACTATCTACTAACCAATCAGCAACCATCTACAACCAATCAGCAACCATCTACAATCCAATCAGCAACCATCTACAATCCAGTCAGCAACCATCTACAACCAATTAGCAACCATCTACAACCAATCAACAACCATCTACAAACTAATCAGCAACCATCTAAAAAACTAATCAGCAACCATCTACCAACCAATCAGCAACCATCCACAAATCAACCAGCAACCATCTACAAATTAACCAGCATTCATTTACTAACCAATCAACAACCATCTACAAACTAATCAACAACCATCTACCAACCAATCAGCAACCATCTACCAAACAATCAGCAATCATCTACAAGCTAATCAACAACCATCTACAAGCTAATCAACAACCATCTACAAACTAATTAACAAAAGTCTACAATAAATTAGCAACCACCTACCAACCAATCAGCAACCATCTACCAACCAATCAGCAACCATCTACCAACCAATCAACAACCATCTACAAACTAATCAGCAACCATCTACAAACCAATCAGTAATCATCTACCAACTAATCAGCAACCATCTACTAAACAATCAGCAACCATCTACAATCCAATCAGCAACCATCTACAACCAATCAGCAACCATCTACAACCAATCAGTGACCATCTACAATCCAATCAGCAACCATGTACAACCAATCACAACTATCTACTAACCAATCAGCAACCATCAACAACCAATCAGCAACCATCTACAATCCAATCAGTAACCATCTACAATCCAATCAGCAACCATCTACTAACCAATCAGTAACCATCTATAATCCAATCAGCAACCATCTACAATCCAATCAGCAACCATGTACAACCAATCACAACTATCTACTAACCAATCAGCAACCATCTACAACCAATCAGCAACCATCTACTACCCAATCAGTAACCATCTACCAGCCGATCAGTAACTATCTACTAACTAATCAGCAACCATCTACTAACCAACCAGCAACCATCTACTAACTAATCAACAACCATCTACAATCCAATCAGCAACCATCTACAATCCAGTCAGCAACCATCTACTAACCAATCAGTAACTATCTACTAACTAATCAACAACCATCTACCAGCCAATCAGCAACCATCTACAAGCTAATCAGCAACCATCTACCAACCAGCAACCATCTGCAACCAATCAGCAACCATCTACAGCCAATCAACAACCATCTACCAAGCAATCAACAACCATCTACTAACTAATCAACAACCATCTACCAAGCAATCAGCAACAATAAACAATTAGTATCTTACATTTTTGATTTGCTTCAATGGATAATTGTCCAGATCTTTGTCGAAGTGATTCTCTGAATTCAGAAAAGGTCTCAGAATATTTATCAAAAAAGTTGACATCTTCTCTTCCCATAACTTGTTTTAAATATCTTTGTAGACCTGAAGCTATTTGCATTAGCGTATCAGCTGGATAAGGTTTTCTGTCCTTTCTTCTTACCTACAAGCATATTTCATTCATAAAAACTCATTGAAATTATTAAAACTTCGAACAACTCTGGGACATGGTTAAAACTGGTTTTCTTCAAATCATTTCATGTTCTTAAATTATGTTTAAACAGTAGCAGCATTATTTCACAAAGTATCTAATATAGGAGTTTTTTCAAGATAGTTCGAACTAAAAACAAGCTAAGAGCACCAAAAGCATGTCCAGTGATGCCAACAGTTTGTTTAAGAGTCTCAGAGTATCTTCAAAGACTCAGAGAGTATTCAGGGAGCTCAGAGCATGCTAAGGAGGTTTTCAAAGACTCGAAGCTTACTTCAATGATAAATTTTGGAAGCCAAAAGCTGAGTGAGTTTATATCAGCAAGATGAATATCAACAGGAACGACGGGGATTTTTTCTTGTAGGGTTGCTGGTAACATATTTCGGTTTGAAGCCCAATCTTTCCATACCTGAAAAAATGATGACGTTGCAAACGCGCATAAACATCACGGAATACGAATATCGATAGCAAGTGATGACGTCACGATCGCGTGAACAAACCTTTAAAGCCCAATTATTCTGTCTCATAGTTCTTTCAGGAATCAATCCATTAATTCCATAAACGCTTGTCGGGTCCAGATAAGAATTTGTTTCATTTTGAAAGTTGTTTTGAAACATCGATGGCCACATGTTGCCATGACAACTGTTGCTATCGTCTTCGGGTTTACTCCGTGACGTCATTTGTCGTTTTTCACTCACCACTTCCGGATTTTTTTCCACAAAGTTTCGGAAGTGATTTACAAAATCATTTTTTTCAATCGACGTCGAATTGATGACGTCACTATCGTCATTGCTTCCGGGCGATGAAGCGGCAACATTCACAACGGAAGTGATTTTTTCAGGCTTCTTACGCTTTCGACCGCGTCTTCTTGCAGTTGGACTAATTGAGGTAGAATTGATATTAAAAAAGCGCGTAGTTTTGACGTCATCAACTGTAGACGGTATTTCGACTTTTTGCGTTTCGTCAATCACTAAACGGCTTTCTACGTCACTCGATGTGGTGACGTCATTTAAAGATGACATTATCTGTACGAAAATGCAAACGAGTTTGAAAATGGTAAAAGTTTAAAAATAAATCAAAATAATTAAAATAAACTTTAAAAATAAATTTGTTTTCTTATCAAAATTTATTTATTTATTATTTTAATTATTTTTATTTCGAAATGATTATTCAGAAAAGTTGATGATAATGAAAGATAAATAAAGGGTATTCAAAAAAAGATATTCAAATTAAAGATATTCATTTCTTGGAAAAAATTTTTATTAAAAGTAAAAATTGAATAAAAATACAAAAAAAAAAGATTCAAAAATTGAAGTTTCAGAAGAAAAAGAAGGAAAAGTCGAAAGAATAAGATTCTTAGAAACCTTCTAACAAAAAACTAATAAAAATTGTTCTTGAAAATAGAAAAAAATTTCTGCTTCATAAAATCTGATGTAAGTGAAAACTGAATAAAGATAAACAATAAAATAAAATTGTCGATTTTTGAACATAAAATTTGCGGTTAAAAAAAAGTTAGTAGAAAAAAGTCAGAACTAAATAACTGTTAACAATACTAATGGTGAAAAAAAGAAAAAAGTTTTCCAAAAACTAAAAAAGAGAGAAAAAAGAGAAACTTGTTGTAGTTGGAGTAGAATTGTAAAAAGTTGGTTCATGTTAAAGCGAAGAAACAAAAAAAAATAAATGAAAGAAAAGTTCTCGTTTGTATCGTCACGCTCGAGTGACTTCGTCCTGATACCGGCCTAACTAAAACTTTTCTTTATTACAAACTGAAATGTTGTAAACATTCTAAAAGAGTTTTTCTCCTTTTTATAAAACTTCAGCAATTTTTTTCTAAACTTCTTAGTTTTTCTGTTTACGATTTTTTTAAAATATAATATTAATTTTTTTTTGTTTAATCAAAATTATTTATTCTAAATCTCGATCAACAAAATTCTTTTATGATGTGAATGACGTCATAATACAAACATTTCTTCATTTTTTCGTTTTTTTTTAATCATTTGGTTTTTATATCGTCCTGAACTATTATTACGTCATCAATAAAGAGAAAGAAATGATCAGTTTTATGTTGATAACTTAATTTTTAATTTTGAAAACTTTGAAAAGGCAATTTTTTGTTTTTTATTACTTGATTTTAGTGGAAACATTTTAAAGAAAAACTTTTCGAATATTTTATAGAACCTTTTTAAAAACATAACAGAAAATGTAATTAGTATACGTTAAATGTCAAATGTTATCAAGTTTCTATAAAAACTAAATTTCAATAATAAACAAAACAACAAAATATTAATCAATTTTAAAACAATATATCTGAAAAACTTAAATCTGTAAATATTTATAAAATATTGTATCACTTTAGATTTCATTAATATTTTCTGATATAAGCTAATTAACTATTTCTAGATAGAATAAAAATTAGTTTGGATTTTATCTTAACTTTTATAATAAACAATTTTTGTTAAAAACAACTTTTCTGAAGAACTTAAAACTGAACTAAATAAAAATCAATTTTAACTTATTCTAAAATTTGTTTTATCAAAAAATAAAAAAAAAACAAAAAAAATTAATTATTAACTTAAGTAACAAATTACTAAAAATCAACAAAACACTAGAAAGCTCTTGAGCGCTATAAAGCGACTAAATTTACATATTTTAATTAGTTTAAAAATTTGTAATATTTTTTTATTTCTTTCAATTTAATCACTTGGAAAATTTTTACATTTTTTATTTCTTCAAAAATGATTTAAACCAACTACACACAAAAAATCGACAATCGAAAATATTCCAATGACGTCAGCACTACTTCTTCAACAAACTCCCAGTCGATGCTGATGACGTCATAGATACGTTTGGAGCCACGGCTGTTGGATTTGGTTGAAAAATATCTAAAATTTGACGATTCTCAACCAGGATCCGATTCCATTGCTGTGACTTCAACAATAAGCTGTTGGTGACGTCATCAATCAGCTTGATTGAATGTTCTAGGTGTTCGATTTGTTGTAAAAGATCCAATGAAGGATTATTGGTTTGAAGAAGTAATTTATGTTGATTAAAAAAACTTTCACATTTATTGAAGCTTCTAACTAACTGTCTAACTGCTAGATCTGCTGTAGGCTTGTGGTCTGTTCCTAAAGAGATATTCAAAGCTGGATTCTCACACACTATAGGAGCTATTATTGATGTTATCGCATCTTCATAATCATCTATCAATGATGACGTCATCTGAAAGATTGAAGAACATTTTTTAATCAATTCGAAATTTTTAAAACCACCAAAATATTTTGAAGAAAAATTTTTTTATAAAGTTCTAATTTTAAAGTTCTATAAAAATATAAATTCAAAAAATAAATTGTTTAATTTTAAAGTAACAAAAATATTTTATTTATTTTTTTACTGCTAAGCTTAAACATTTTTAAATAAAACAAAATATTCTAAATAATAATTTCACAAAAAAAATTATTTAGATGAAAATTATTTAAAGGTAGGAAAATTATTTTCTTAGTAAAAATAAAATTCCTAAATTAATTGAAATTTCAAAGTTTAATTATATAGTTTCAAATAAAAGCAAAAATATTTTATATAATCAAACTTATACTTTATGAAAGCTACTTCTAAATCTAAAAGTATACATAAGTACTAATAAAATCTAAAATTATTTTAAAGGCTAAAAAATGAATTTTCAAATTTAGAAAAAAGTTTGAAAACCTTTTTTAAACTAGTCAGAAACTTAAAATGTTTTTTAAAGATTTTCAGCTTAAAGCTCAGTATTCAAACAGTAGATTTTCAATATTCAGCTAAAATAAAAATTAAAAGCAAATTTTGATAAATTAAATTTTAAAGTTTATATAAATTACTAAATACAAATTTTTTTTAATAGAAATTTTTTTTTTAAAAGCTAAGTTAAATTAGTATAGTCAAAGCATTTTTTTATTTTTCTATTAAGTTCATAATTGATCGGTGTTTAATAATTTACATTTCTTAAAACATTTAAGAATCAAAAGGTACTTAAACTGTAAAAACTGTCCAATTAAACTGCAAGCAGATATTAGGTCTTTTATATACCTGTGTTATACACAGGATTTCTTGATAAAAAAATTGTGATATCATATAACACCATATGTTAATCCTAAGTACTTAAGTTATCAATAAGTTTTCAAAATCCTTTAAGTATTTGATTTTAACTTTATTTCTTTAATTGAGAAAAGGTCTGAATCAACTACTTGAAATAATAACTTGTAAATTTAGAAATGTTTAAAATTGTTCTTTAAGGCTGATTTTTGTTCTCTCTCATTCAGTTGTTTGCAAAGTAGAGAGCGCCATTCGTAGCGATCTACTGCAATACCCTCCAAATTGCTGGTATTGATGTTGAGCGGTTTCATATCGCGCATGCAAGTATCCTTAAAGTGAAGACAAGGACGTTCGGTGTTGCGTTTGCCCTCTTATTGCTCCCCACACAACATATCTTTTGGGACAAGTCCGTCATCCATCCGACGGACATGTCCTAGCCAGCAAAGCATTTGCTTGATTAGTATGCTGTACATTGTTGTCAGTCTTTAGATTTCCTTGTTTTAGTTCTTTTTCTGTCATATTATACGTAAATGCGACAAAGACAACAACAATGAAAAGTGTTGAGTTTATTTTCGTTAGCCTTCGACAAAGTTCAAGTTTCGATAGCAGACGATAGCGTGCTGCAGACAAAAACTCTGTGGATGGCAGTTTTGGTTCTGATAAATAGCTTTTGATTATCCCAGACCCTAAGAGGTGAACCTTACAAACGTCCTAGATGCGTTACTGATGCAGCTATTGATAACGAGAATGTTATTTTTGAGCCGAGATAGACAAAGTTATCTAGGCCTCAATTTCACAACCATCGATGTTGATTGAGTGTGGGATGTCAACTTCTTGGCTAGGAAATTTTGTATTTTTTAACCTAATTTTTTTCCGAAGTCTTTGCAGGCTGCTGAGAATCGGTCTATCAGCATCTGTAGATCATTTACAACAATTGCTGCGTCATCCAAAAAACAAGTCGCAGATGTAGATCGTTTTTACCTTGCCCTTCTCCTTCAACTTTTGATTAAAATTTCATGCTAAATTAATTTAAGTGATTTTTTATTAAAATTTCTCTTCTTGAAAAGATTAAACGAGACATCTGGTTTACAAATAAAAATTCGTATCATGTTGCTTTTATAAAGTTGGTTAAAAAATGAAATATATTCGCAACGTCAGTTTTTACAGGAAGCTTTTGCTTGAGAAAATTACGGTATTATGTTAATAGTGAATCATTTGTAGTTAAAATAAGTATTAATTAGTAAAAATATAAACTTCTGAAGTTTGTTTAAATCAAAATTTTTGAAGATTAAATCTTTGTTACAAAAAAAAATAAAGAATTATTAATCAAAAAAACTCTAAAAAGTTTCATTTCAATTTCGTTAAAACTTTCTATAGTGTCTGAAAGTACTGAGAAGTCGACTTTTTGATGACGTCACTAAACTTACAGTCTCTTTAAAAGAATATTTTTGCACAAAACGACAAATAAAGTTTTACTTTTGAGAAAGCTCTTTAATATTTCAACAGCTTGTTAAACTAGGTGATGACGTCATCACAAAATAGTTTATTTGAAGCGCAATTTACTCAAGTCATTAGTGACGTCATCAGGTACTGCAGAAGATGGCAGTAGGAAAAGTAGCCACAAGATGATGTAGTTGAGCAGATCATATCACGAGGTTGTAGATGTAAGTGAAAATAAATAGAAAAAATTGTAAAGATGAAAATCAGAAAGAAGATCTATTTCTATACTCAGAACCACAATCTCCTATCTTAGATAAAAGATCCTGTGATCTGATGAGGATTTGATTGATTTCTTCCCAATCTTCATCTTCTAAAGACCAGCTTGTACTGACAGATCGATAATTATCGTCAATATGATTTCCTCTCCCCATTTTACAGCCGATGATGACTCCTCCAACCACAGGGTCATCCAGGACACACCGGGTCGCAATATTTGCTATGCTGACACTATACTTGTTCGCAATCTTCCTCAAAACTCTTAGGAGTTCTTGGAAGAGACCCCATCCGCCCCACTCATCCACCATCCGCTTGTACTTGACCAGTGAAGCGGTGGACAGCATCGGACCTCGAGGTTCGGGTTTGTCCAAGTAGTTGTCGGTCAAAAGTCCGCCACCTACGCACAAAATGGTAGTTTTCATCGATTTATTTAAATTTGAATAAATAGAACAAAAAACGTGTAGCCTAGGTAGGGTATCCTCATATTTGGAAATCTTAGACAATTTTTTATTGAAGCTGCAAGGATTTTGTCAATGTTGATGAGAAACTAACCACGTGACTAAAAGGAGAGTCTTTAGCACCCTCGACTACCGAAATTTATTTTTTGGGAAAATGCTTAATGTGTTGATTTGTTATTCGGAAAGTTTTAAAGAATCAGAGCTAATCAACCTAACTAGCCCCTAATATCAATCAAATTATAATATTTTTAAAGAATGTTTGTTATAAATGATATTTGAAATTGGGTTTCTGGTTTAAAATTGGAAACGATAATCTGAGATCTTAACTCTCGACTACAAATTCAAATCGAATCTGGGACCCTTGGAACGATAATCAGAGACTTCAACTCTTGACTACAAAGTTCAAATCTGGTAGAATGGTAATAATAGGTCTTAATAATTTGGGGAAACTTCAAATGGTGTCATTTTGTACTACATCTTTTACAAAAACTACAAACAAAACAAACTTTAACAACTCACATAACGTCCCATAAGCTAACAATTTGATATTGTTTTTTTCACAAAAATCTTTCATTTTTCTTACAGGTCTCATGTCGACTAGAGAATACTGGACTTGATTACTCGATATTCTAATTCCTATTTCATGAATTTCAATTAATCTTTGTGTATCAAAATTTGTTAAAGAAAGTTCCCCTAAAATAAAAAACATTTCAAAAATTCATTTTTATTTCATCCTGTTACTTACTGATTAAACCTTCAGACTGAATATGAGATAAATGTTTCAAAACATCCAGAAACCTTGCATCTGAATAATCCCACCAGTGTAGTTGAAGACAGTCTAGCTTCTTCACACACATTTTTGTCATTGATTTGATCACATGGTCTTGGATAGTTTTTAGGCTGATTTCTGTGGGACATTGGACCATTTTGGTCAGACCTTGAATAACATCTTTGTTTTGTGGTCCTAACTAAAAAAAAATATGAAAACCAACTTCACAGCACTTTCAACCATCAAACAAAAAGTCAATTCCTTAGCTTGTTTATTGGCTGAAAAGTGTTGATGTCAAGGTGCTCAATTAACTCAACTAGCTTTTAATTAATCTTTTATATCAGCTTTAAAAATAGTAATGTTTAAAACAAAAATTTGAAAAATAAAATTTATTAAATGTAGATGACAAAATGACATATGCAATTTTCAAATTTGTTGATAAACAAGATTAAAAATCAAATTTGTTTATAAAAATTGAATGGTTTGTAACAAGTTAATCTAGCTGAATTTTATTGAATAGTATTCTTCAGATGATATTTGCACCAGTGTTGCTAGTTTATAAATCAAATTTTTTATCATGCTGATAAACAAGAATTATGTAATATCTTATAGATTATATTAAAAAATTAATAAGTTGTTTAACTAACTGATTTAATAAAATTTCCAAAAATTTCTTCTGCTGGTCCATAAATATCAGCCATATCAAATGAAGTGAGTCCTTTTTGTGAGTAGATGTTCATATCAAGTTCTGTTCAAATTCATATTTACTTTTTTTATCTGAACTTTTACTTTGAACATACGTGCTTTCATTGGATCAATTTTTCCGTGTGCACCTGAAACTTGCCACAAACCATTAATAATTCGACATACTTCTAAACCATTCCTCATGTTGAATGTTGCCATCATTGGAACTAGAGCCATTTTTGAAAAAAGACAAATTGTTTCTTCTGAGAAAAGATTTGAAAAGTAAAATACTTTGAAGCTACAAAAAAATATTGAACAAATTTGAAATTTCAAGAATTTTCAAGAGTTTTTATTTCTAGTTATGAATTTTAAACTAATTTATTTATAGATAATTTATAACTATTCAGAATTAACTTCAAAAATAAAATAGATTAACTTTGTCAAGATTTATTATCAATCAAAATTTTTATTATAAATTAAACTTAATTATTATAAATAATTTCTTAATATCAAAATTAAAAAATAAATTACTATCGAATTAAAATTTTAATAATATAATTAAAATTATAAAACGAAACTACAAGTATTTGTAAACAATTTATTTAATGAAATAAACAATAAATAAAGAAAGCAATAAATAAACAAAGAATAAAAACAATAAATTTCTGTCTGTAATAAAAAATTCTTTGAAAGTATTTTAGTTTGAAAATAAACTTCAGAAAAATAAAAAAATAAAAAGTTTCTAACTTTGAGTTTAAATCATAATTTGACCTTCACAAGTTGCTTTCTGCTTAAAACTAGTTACAAAAATATTTAAAAACTTTAAATACAATGCCACGGTGCAAGAACCACAATCGGACTTTGAACTGAATGTTTAACTGAAATAAGCGTCTAAATAAGGAATTTTCGCCCTTTTTACAATTTGACTTTTTGAAAATATTGAACTAATGTTTTTAAAAAGTTTCCATTGAAAGTTAAAAATTTAAACTTGTTTTTTAAAATTTTTAATTATTTCGTTGAAAACAATATAAAACCAAATAGCAATATTTTGTTAAGTTATCAAAGCATTAGCATTGTGCTTGATAAAAGCCTCGTATTTATTTTATTTGGAGACTAATTCAGTATAGCGAAAACAAAACAATACGACTGCAGAAAAATAAAGAAAATGTCTCAAGTACTAAAATTAAACAAAGGCTGTGTAGAAAATAGGAACAATATTAAGGAATATATCAAGTTTATAGTCGTAATTATGACATGTTTGATTGATACTTAATAAAATTTAAGTTAAGAGTCACATAACTGTATTTTTTTAACTTATAAAAAAAAACTTTTAAATAAACGCTTTTATAAAGCAAAACTGAAACCAAATTTTTCTTAATTTCTGAACCTTAGCTTTAAAAATCAAAATTTCTGAAATTTTTCTCATTTACTTATTTATGTATAACAAAAAAATAAAATTAAAAAAACAACAATTTTTTGTTTAAATAGTAAGTAACAAACATATATATGAAATGAATAAAAAAATTATTTTGATAAGCATCAACATTTTTGAACTAAATCAAAATGATATTTTGCTTTTATTTTAGATTTGTATTAATACTAATTCAAAAACTTTTGAGATAATTAAATATGCATGCAAAATACCAATTTTATAAAAAGCCAAATTATTTCCGTTTTCTTCGTGTTTTTCAAGCCAAGGAACTTGAAATGAAACTTTATTTTTTCAGTTTTAAATATATAGACGTTGAAGTTTTTCTTTAAATAAACTTAAAAAATCGTTAAGTAAAAAAAATGTGTCTTACTAACTTTTTATTTCAAAATATATTTTCAATTTATTTAATATTCACTGAAAAGTAAAGTTTTTATTTTTTAGTGTTGTTTACTTTTTATTCTTAAATTTTGTATTCAAGAAGTTTAATCGCGACAATTTTAAAATTCTTAGAACTTATATTGAAAAAAGATTTCTTCTGTAGAACAAACAATCCTTATCGAAAATATAATTTACACAAATTTTACTCATAATACTATTTTTCTTTATTCGAAATATTCTTTATTGTTATTCCAAATTCAAAAGGTTCAATTTTTTGAAAATTTTCAACTTTTTATATTTAGATTTTTTGAAACCTGTTTTTATAAAAAAATTTTATCTCTTTTACTTTCAAAAATTCTTGAAAATTGAAATAGAACGAGAAAAAATAAAAAATAAAATGTTTGAGATTATCAACAATATCAAAATTGACATAAAGATTAACAAACGGTGTCCTGGGTTTTCTTTGACTTTTCTTTGCTACAAATAAGTAATCGCTAACACACATTCTCACAAATAATATATATTGAGTTGGAAATATAGAAAGCAAAAGATGTAACACATGGCATTTCAGTAGTCCCAAAAGCAAATAACAGTGAACAATTACATAGAATGTTTGTAATATAAAAAAGTGAAAAAATCACAGTTTGAAAATTACAATGTTGGCAATATTATAACGGTTCAACTTCTTCTTGAACAACACGAGTGATTCTGACATGACAATGTCTGATGGCAGCTGGTTCCGTGTATTAATTGTGCGGTTTAAAAAAAATTTTGCTCTGATTAATGTACCAGGTGGTATGGGCTAATTAAGATGTAATGTGTGTTGTCTGAGTTGATATAACTTGAGGGAAGATGTAATGGAAAAGAAAGCAACGAATTTAAGGTCAATTAAATTGTGGATAAATAAGAATTGAATCGAATTTAATTTAAATTAAATATTTAATTCTGAAGTGATTAATATCTAAATTGTATTTTATGTTTCATCATAAATATTAAATTTATTTAACTTTTTGGTTTTTACATTTAAATATATGACAAACTATTCCATTAAAGTATCTGCTTAACAAAAATGTAAATATTCTTCAATTGAAGCAAGTATTAAAATCTTCAAAGCTAGCAGATTTAAGTCTTTTTTTAATTTGAAAATCTCAAGTTATCTATTTAAAGAAGTCTGTATCACCAAAAATTTGCTTACAAGCTCTGCGCTGACAAAATTAAAATAACAGAAGTTGAAAGGAACAAAAGAAAGTGTGAAGTTTTTAAAACAAACTACAAGCAGTTTTGTACAAGCTCTATGGCGAAGACCATTTTACTTTTATCAAAAATATCAACTTTTGAATTTTTCAATTTTATTTTTGATGCTTCCTAAAAGATATCTGCATTTAATGACGTCATCGGCAACTGACGTCATCTTCATGGGATAGACATTGATCTTGCATCTCAAAATCTTCTTCGCTCCTATCACTACTGCTACGTCGTCTGTAAAACCTCTAAAGTTAGTAGAAATAGTGACGATGAAGTCACTCACTCGAAAAGTGAGTTGTAAACTTTCATGTTGTGGCGAAAGAAGGTTTCTGATTCGTGAAGAGAATTCAAACAAGGACTTCCTTCTGTTTCAGGGAAAAAAATACAAACAGCGGCAGCAACAAGCGCTAAAACCCCGAAGATTGTCTGCAAACTACCCGATGCCGTCTTCAAAATTTAAGGAGCATTATGATGTCACTTGTGTAAGCCAAGGAATAGTTTGTTGGAGCTCTACAGTAAATGGAGTTGCTATGCCACCGACGCGAGCTGTCATTGACCCTAAACCGATTCCTGTTCCTCTGTTGATCACTTAAATGGATCATGTTGATATCGATGATGTCACAATTAACTCACCTGAGAATTGTTGGGTAGATATCAGCTGTTACGCTGTATATAAGAAGGAACGAAGCCTGCGCACCCATCTTGCCGATAATAGCGAGGATTTTTCCGGCGGTTAGCAAACCTGGAATCGATCAAACGACTTTTGATCAAATTTATTTCAAGGTAAAAACCTTGATTAGTGCCCAAAGTTGCAAATAAAGTTGAAGATAGACAAGCAACTCCTGATAGTAGATAAGAAAAGCTTGTCATGTTTCGCTTTCCTGTAATGATCAGAAAAAGATCAGATGAAGGTCAGATAAGATATTTGTACCTGTCCACGGGACTAATAATACTATAAAATTCCCTAAAATTTCGATTCCTGCGTTCAACACTCCGTTGAAGTAAATATCTCCTAAAAAATTGAATTTTATAAAAATCAATAAATAAATAAGTAATGACGCCACAAAAGAGTAGTGATGTCACCAAAGAATCATACCTGCAAGATGACCTACATTGAGAATGAGGCCGTAATACACGAAGTTGACGGTGAACCAGCAATAAGCGACAGCGATTGAAATCGCTCGCGTTCTGGGCGCGCGAAACAAATCGATCATTGAATATTTCCGGTTTCGTTTTCTTTCCATTCGCTGAAAATAAGATTTCAGTTGTTGATATTACAAAGGCAAACTGACCTTCGCTCGTTCCGTAGCAACGACAAGCGTCCAATCAGTGTCCAGGAGATCAGTACCGTTGCTATGAGCAAAACGCTGAACAATAACGCGAGCTTCAAGAGAGCGTTCTCGAACAATCAACCATCTAAAGATCAGCAGAAGATCAGAAAAAGAAGAGAGAAGAAGATTAGATAATCATCAAGAGAAGAGAAAATTTTAAAATGGTGGAAATGGAATTCAGATTAAGACAAAGATCACCTTGGAGATTCGGGAATATAAAAGAAGATGAAGAGCGAAATTATTGGAAGAAGTCCCGTGAACAATTCCAACTTTCTCCAATCCCGCATCAGGCTTGCGAATAGTGGTAATGATGTATGTGCAATACTAGACGACATCGAAACCCAGATTGCTACATTTGTTCGATTTCGTACCGGTGACATCTCAGAAGCTAAACAACACCATCAAAGGTTGCTGATGATGGTATCATACTCACCAAACGTGAAGACAGTGATGTAAATAGCAACATAAGGAACGGCCACCATGATCCTTAAAAAAGCATAAGCTTCAAAAGATGTCACATACGCAATAGCTGTTTGAAAGATGACATACAGAGCCCAGAATATTATCATTGCTCTTTTACGACCAAACCTTTAAAAATAAACTAATCAGAAACTACCTCCAAACCAATCAACAACCATCTACCAACTAATCAACAAACATCTACTAACTAATCAGCAATCATCTACAACCAATCAGCAACCATCTACCAACCAATCAGCAAACATCTACAACCAATCAGTAACCATCTACAACCAATCAGCAATCATCTACCAACCAATCACAAATTGGACCACATAAAGCTGAACCAATGAAGTATCCGATGAAGTAAATCGAGTTAGCTATCGTCATCCAGATTTTGTTGTTGCAGATGATGTCATACTGAAATATCATCGATTAACAGAAGCCCATAACAAATTTCAAGTTTCAAAAATCGTTTTTTTTTCATCAAATTTCGAAACATGTTGAAACCTGTGACGTAACAGTCGATGTAAACACGTCTGTATCGTAATGATAGCCATCGTGGCATTCGCGTAATTTCGCTTTAGTGACGTCATCATAGTTTGTTGAGGTATAGTTGACGTCATAATGAAGGCATGGACGGTTTGGTGAAATTAGAAGTTTGAATTTTTCTTCGGTGATATTAAGGACCTTCTCGGGGCCTCCAGCGTCATCAACTACTGCGATTCGACATCTAAAAGCCGAATATAATATTTTAAAAAAAGAAGTGAAAAATCAAAATTAAAAAAAAAAATTAATCTGCTAAAACTTATAAAAGTTAAAAGAAAAATTATCTACATAAACAACTTTTCGAACCGAAATTTTGGGGAAGCCCCAATGAAGACATTTATTTGAGAAGCTGGTCCAGTCGTTATGGTGAGAATTGTTGCCAAGAAACAAATACAAATCTGATATTTACTGATTCCTCCTAATTTATTCATCAATTCATCTAAATCCATTTCTTTGTTTGACTTCATTTAGAAACGAAATTAGAATTTTATCAACGAATTATCAGTTTTTTTTCTAAAATAGATTTCCATCAAAGTTTTATACTGAGATTTTTATAGTTTTAAATAAACTCTCTCAAGCTAAAAGAATATTAAAATAAAATTCCCTTTCTATGGCACAACGTTAAGGGAAGTTTTAACTCGTTAAGCTTCATTTGCTCAAAAAGCTTTTAAAAGTCAATTCTTCTTATCAAAAATTTGTTCTCTTTGTTTTCTCTTAAAACTGTTAAGATCAAACATTTTAATTAATCATATTTGTTGTAAGTTTATCTTTTCTAATTTAAATTTTCTCAAATTTTCAGTTTTAAGCTCATTATCAATTAACTAAAGCCTTTCCTAAAGATGTTATCTATTTTAATCTTCTTAAAAGATCTATAGCTGATTCTGTGAATGATAAATAGCATATATTTAAACTATGACTAAACAAACTGTTGTTATTTGTAAGAACAGTTTCTTTTCAAACTTTTTCCTACCTAGCAGTGTGAATTTTCCAAATATTTTTTTATTTACAGAATTAAACGTAAAAAAGAGAAATTTTTCTCACAAATAAATCTATTACTTTAAACAAACTCAACTTAATTTTTTTCAAAAAACAAATTCAAATTACAAAAACCCCAAAGCATAAATTTATGTAGAAATCTTAGAGCTGTAAACATTTATAAAAAATATTCTGACTCACCAACGGAAAAGCTGAAAAGCATTAAGATTGAAAATCTAGTGAAAAATATATATGATTCATTTATAAACAAGAAGAAAAATTGGGTAGAGTTGGCAGGAAGCTTTGAGTTAGGTTCAAAAACCAAAAACGTCTTTAAAATATCCTTAATAAATTTTTAGATTCAATAAAATAAAGCATTTAAAAAAATCAAAATTTAGGATAAAAATCTTTTAAATAAACTTAATACAATCCAAAATACTTCTAAGAAAGTTATCTTCAAAAAAAGCTGGGAGAAAAAGATTAATTGAAGTTTTTTTTTTTAAATTGAAGTTCTTCAATTGAAGTGTTTTCTTCATATATATACAATAACTTAATTTGGAAATTATTTAAATGAAATGAAACTTAATTTTTTGCAATAAGGATTTCAGCTTCAAATCAATATTCAACTATAAGTTCAGCTTGTTGAAAAATGTTCAAGTGTTTTTTTGTAAATACTAAAACTAATTACAAATTATTTAGGAAATTCTGAAAACAACTGTTACTATTTAATTTTGAAACAAATACTTTTTCAAAAGTAGAAAAACATCAAAATAATATTAAATGTAAAATTATAGAAAAATCTTATTTATTCACATTTTACGATCTTGTTTTAGATTTATTTTGTTTTTGTTTGACTTTAAAAAATACAGTTGAATATATTCTCATCTTTTCATTTTCTTTAACATTTATCATTTTTTACTTTAACATTTTTTATTCAAATTTGTTTAACATAGAATTTAAGATTATAAAATTCACGCTTCATTTCATTTAAAGTCAAACTGTATGACAACAAGAAGCAGAAACATTCTTTTCGAGATATTTAATATTTCTACCGAATCATTTTTAAACCTCTTTTTATTAATAGAAAACAGTTCTAAAGAAAAATAACTTAAATTAATTTAACAAAAAATAAACCACAAAAATGTTAAGTTAAAATTGGATTTAAAATATAGACTGAAAAGTTTTGAAAAATTACAAAATGTTTTGAATTTATTTTCCAGAAAATATAGGTAAATAAGATTTGAGAAATTTAAATAAAAGTTTTGTTGCTTTTCAATCGTCTGTAGAATTTTACTTTAATAATTATTCAGATTTTTTAAGCTGTTTTGATTAAAAGAAATTTTTTTCATTGATTTTATAAAAATTTTTTTCATTTTGAAGAAATATTTTTTGCATATTTTTCATAAATGTTTCAAAATAAAGAAGTATATATTTTGAGTAAAACTTTTATTTATAATCGGTAAAATGTATATACAAAAGTATTAAATGAAATTAATGAAAAAGAGATAAAAAATAATAAAAACCAAATACAGAAAATTTAGAAAGATTCAAAAAGTTATTTCTAAGAAATCGATTAAGTAATCTTCAATCTTATTTTCACGGAATCTTAATTTAATCTCATTTAAACGGATCCTATATTTATATATAAAATCTTATAATCTTACATATAATCTTTAGATTTATGAAATATCCATTTATTCTAATGTTAAAATTATATATATTTCCTAATAAATAATAAGTTTGAAATAATTTTCAATGATTTTTTTAGTGTTGGTGTATTTAAAAATGGAAGACTTGAAATAATTGCCAATGATCAAGGTAACCGAATCACTCCATCATATGTTGCATTCACCCCTGAAGGAGATCGATTGATTGGTGATGCTGCAAAGAATCAGCTGATCTCAAATCCTGATAGTGCTGTCTTTGATGCCAAACATATTAGAGTATACAGAGTATAGATTACAGACTGTACTGAAATGATTTTCATTAAAGGTTTGATTTTTGTAACACTTAAGTCAGTTTTTTTGGCACAAATAGAAACTGTAATACCGTCTTATTAGATTAGTACTTATAATTTCTGTGAGAAAAGTTCTACTCTTTGAATAATAAACCAGATTAATTATTTGGGATTGATCTGATAAAATATTTATTTTTAGATAGAATTTTAATTCCTTAAAAAGTATGAAAAGCTACAAGAAACTAATCAAAAAAGGATTATATATCTAGTGCCCAGCTGGCTCTCAAAGTTTTCATACCGAATTATAAGAACTTTTGTAAAAATTGAATCATATTTCATAATTGATAAATCAATTTCATTAATTTGACAGTTTTATTTCTAGTAAAAGCTTTGTTTTAGAAATATGATGTTAAAAATTAATAACACTAATAATTGAGGCCTTTAGTTTTAGAAATGTTCTCCTCTTCTTCGAAGTTAGTTTATCTCTATCATTTAGTTGTTTACAGAGTAGAGAGCGCAATTCGGAGCAATCCGCTTCAATATCCTTCCAATTGCTGCTGCAGATGCTGAGTGATTTCATATTGCGCTTGCAAGTGTATCCTTAAAACGAAGATAAATGCGACCAATGTTACGACCGAAAGTTTTCCAGATAACAGATCCTTTGAGATCCGTCAGTGTTTCATCCAAAGTATGTAATCAAGCCACCAAAACTGAGTTTGCTCAGTATGCTGTATATTATTGTCAGGTCAATGTACTTCAAGACTTTCTTCTTTAAAACCTTTTATTATTATCTTATACGTAAGATACGACGAAGATAACAAAAATGAAAGCTTTTGGAGTTTATTTCTATCTTAATTTTAACATCTAAATTACAGCCATATTATCATCACTATTAAATAAAAGCCATTTTGTTGATCAACACGTATGCTTGGTTTAGTTGCTTCCTCAACAAATATCTTTATATTTTCAATAAAGAAGAAACTTCTTTATTTAAGAAGTTCATTTTATTGCTTTTTTGAGGTATATAATTATATTAGTAAATTTTTAGTACAGTTTTTTAAATCTAGTTTTATAAAAAGGTGTACATACAAAATTCTTTCTGTTTAAAAAATGTATTAAAATAATTTGTTTAACATTTCATTATTTTATAGTTTTTAAGTTTGATTAAACTCTAATGATTTGAATGATCTAATAAATAAGTTATTTTTCAATTAACCTAATTTAAAAAAAGAACTTAATAAACTATAAATTATAGACTAATAACACAATCTTTCAATTAAATTGTTTATTATTTCTTATTTGTTTTTAGTCTAATTTTTTTTATACAATTTTTTCAGAAATAAAATGAAGTTTTTTCTGATTTTCTTTTTTTTCTTTTTCTTTTTTCAAACTTTTGTTTCTTCTGATGATTTAGAAATTCAAAAAGGGAAAGAAAAATGGTATAAGAAGCCGGAAGAGATAAAAAATCATGACCATGGACACCATCATGATCATGAACACCGTCATGAGCATGGACACCATGAACATGGACACCATCATGAGCATGGACACCATCATGAGCATGGACACCATCATGAACATGGACACCATCATGAACATGGACACCATCATGAGCATGGACACCATCATGAACATGGACACCATCATGACCATGGACACCATCATGACCATGGACACCATCATGGCCATGGACACCATCATGACCATGGACATGCAATGGGCAGCAAATTCACTCGTAAATCGAAACGAAGCTTAACAGAGCTAGTTGACATTTGGTGGCGAGCTATATGTTCCACTTTACTTATTTCAGCCGCTCCTTTTGCTATCTTGTGGACAGTCCCACTTGAGAGTAATTCAGAAAGTTATCAGCCTTTACTTAAGGTGCTCCTTAGTTTTGCATCAGGTGGACTTCTTGGTGACGCCTTCCTCCACCTTATTCCTCACGCCATTCACCCTCATTCACATGGTGATCATAACGACCATCACCATGACGACCATGATCATTCAGCAGCCACTTCAGTAGGGTTGTGGGTAATGTGTGGTGTTGTGGCTTTTCTGCTCATTGAGAAGATCGTTCGATTGATACAAGGCGAAGATGGACATCATCACCATGATCATGTGATGTCACAAGCTTCCGAAGGAGCAGAAGATGACGCCAGTAAAGATGAGGATGGGGTCAGGAAGAGAAAGATTACAAAAGAAGGTGATGAATATCTAGTTTTTGAGTTTTAATAATTTAAAATTGCCTCAGATCTAAAAGATGGAGATGCGAAAAATCAGAATGAGGATCAAAAAGAAGAGGATCAAAAAGAAGAAGAGGATCAAAAAGGAGAAGAGGATCAGGAAGAAGAGAAACCGATGAAGGTTGCAGGATATTTAAATCTAGCTGCAGACTTCTTCCACAATTTTACTGATGGACTTGCAATTGGTTAGTTTAAACCATCAAATCATCATCTAACTTCTTGAATCTTAGGTGCTTCTTTCCTTGCCGGCAGAAGACTTGGTTTCATCACAACGTTAACTATTCTCTTTCACGAAGTGCCCCATGAAATTGGTGATTTTGCAATCTTGATTCAATCTGGATGCGGGAAGAAGAAAGCGATGTGGCTTCAATTGTCCACAGCAACTGGTTTGTTGTCAAATTTTATTTATACAGCTACCAGGTTATGGACATGTAAAAGGTCTCAGAGTTTAATTTTAGGAAGCTTAGAGTATGTTTAAAGAGTTCAGAGCATTTTCAGAGGGCCCAGAGTATGCTCAGGGGGTTTTTGAGCACGTTTAGATGCTCAGAGTATGTTGAGGGAACTTAGCGAAAAGACTTTATCAGTTTAAACGACACCAGCATATAGCAACTTGTTCTTCTACTGTATTGGTAGTTTAAATATTTTTTATAAATCAGCCGACAAAGAAAACTGCAGACTTGGAAAAATATCAAATACTAATCTGAAGAAATTTCCATACTTGTTCAAAAAATTTATATAACTTCTAAAATCCCGTTTACAATTCAACTTCATTTTGTTGTTTACGTTTACCTCGATAGTATCCTTCACATTTATACCTTCACTTAGAACTAAATTAACAATTTTAGAACCCTATGGACTCTTCTAGTTCTAGCACCTACTTTGATGATAATTTGAATAGTATAAGCTTTTCAATCTTCTAAAATAAAAAGATTTTAATCTAAAGGCCTCAGTTCTGAATCTTGTACAGGTAAAAGCATCGTTAAAATGTAGCAAGGTTCGTTTAACACTTTGACTTATAAAAACAACGATGGTCAACAACACCACGTCATAAATCTTATCTTACAAGCAAATGTTGTGCTTATGGGTCCAGGATGCTGAGGACTCATCTTTTCTAGCACCAACTTTGTTGGTAGTTTAGAATTAAACAAACATTTTGTAGGTGCAATGCTTGGCTGTGTGATTGGACTGTTAGCTGAGAATGTTGGTGAAGCAGCAACTTTGTGGATTCTTCCTTTTACTGCTGGTGGTTTTATCTATATTGCTACCGTGTCTGTGATTCCTGAATTACTTAAAGATACATCTGATATTAAACAGACTATTAAAGAAATAGTTGCTATGTTAATTGGTATTTTTATGATGGTTATTATTGCAATGTTAGAACATTAAAATTTCACATTAGTTGTAAATAAAAAAACTTCAAGCAAATTAACAAAATTCCTTGTAATTAACATTTATTTGTTTTTGAACCTGATGTAATCTCATATATTTCGTTTACTTATAACCTTTTGATTCAATGAAATGAGTTTGATAATTAATGACAATTTGTAAGTGTTCATGGGATTTTGAAAGTACATTTTTCATATTTTGTATTATTTAAAATGTTTATTAAATATTTTGTTTCAAAAAACTTCGTCTTTTTGTGACAAGAAATTAAACTTTGAGAAATGATATAAAAAGAAATGTTGAAAACATGTTTTAAGATAATTAAGTATTCTTTTATTTCAACTTTACCACTTTTTTCTTTAATAATTAAAATTTAATATTAGATCTTGCCTGTAAGCGTCGAATGTCAGTTATTAATAGATCTTTGGCAAATTTTTAAGCCGTTTCTTGGTTCATTCTTCTTGCTATTAAGTTTCATCTCAATTATCACTGCCAAGTGGTTTGAGGTCGACCTCTTCTTCGCTTCCACGTTTGTGGATTAGCATTCCATCTAATTGGGACACAGGGACTTTTCAACGAAGACTAAAAGTATGTAAAGTTTTGTAAAAGATTCAGAACTTCCCGGAGGAGATTAGTATGTTCAGAGATCTCCGAGATTTCTTAATTTCACAAAAATAAGTTAAATATTTCAATTTTTAGCAGTTTGAATAAATACTGAACAATTTTGATAAAAGCTATTACAATTAATAACATTTTACCAATTACTAAGTTGACTTGTAAGCAAGTCCTACAAAATAGCGAATTCTAATAACAGGATGCAAAATGCTATTTACTTTATTTAACATAGCCTTAATAAATTTGTCAACGAAAAGATATGTACAAAGACACAAAGTAATTACAAAATTTCAATTATTTTTAACGTGGAATGAACAACACTCGTTTTTCACCCACATCAGCTTCTTCATATTCAACTCAGACAGCTATCACATCAGCTACTGGTTCACCATCTTTTTTAACTACTGGTTCACCATCTTTTTTAGCTACTGGTTCACCATCTTTTTTAGTTACCGGTTCACCATCTTCTTTAGCTACTGGTTCACCATCTTCTTTAGCAACTGGTTCACCATCTTTTTTAGCTACTGGTTCACCATCTTTTTTAACTACTGGTTCACCATCTTCCTTAGCTACTGGTTCACCATCTTTTTTAGCTACTGGTTCACCATCTTTTTTAGTTACCGGTTCACCATCTTTTTTAGTTACCGGTTCACCATCTTCTTTAGCTACTGGTTCACCATCTTCTTTAGCTACTGGTTCACCATCTTTTTTAACTACTGGTTCACCATCTTCCTTAGCTACTGGTTCACCATCTTTTTTAGCTACTGGTTCACCATCTTTTTTAACTACTGGTTCACCATCTTTTTTAGTTACTGGTTCACCATCTTCTTTAGCTACTGGTTCACCACCTTTTTTAGCTACTGGTTCACCATCTTTTTTAGCTACTGGTTCACTATCTTCCTTAGCTACTGTTTCACCATCTTTTTTAGCTACTGAATCATCTTCATCAACATCCTATTAAATTAATTTAATTAAAATCGAACAAACAGAAACCAACGAACAAACCATTTCAAGCAAGTCGTTAAATTCTCCATCAAACAATTCCTCAGTAAACAGACTCTCACCAGCAATCGAGTCACTCGAATCAATCAACTGGAAATCTTCGTTTAACTCACTTTCAAGTGGATCATCTAAATAATCAATTAATCACAAGTCATCAACAAATGCTCTTGACAAACCTTCTACCATCTTTTCTTCACTAATTTTAATTTTTTTTTCTTCGACCACATCTTTTGGCAAATCTATTTCAGCCTCTTTTTTCTTTTTTACTTTCTGTCGTTTGATTTTTGTGATATTTTTACCTTCTAAACGATTTCTGATGTTTTTTTGCTGAATAAAATTGATTAAAAATCATATTTTTACTGCCGAATCACCTACTTTTGCTTTTCCTTGTAACACAAGATAGTTTGAGCGATCAACTCTTAATTTACAGCCCTTCAATATGGCTGGTTTTGTTTTAAAGTTAGCTAACAACTTTCCAACACTTTCGCTTCGTTCGAACTCTACAAAAGTCTGTGGGAAAAATTTGAAAATCGAAAAAGTCGAATTGTTATTGATGAAATTACCAATTTGACTTTTCTATTTTTTGCAGCAGAATATAATCGAGCTATTCTTCCAAATGGCGAAGCTAAATTCTTCAAATCTTTACCTGTTATTTCAGAGCTTTCGTATCTAATACAAACAACTTTGCCTTCTTCATTATTTGACTTCATATTTCGTCTATTGATTTTCTGAAAGTTTGATGAAAAATTTTTTGATACAACTTTTTGTCAAACTTACATTTCGATTGAAGCTAAATTGTTGAGGTTTATTTCCAAGTTTTGGTATATTGTAGCTTAGTCGATTGTTGATATTATTGTAGCTTAGTCGATTGTTGATACTATTGTAGTTAATTCGATTGTTTATATTATGGTAGGTAATTCGATTGTTTATACTGTTGTTGGTAGGTCGATTGTTTATACTGTTGTTGGTAGGTCGATTGTTCATACTGTTGTTGGTAGGTCGATTGTTCATACTGTTGTTGGTAGGTCGATTGTTCATACTGTTGTTGGTAGGTCGATTGTTTATACTATTGTTGGTAGTTCGATTGTTTATATTACTGCTATTGAATCTTTTATTGTTGTTTATTCTATTATTAGAGCTACTGTTAAATCTTTGATCAATTCTGTTATCATTAGAAATTTGTGCTAATCTGTTATTTATATTCACTCTGTTGTTGTCCATTCTGTTGTTGTCCATTCTGTTGTTGTCCATTCTGTTGTTGTCCATTCTGTTATTGTCCATTCTGTTATTGTCCATTCTGTTATTGTCCATTCTGTTATTGTCCATTCTGTTATCGTCCATTCTGTTATTGTCCATTCTGTTATTGTCCATTCTGTTATTGTCCATTCTGTTATTGTTCATTCTGTTATTGTCCATTCTGTTATTGTTCATTCTGTTATTGTTCATTCTGTTGTTTATTTTGTTGTAGTTCATTCTGTTAAGATTGCTGTTTATTTTATTGTTGTTGAAAATTCTGTTATTTGTGCCGATTCTGTTCACAGCATTGAAGTCATAATTGTTGTTATCAAATTTTCTCCTTTTGGTCTTTGGAACATCATTCACTAAAAACAAAATTTGTAAGAACAGCCAACAAAAATAGAAGATACTGACCAAAAGATGACTGTTCAATGGCTTTGATTCGTGCTTGAATCATACTTGGGTCTTTCTGCAAAAAATATATTTTCGAACAAATTCAATTTTCTACGATTCAAACTGACCTTGTTTGTCGGAGGAGGAAAAGGTTTTTGAGTATTTGATGATGATTGCAGATCTCTATTAAATATTTGAGGTGGATCTCCTAAAATAAGAAAACTCAATTGAAAAATTGTTTAACAACTAAACTAAAGATAAAATTACCAAGTAGACTGCTGCTAGAAAACCTGTTGAAGTGCTGAGGTTTCTCGAAATCATTTTGAAATGTCTGAAAAACATCAAAATCAGTATAATTGAAATTTAATTTTTGTAATATTTAAATACCTGATTTCTAAATCGAGGGTTTACACAAGGCTGGAAAAAAATCAATCAAAATTTGGGAATTAAACAATTTTGCAAGTTGATACTTACAAATTTCTGCTTCGTATACTTCGGTAGCTTCTCCTAAAATGAAATAAATATTAAACTTGCGTTAAAGAAAATTTAAATTATTCTGAAAATAACAACAAAATATTGAATAGAATAGAAAAAGAGATTTTGAAAAGCGTTCTTTTGAAATTTGGTTTATCGGATTTATAACCAAGTTTTAAAGATTAAAGACAAAAGGGCTTTTGCACCACATACTTTTCAAGACATAGAACGATTTTGAAACCAAAACAAGATCTTTCTCCTTACCTTAGTTAAGTATTTGTCATCATTATATCTTCTACTAAAAGAATCATGATTTAAATCATGTTTATTTCCTTGCCAAGCATTTTGAGTGAAACCACTTGAGTTTGGGTTTTGTTTAACAAAAGAATTTAGAAAATTGGTATCAGGATTTGGCATAGCACCTAGAATACCTGAGCAGTTTCTTTGATCAAAATCAGCTTGGAAATTTTGATAACCAAAATTTTTAAAGCTACCACCAGACAACAGAGATGGATGCTTGTTGGTTGGTTGCATGTATTCATGAAAATTGGTTTCAAAATTGCTTGTAAGCTGGTTGCCACTTTTGTTGTTAAAGTCATTTGAAAGCCAAGCATTTTTATATGGTTCAAGACTCCATTTTCTATCAGATGTTTCTCGTGATAACTCAATAATTCTAGAGTTGATACCAGACAAATGGTTTGGTTTGTATGAAGACTGGTGGTTAGATATTAATGGCGAGCGTCCATTAAATTGTTGCCAATTGTAAAACTGATCCATTATAGAAGAAAACCTTCACCAATAAAGTTACAACAAAATAATTAAGATAGATAATAACAGAAAGGAAAGAGAAGAACTTTCTTGCTAAACAGTTTAAAATAAACTTTCAAAATCTTTCTAATAGCTTTCTCATTTTAATTGAAAAAAAAGAGAAAAAAGCTTTGAACAATTTAATGAGAATTTTTAGGACAGAAGCAAAAGGTGGAAACCCCCCAAAAGAAACTTAAAGATAGAAAAAAATTCAAACCCAATATAAATAAATTTAATTAAAAATAATTTGTAAAATATTTAAATTTAAACAATAAATAAATATGATGTAAAATCTTACTTTAAATCACAGTTAAAAACTTGAATCCAAAGTTTATCACCAACATACCTGTTAAAATATAATTTTTAGATTTAGAAACATTAAATATTCAACTTTCTATTTCATAGATATATGGAATTTTACAAAATACAATAAGTTATATTTTAGTATATAATAAAAAGCAAAATATTTAAACATATAAAAGCTTGTAATTCATAGAAAAAATTATAATAAAAAAATGAAACATTAAGTTTAAATCAAGTTAACAAAAAGTAAATAAATATAGAATTAAGTATCTTAAAAAAGTAAAATTTTAATGTGTATAAATGGATATAAAAAATTTCAAAGTTTATTTTAAGGTTAACAAAAAATCATTATTATTATTTTTTTTATAAAAAAATCAAACCATAATGCAAAAGAAATAAAATTTAAAGAAAAAGTTGTCAACGATAAATTAGTATCAACATTTATTTAACTTACAAATTTCTTTGTAATTTTACTTTTCTAATTCATAACTAAAAGAAGACAAATAAGAATAAAAATTTAAAAAAGAATCATTTACACAAAAGTGAAAATTTTTCATTGCGTTATGATAAAAAATATTTTTAAAAAAGTGAATAATTACTTAATATATTTTATAATATGAACAATACTAAAAATAATCTTATTTAAAACTTCTAGATGTTAAAAATATAAAATGTCAAAAAAGATATAAGCAAAACCTAGGGATACTAGACAAAGCTTAAAATGGTTTCTATAATAAATTCCCAATTTAATAATTGAAAAAAATATTAAGAATAATTGCTCAGTAAACATTAAAAAGTTAAGCGAGAATTTTAAAATGATAAAAAAATAAACTGGAAAAAAACTGTATTTATGATTAAACAATGATTAAATCAAACTAAATAAAGGCAGTTTTATTTTTGTGACTAAGGGTCTAGCGTATATAAAACTTTTAAAAGATAAATAAGCTATTTGGTTTATTTCCAATATTTTTATAACTCTATTATCTAACCCGGATAAACAAATTTTACAATTTTGATAAATATATCAACACTTTTACGTTTTTAGAAAACATTTTGAAGCTTAATCTTATTTCATAGAACGCAAACATCATTAAATAAAGAACATAGAGTGTAATATAAAATTTAGTTGATTAAAAGATTAAACTCATAAATTACTGTAAAGTGCTTTTTCAGAATAAAATAATTAATGAAAACCAGTTGGGTTTAATGCACTTTGACGGATAAAATAATTTATAGCAGTAAGAATAAGACAAACATTTATATCTCAAATAAATCTTGCACTTAATGGTTGTAGAATGTTTTATCTAAATGTCTTTAGTTTCTATCAAAAACTTTTTGTTTAGAATATTACATTTTTAAATTTTGCGATTTGATAGATAATTACTTAACTAACACAACTCTCTAAGATAATATAAATGTTTCACTTATTTTTGATACAAAATTAACTCTAAATACTGAACATTGAACACTAAACATATGACAAACTTAGGCCATCGGTAAAGTGTGACAGTAAAAGTTTTTGAAATGGAGTAAAAGATTTTGTTGTTAATTTTGGTTAGATAATAACTCCTAATTGTAAGAAATACAACTATCTAGTAAAGACAAAGTAATTCTTAATATTTATTATAAAATTAGTTTAGAAATCGTTTTCGTTTTACTTCTATTTATTTGGATTTCCTTTTTTTCAGTTAGATTTTTTTATTAAAAAATATTTTATTTTTTTTTAAAGTATTTTTTTTTATCTTGTTATGAGAAGTTTTGGGGCTAATTTTAAATTTTTTGATATTTTTCTGCTACTGGAAAACATTCAAGCTTTTTTCCCAAAGTGTTAATATATTTTAACTGAAAACAGTTTTTTATACAAGACAATTTTTTAGGGGTTTTTACTTTTGAAACATAATTTTTGTTTCAAAAACAACAAATTTATACTTAAAGTAATTGATATTGTTAGAGATACCAACTTTATCAACAATTTGTGTGAAATTTGTAAATATAACAGAAACAGTCAGAAAGTTTGCAATATATTTTAACATAATTTACTTCTTAATTGTATATTTAACTTTGTTTATTTAAATTAATTACAAATGGATAGATATACTTGAAGTCTACTTTTCTATGGTTTTAAAATTGTATGAAATTATTTACAAAATTGTTTGTCAGTTTCAGTTCTATTTTATAAAATGGGTAGAAAATTTTATGAACACATGGGCGGAACAACCATTTATGCTTGTAATGTTTGTAAATTGTCAATTTCAAACATTGAAAGTCGAATATCCACCGAATACCAAAGTTCAACTGGTTCTGCTAGTTTATTTAAAAAGGCGGTTAACTTTATTGAAGGTGAAATAAAAGTTAGTGATATGGTAACTGGCCGTCATTCTACTTGTGATATTTTCTGTAAAAAATGTAATCAGCGTCTCGGATGGATCTATAAGAAATGTGAAAATCCTATAAATGGATTTAAAGAAGGTTATGTCATTTTAGAAGAGGCCCTAGTTCATCTTGAACTTAATGTTGTTGATTAAAAAAGTGGAATTTCATTTCGATTTTTAGTTGAAAATTTTGATATTTTTGCTTCATCTGATCTGTCATTTTTTAATAAAAGTTTGATTCAAAAAAACCTTTTTTAAGAGATCAGTAAAAATTTATATGAATTGTTGTCCACAGCACAAAGCAAATTTTATTTCCTCGATAATATTGGATAAAAAGTATAAATAAGAAGTAAATATGGTATAAAAATGTAAAAATATACGCAAACATCGTTTTTAAAAACATTCACATTAATGATACTTAAGTTACTTAAGTAAAAAAAGTTAACTTATAGTTTTTAGTATACAAACTATAAAATATCTTTGTTTTATATAAAATACAAACCAGGTAACCACTCATTAGATTTACTTAAGAAGTATTTACTCATAAAAAATACTTTTATAGAAAACTTGTTTATCTAACTAGTCAATGAAAATTTCCTTTAATGTTGAATTTGTAGATATTATTTGTGAGAATGTGTTTTATTGGGAGGTGCTCTCTTCAGGCACCCTTCTTTGCATTTATTGAAATAAATAAACAAGCTTAGTGTAAACTAACTTTGGTGTAAATTATAAAAGTTTTAAACTTTACATACAAAAAAGATTGTGTTTGGTTGATTTATTTGTTTAGTAAGCTCTTACAACTTTCTTGAACTACATTATTTTACAGTCATTGAAATTTAGAAAACTGCTAAGAATTAAGAATGAAAATCAAAAAGTAAAATTGATAGTTAGGATGGTTTTACTAATCAAAATATAAAATTAAAGTTTAAACAAGTTAAAGAACGGGTAGTCGAGGGAAGACGGATTAAACCTAACGAGTTCGAAAACATAAGTTGAATAAAAGAATAATAAAAACGAAATTTTGTGCGACATTTTTTGAAACATTGTGTTGAAAGGAAAAGTTTTGATAAATGTTACATTTAATTAATTCGTAGTTTTAAACAATCAGAGCAAATCATTTTATTATCACCGATTCTTCCAATTTGTTTATTTGAATCATAAATTGTATTTGTTAAATATTTATTAAACAATCAAATCTGAAGAAAACATTTATTTTAAGTTGTAAAAGTTTACAAAGTGAACTTGAAGTGAAAGTAATTGAAGAAATCAAAATTCGTTTATTGCTTAACTAATAGAGATTTTGCTAAGCAAAAAAAAAAGAATAACTGTTTGTTTTGAATAAAATATTTTTAATATAAAAAGTTTATGATTAATTGTTAAATCAATTTGTTACAAAGTCAAGTTGTACTAATGTTGTCAAATAATTTCATAGAAGTTGATGATTGATGATAAAATGAGGCTTGTTTGACTAAACAAACAATGTGGTTGTAATTAATTTCTTTCTAAATTATTTGTTTTATAAAAAGTGATTTTTTAGGTTCAAAGAACAAAGGTAGTAGAAATAGAAATCATTTTTGACTTTGCCTAATTTATTAAAATTTAATCATTATCAGTAACTGGAATCAAAACATTCCAAGTGGAAAGTGATGAGAGTGAATAATCAGGATGATTACTTGTGTAGGTCTTATTTACTACATTGAAATATAAATATATTAAATAAACAACTTTGGATACGAAGATAAATCTGTTTTTTACATTTCAATTTGTGATAAATGTAAACAGCTACATATGGATGGTTGTCGTTGAAATGATTCAAGTGTCAGATACTAAAATCAGACTAAAATGTTTGTCAGAAAATCAAGTGTCAGCAAAAATCTTTCCAATTATCACTTTCACGTCATACAAACTCGCCATTTACCCCGACTGCAAGCTTGTTGATCATCACATAAAAGGTTTTAATGAAAGTAGAAACATCTGTATCTGATAATCATTTTCAGGCTCTTTTCTCAAGCGTTAGTTGCTAATATCAAAATGGCTAGTTTTAAATATTATTGATTTATTTAATTTACGAAATCAATATTTTATTTAATTTTAAAGTTTGATCACAAGAGCAAAACTTATCTGCCTAAAAGGAATCCGAGTTGCTATTATATTTAATCGAGGGAGTTAGTACAGATGTTTCTAAAACGAAATGTATTATTCCTAGCTCTTACGAAAAACTTTCTGGTGAAAAACGTTACCTTAAGAACATTTGAAAAGCGAAATATGAGGGATGATATGGCCGGGAGTGATGATCAATTTAGTAACCAACTCATGTAACTTGTAGCAATTTGATAATATAGAATTTGGTTTTCATATTTGCTGGAAGGAAAGTTGTTTCATTTATAAGATAGAAGGAGTAATTGTTCGTAAGTTTTGAAAGAAGTTTGATTTTCAATTTACTGTATAGATTTGAACAACAGCAATCATCGCTGCTTTCTAATATGAAAAGCGATTTATTACAGAAAGTACAAATTGATATATAAATACAGAATTGCTTGTGTGGTACTGGAAGCAATATGCTGAAAACGTAGCAGGTTGTTTTTATGTGTCATACCTAGTTCATTCTGTAACATACTGTAGTGTGTTCGTAGCGTGTACTGTTATTACTCATCGTTGTTGTTAGTCGCCTTTTAGAGATTGAATAGAGATATATAAATAGTTATCATCATTACACATCTAAAAATAAAACTGACAATTGTAAAGTATTTCTGTATTTACTGCGTATATTCGACTGACTAAAGTGGCCACCTCAAACAACACTAAGTGGCACAGTAAGAAATCATCGGTTGTTTGTTGCCAGTATGAAAAATGATTTAGACAAAAACATCAACTGACATATTAGATCAATCCGACTGAAAGAAACTGGTGAATGTGGGAATTATAAGAAATCATTTCGCAGAAAATATCTCTTTTTTTTATTTTTTATTTTATTTTTACTACCAGTTGCTGTTATCTCTAAATGAACCAAAAAGGACTATATCCTGGATTGCCTATAAGTAGAAAGGTTGGAAGTTACAGATGTCATCCTTCGTCATCATCGCTAAAGGACTTATGAAGGTGTATGTCTGCTACCCTTATGCATACGTATTGGCTTTAATTATACTGGCGAGTAACGTGCGCTGAACTAACCATATTTTTTAGATCCGCTGCTCGTTGATACGGGCCATGAAACGTCACAGAATATAGATTTAAGGTGTGGGTTTACTCCCATAAATTTTGCTTCTGCCAAGGCAACCACAAGGTAGTAGTACTATTTACTAATAACCGGGAAAGATACTTTTTACGCCTGATAGTTGACATAATATAATTGTGGACGACGGTTGGATTCGAAATCACACACAATGGATTAGCAGCTAATCAATTTTATCACCGAAAGTGCTCCTTACAAAACCACATTCGAAATTTTGTTTGTATTGAATGTGGAAAATCAGTTGGACATTCAAGTCATCTCACAAGACACGAAAATCACATTGGCAAGAAACTGTTTCATTGTAAATTTTGGTTTTAAATCATTTACACACTTACCTAAATTAGAGGCCATGAAATCAGGCAACACGAGTAAGTTTCTACAAAACTGTAGCAATTTTCAAAAAGATTTTCTGAGTTCTTCTACTTTAAAAGCTTAACTGTACACTTATAGTTAATTTTAGGAAACTTTCATTTGCTCATCTATTTTTTTACTTTTCTCTTTGTTAAGTTTATTACTTTGATCTCTTAATAAAGTTTTGTTTACTCGATTTACTGTGATGTCAATTTAATTGGTTTAAAAACTTATTTTTGAATTAAACAGACAGTGTCAAAAATAACTCAGTCATACTGGCGATTTGGACTACTTACCCAAGATCTTAGTTATCTGGATACTATCAATACCGCTCTCAGTGAAGTTCGGGTAATGAAAGCTCTGTTTATGTGCTGCAAACGAGTTGACAAGAAGCGTCACTCAGGTTTCAGTTTCATGGTCAAAAACTTGATTGTTAAAACTTGGAAAGCTCCCTGTATATCATGCGTTTTACGATCAACAATTTGTACGCTACACTTTTTAGTGTATTAAATTCTACGCTTCTTCTTCAAGATCTACGCACCACCTCGGTTCAAATGTTCCTGCGTATAACAAGGTTCTCATACTTTCTCATACTGTGAGTTTAACAGTGTTCATCGATAAATAAGTTGATAATGAGGCGCTTAAGATAAACATGGCAGGGAAACTCATATGGATAATGAATTCATTTTACTTGAGGTTTATGCTGAACAATAGTTTGTCATCACAAATGCAATGTTTCAACAAAAGAAGTTTAAAAATCACATGGATACATCCTCGTTCAAGAGCTCGGACCTAATTGACTAAATGCTAAATTGCAAAAGAAATTTATACAAGGACGATTGATTGCAAGCTAAAGCTCCGATTCAAACCCAAAGTTTAAAAGGCGTCAAAATAAAAAGTTTAGAGATAAAAAGAACGAAATCATCGATCTCTAGTGCTTGTAGAAAAGATTAAAATCTGCAATCGTGAAATTGTCGGAAAAACAACTGTTTTGGGAAATAGTTTGCTAGACGCAAACGACAAAGGCGTTAAAACACTTCTAGCAAAGAAACGATTAGCCCATCAAGGTGTTCTGTAAAAACCAAACTATCCATTTAAAAAAGAAGCCTTCCACGTCATTTGTAGACTAGCCTGTAGAAACTTTGTGTGATGCGGAACAAGTGGTGGAAAGTACTTTCTAAAGAAACCCCAATTGTACGCAGACACTGATAACCAACAAATATTTGACAAAACTTTTTCAACGGTAAATGGCCCATCATCTACGGCTGAGAACCCTTTGCAAAGTTTGCATAGCAATATACTGACTGATAAAAGCTATATTTTATCGCAGATGAGGATTACAGTCACTCTTCAGTGCTAAACGCTTAATCTGCAACACAGCTCTTCTGTGTGTACCAAAACGTCAAGTGATGTTAGAACTTGGTGATTAAGAAATTACCAAAGCAGTCAACCAGCTTAAATATGGTAAGCTGCTAGTATTGATGGAATACCAGTATAGCTGTGAAATGAAGGCAGTGAAATACTTTACAAGACCCCACATGTATATAGATAGTTATTTGCTGGAAAAGTGGGAAGTTACTTTTATATACTTTACCAAGGTCTTTAACCATTGTAATAGAAAATCCTTGATTACCAAACGTCTTGGATGTTCACCAAAGTTTACCAATATGGCAAAGTAACTCCATCAAGGTAAAAAAAGCAGGTAAAATATTGAAATGACCTTTCCCAGCGTTTGTGAGAGGAAATGATGTGAAACAAGGATGTGTGCTTACACAACCCTTTCTTCGATGTTCTTCAACATAATATTAACACATATAGTCTTAAGCTTCGATGACCAACATTCAGTCCATGTTACCACCTTGATGGCTGCCTCTTTAACTGGACCGATTTAATATCTAAAATAAGACAAATTTTCACCGCATGACAAACTTTTTTCGATGATGATTCTGTTTTAGTGGCACTCACTAATTAGGTACTGCAAATAACATCTTGCTTCATAGAGGCCGCATGACACTTCGGACTTACAGTAAGCCTAAATAAGACCGAAGTTCTTCAACAAACTGCTTCACGTGACACCGTCAACAGCAAACAACCCAGGTCTCTCCAACACTTCAAGGATTTCGTGCTAATTTGATGCTAATATTAATAGGGAAGTAGACAACAGATTAGCAATGGTAGATATGGCCTTTGAGGCTAAGATTAGCCTGTGTAAATCTGTTTCTCTGATCATACTTTTGTACGGCTCTGAATGTTAGGTCTTAGAAGTTTGTTATTTGTAAATCCTGGATCATTTGCTTAAATGCTTCTTCCCAAACATCATCCGCATTTAAAGGTTCTCAATTCACTGTGCTTTGCAACTACGTTGCCCAGCATTGAAATTTCATTTACAAAATTCAGACTTCATGTCAATCCTGTCTCAGAATTTAGAACAACCGCCAACCCAAAGTTGCCTATCATCTTACAACAGAGGTTCTCTAATAAAAATATAAAAGGATATAATAAAAATTTCGTTGGAACAGCTGACTATACTACACTCTTAATTGTCTCAACTTACAGCAGATCGCACAGCTTGGAGAAAGACCTTTTACGCCGCTTATTATCTTTCTTGAGCCGACAGTCTAGATAAAATAAGAAAGAGTAAAAAAGATGAGTTTTAAGTAACCCAGTAATCAATAAAAAAGCTACATTATAGGAAGCTTATTTCATAGAAAATTTTCGAGAAAGATGATTAAATGCATTAAATAAGTAAATACAAGTTATATAAATGAGATTCAGACCACTCAGAAACAGGTTCCAGGCTGACATGAAAGCTAACTTCAAGTGTAAAAAGTCAGTTTCTACTTTGAAAGATATTATACAAATATCCACCTTGATTCAGTTTATAATCACTCTAACAACTTTGTAATATTTGACTCGTTCAATTTCAGCCTATTTATTAGTTCTTGATTACTTAAAGAGGAATGACACTTCAGATTCGTATATTACAAAATAATTTTGCTTTTTGCGTTTTCTCAAGAAACAGATAACGTGTAGTTATTTTTACATAGCAAATCTCCATGTAGTCAATGAGTTTGTTTCAAGTAAATTCAGAGTACATTTAGGGAACTGAGAGCATGCTTAGATCATTAGCATCTTTTGATAAATACTTTTTTATGCATCGATAAGTTTCTTCAGAATTGAAATATTATCAGAATCATAAAAGTATTTTTTGATCAAGTTATTGGATTAAAAACTAAAAAAGATTTGTTGAAAGTTGTTTTCAACTATTTATTTGCAAACAACATTTTCGATACAAGAAACATTTAAACACAGCATGTAACAAAAACATTTTTACATTTCTTCATTTTTCAATTTTTCAGCCTCTAATTTACTAATTTGTAAATTCCAATTTGCAAATGAAGAATCTAAAACTGTAATCTGTAAATTCAAAAGATCAAAATGAAGACTTCAAGATGAAATTGGAACTTACAAGATTATTGTAAGTTTGCAACAATTGTTCAAGATTTGCAGATACTTCAAAAGTTGTCTCCTGAAATAAAAGTATTTCGCGCTTCAACTATTTCTGAAGTCATTCAAACGTTGCAAAATTACCAATTGCTTCAACTGAACTATCTTCAAGTCGTTCAAATTCTTCTCATAATTTTGCAAATCTGACAATTGATCATTTTTATTGAGGCATAAGCTAGAAAGTTGAGAAACATTATCCAGCTTATGAGAAATTTCCATCAAATCTTCACTTCTACTCAACAGATATTCAACTTTAAACTGATCATCATCCAAAATGGCTTCTTCAAAACCTGGCTTCATCATTTTACTAATTTGAAGAACTACAAAATTAAAATTTGTGATAATTGATTAGACAATTTTAAATTTACCTTTATTGAAACTTTGTTTAAATCTTTCTCTTTTTGAAGAAAAATTTTCGAAATTATTATCAATAATTTTCAAAGAGGTCAACAGCTGAAAAATATACAAAATTGTAATTATTTCAGTTTGAAAAAAGTCATAAACGATATTATTTTTCATATCAAAGCCATTAATAATTTGTAAATTTTTGAAAGATATTTTTTGAATAAATATTTATTTACATCATATATTTGTAAATTAACAAAAAAAAGAGAAAATACAGAAAACTTACTTTAGTTGAATCTTCATTTTTTTCTGATATTTTTGCTTCTAAATCAGATATCCTTTTTTGAAAACTTAAAATATTTTCCATTTTAAATCTGAAATTTAACAAAAACTTTTTAATGATTTCTTCCTAGCTTCAATGAAAAAAAATGCTGAAAATTATCGAAAATTGCCCAGAAAAAAGTTCTACAAATATTTGGCATATCGCGGATTAATACAGAAACATGAAAATAAAAGTTTTTTTCAAAATTTTAACTACCATAAAACTACAGTGAAATAAAACTGCTGAAAGTTCTTAAAAACTACAAAATTTTAGACGGATAAAAATTATAAGTTCTTAAAAACATGAAAACAGAATTAAAAAATCCGATTATCATGAAATTCATCTCCGAAACATTTTCGTCCAAACTCCTGTCCTCTTTCATGAATCCATTTATTTCCGACCCATTTGACCCCAACTAGAACAGGACAAGCTGCATGTCTGGTCCTTTCATCGCCCCGACCACTTGGGTACAAGTTGTACCAAAAAACTGCAGAACCTTTTACAGGTCTGGCCGCGATCTCTGGTTCTAGAAACACGGTACTTCCTCCAAATTGAATATCCGTCAAATAGATGAGAAAAGTCGCGATTCGATTA
Organism: Pegea sp. RAD2-039; assembly: GCA_034620365.1. Lineage (NCBI taxonomy): Eukaryota > Metazoa > Chordata > Thaliacea > Salpida > Salpidae > Pegea > Pegea sp. RAD2-039. The sequence goes on from JAQGEQ010000201.1 coordinate 87,251, forward strand.
CCGATGACGTCATCAAACTGACCAGCGTCGCTTTCACGAGCGTAATCAAAATGAGGTTCATATTGACCTCCAATTCCGTAATTAGCGATCTGAAGATCTTCAGCACTATCCATCGAAAGTCCTGTGACGTCAGTGATGCGTTGGCAAACGCGTCTGATGACGTCATCTTCATCGTCTTTCAACCATGCGCTTTTACTGACGCGGTACTCGGCACTTTCAAGCACACCAGTTTGTGGATTCTGTACAGTGGCCCGATACAAACGCGGTTTTGCGATTCGTTTGATGACGTCAATCTCTTGATTGCTGATGATATCGTGGAAGCGCACGATATGGGGTGACGGATACATCTCTTCCAGTTTGACAGGGCTAAGTAGCAAACGTGGTTGGTTGTTGTTTGTCCAATAATAACATTTCAATTGTTTCTCGATTCGCGATGGAAGTGGTGACGTCACACGGCATAGACGTTCGTATTGTGTGATTTCTGGACGTCGTGATTGAGCGGTGACGTCATCATCTCCTTTTTTATTTGCTTTTAAATGCTGTCTAAAGTATTGATAGTTGTTTTGGATCCGGGTATTTCCCGGTTCAATCTGCAACATTTGGGATGTGTACTTCAGGGCTTGATGGAATCCGCCTAATTTTGAGGTACAAATGGCGAGGTGATCAAGAACGTCAAATCGCGTAAAGTAGGAAAACTGATCCTCATCCATTGAGAGCACTTGTGACATCCACATCTTACAATGGAAGAAATCATAGTTCAAATAAGACTCTCTACCGATGTAGTAGCAATCCTCTGCTGTTAAAGATTGATTTGATCTGATTCCTTTGATGTTTCCATCTGCTAATTTCCCAACATCTAACTTGTAAGTATCCTGGAGTCTTAGGATTGCTTTTGCAGAACCTTGAAGATCACTTTCAGTTGGGAAGTTGATCTGCTTCGATCTAAAATCCTCAATAAATTGTTGGTTGTTTTCTGAAGTTAAAAAATCTTCAAGATGCTTCCATTCAAATCCAAGTCTTTTGATTAAACGAAATTGATTGATTGGATGGCTTAGATAATTGGTGACGTCATCAGAAGAAGATTTTGAGATTGATTCCAGAGTTTTAAGATTTTGTTGAAGTTTATTCAGACGATTATATTCAGATTTGAGATAATTATCAAGAGATGAAATTAGATCAATTTCACTGTTCAGAAGCTCCTCCATGTGTCCCAATGACGAAAACCATTCTTCTGATTTTGTAAAGATTAAAAGAAAAGAAATAATGATAAGAAAAGTTGAAGAAAACTTCATTTTTACATTCCCACAAAAAACTAAAAAAAGAAATTAAAATATTTTAGAAAATGATAAGTATTAATAAACCAATTACTTTTTTGTAATTAAATTAGAAAATAATAATAATTGATTATTTAATTAACAATCAACAACTAGTAAAAACACAATATCGATTATTATCTATAATTATTATGTTTCATTAATTAGATTGCTATTACTATTAATAAAATAATTAAAATAATGGCTACTTAACAAGCTCAAAATAAAATTTTACATTTTAAGGTTTAAATAAAAGTAAGCTTTCAACTGACAATCTCTTATTACTAATTACTACTAAAATACAGTTAAGTAGTAAATGCACACTTATTAGTTAAAAAATTGAAATAAATTAAAATGAATAAATATAATCTTTAAAAGCTTTAAGTAAACCCCAAATAGAATTAAATTATTTTTAGACGGATACTAAAATAATTGTTTAAAGATTTATAATTTATCTTACATAAGATACAATTTAATTATAGAGAAATTAAACCCGCAAAAATTGAACTTGAATAAGATTTTAAATTTTTCAAAATAAAAAAACAAAACAATTTACTTAAAATTTTTAAGTTTAAATATTTCAAAGTTTGAAAAATTAATTTTTAAAATATTATGATAGAAATTGACAAAATAAATAAATAAAAATATCTTTAAGAATAAAAATCTATTAAAAAAACATATTATCAAAAATAAAAATTTTATATCAAAATTATTCATTTTATAAATAAAATAAGTAAAGAAAAAGACTTCAAATTCTATTTAGGTGATCATCAAAAGCTAAGATTAAAATTGTAAAAAAATAATCAAAAGAAAAGTTTAAAAACAACTTTTAGAGACTGGTTAGCTTTAAAACTTTCTAACAAAATAAAAATCTAGTTCTCTGCAAACTAAATTCATCGAAGCAAAACTAAAAATGTCTTATAAGGAACTTAAAAATTCACCCAAGCAAATAAAACATACTTAAAAGCAGACACAGACATTTTGGTCTTTGACGCATCTGACTTAAAAAGTAAGCAACTATTTATTTATTTTACCCTAAGCTATTTTTTTATAACTTTGCTTTGTTTAATTTTTTTAACTTTATGTTGACATAATTTTTTTTCGAAATTATTATTAGTAACAAAGAAAATTGTTTTAAATCTACATAAATAAAAACTTGCAAAATTGTAAATTGGTGAAATATAATGAACAAGCCATTTCATTTCAACTAACATTGTTCTGTCAGAGTCACTCATGTTGTTTAAGCAGAAGTTGAACCGTTATAATATTGCCAACAGCGTCATTTTTGAACTGTGGCTTGCTTTCATTTTTTATATAATTAACATTCTATGTAAATGTTCACTGTTATACGGTTTGAGGACTACTAAAATGCCATGTGTTGCATCTTTTGCTTTCTATATTTCTAACTTTAATAACAACCACTGGACTAGCAGCTTTTCCATAATATAATTTTAAAAATTCTTCCTATCTTCATCACTATATCAAAATCTACCTTTTTTTAAATTTTGTAACAAATATGTTTTACGTAATTTCATTAACAACAATTCATAACACTTCCAGCTTCTTCATTTTTTCCATTATTTGATCAAATTATATTTTTGAGTCACAAATGAATATTTTATAAATGCTTCTTCATTTTTTGTATTCTTTCTAGAATAATTATTCTCAATTGTTTTACTGAAGTCATTTTCATTGTCTTTCCACTTGTTTTTTATTTATTTATTTTAATTATTACAGTGGATTGAAAAGAGTGTGTTTTTTTTTCTTTATAAGAGCTGTAGAATTTATCACTCGCAGCCACGTGTTAAATAAAATTAACAAATAACTTTTATTACTGAGACTACTATTTTTTAATTGACGTTTAATTGTTTTTAAAGAGTTTCTGAATAGAAGATTTTGCAAAATTAGATATTAAAAAGTTATCAAATAATTTCAAAAATAATTCCAAAAACTGTAAAAAAATTACTGACTTTTACCCAAAGTTTCAAAACAAAGATACTCCAAGTATTTTCTAGATTGTTAATAGAAGTAAATTAAATTCTAAATAAGTTGTTATACATAAAAATAATGATAAAGGTTATAACGTGTAAATAAACTTGAAAAAAATTACCTACAGAAAAATACAAAAATATCAAAAATTTAAAGTTTATCTGTAAAGAAACATTTTATAGAATAAGATTTGGTATATTTAAATTTACGGTAGATTGAAGATAACTTATCAGGTAGAGCCCAACAAATCGTGTAGAAAGATCTTTATCTACTCCTAGTCAAATCACTAGTGGTATTCCTCAAGGTTCTGTTCTGGGTCCCCGTCTCTTTTTAATTTTAATCTAAGACCTCATCAGAAGACTAGTAGCAGTAGATGATGTCAGTGTGTTTGTGTATGAAGATGATATCAAGCTATCATCTTGTAATCTTTCAAAACTTCAAACTGCACTACATACTGTAGAAAACTAGTCTACGAATTGGCAGCTCAGAATCCAGCCCACAAAGTCTGAACTGATAACTTTCTCCCGTAAACCAGCTGCAAATTGATTAAACCAATATTCCATCAATAGATTTATTATTTCATAAATATCTTTGATCCTGAGCTCGGAATTACCCTATCATCTGACTTTAAATGGCACAATTATGTTTCTAAAATCTTTGCAAAACCAATAAACTCAATGTAAAAACCTTAATGTAAAAACTTTTAATTCTAAGGATCCATACTTCTTTATCAATTTTTTCAAATTGTACGTACGTCCAATTCTTGAATACAATATCAGTTCATAGATGCCACATTAAGTGAGTGATATATAAAAAATCAAATCTGTTCTGGCAACATTTACGAGATTGGTATACAGGAAACTTAATATTAAATACGATAGTTATAAACATCGTCTTAGCTTCTTAAATTTAGATACTTTGGAAATTCGATGGACTAAGTACGACTTAATTCTTATTTCTAAAATTATCCACAATTTAATTGACCTTAAATTTGATGCTTTCTTTTCCATTAGTCCTTCCTCAAGTTATATCAACTCAGGCGACACACATTACATCTTAATAAGCCCATATCACCTGGTACATTAATCAGAGCAGATTTTTTCTCATACCGCACAATTAGTACTTGGAACTAGCTGCCATCAGACATTGTCATGTCAGAATCACTCGTGTTGTTCGAACAGAAGTTGAATCGTTATAATATTGCCAACATCGTTATTCCTAAACTGTGATTTTTTCACTTTTTTATATTATTAGCATTCTATGTAATTGTCCACTGTTATTTGCTTTTGGAACTACTGAAATGTCATGTATTACATCTTTTGCTTTCTATATTTCTAACTTAATATATATTATTTGTGAAAATGTGTGAAGCAGGATTTGCTCTTTTTAGGTACCCTCCTTTGCGCTCATTGTAATAAATAGAAAAATAACTATTAGAGTTATTTAGGCTAATCAAGCACCTTAACTTGTAAAAACCTCTTGCCTAACAAACCAAACCGATATGTCTTCTTTTACAAATATTTTGTAATTGAAAGTTTTTAAGACTCTCTTGCAATTATTAGTAAGTAAGAAAGCTTTTGCTTAAAGAAAATAATTACTAAAAAATGTATTTTAGAAAAATAACTCAAAAAATAATTAAGATCGAAAAAATGACAGAAAAAACTAAGTTTGTTTAAATAATACAAATTTATAGAATAATTTTTTTCGAAAAGTTTGAAACAAATCTGAGTTAATAAAATCAATAATTAAACAAATCATTCTAAAAACTTCAACTTTAGAAAAATGATTTTTAAAACTATTATATTAAGATTTAGTTGATTTTTATGAGGTATCTACAACCTTTATATAAACTTTAGAACTGATTATAAGAAAATTGTAAGAAAAATATGGCAAACAACTAAGTTTTTATTATTTGATTTAGAAAAATATTATCAAAAAAACTTTATTCAAAGTTCAAATGATAAAAAACAGTTTTGTTTCTTTAAATTGAGATTTTACTGAAAATTTTCTGACAAAAAAATATTACAACGAATTTGCACTTTGACTTTATTTTCAGTCAATTAATTTCTATTATTTTTTAAATCTGAGATAAATAGAAAACTATCAAATCAAGAGCAAATAAATTTTACAAAATAATCGTCTTTGTAATGACTGTGCAAAAAGTTATCCATTTTGATGACGTAATCACCTGATAGCAAAGTTAGCTTTAAAAGTATGACAAACAAAACTATAGTCTCGTCTCACACGTACGGCACACACACAAACCACGTGATGAACTTGTGTATAAAAACGAACTCCGCAAATGTTGTTTATCAGTTTTGCATCGTCAGTGAATGATCGAAACTTCTTATTTTTTAACTTTTCAGAATAAAATCTAAATTTCCGAAGATGGGTTCAGAAAATCCACAAGCAGTTGACGTAAAAAATTATTACTTTTTAATCTGAACGTTTTATAAATAAATTATTTAATTTAAATATTATTTTTTCATAATTCTTTTGATTTAATTTTATCTCTTCACTCATTATCTTTGTTTTTAGAAAAATTCTACTCAAAAATGGTCAAAAGCATGCGAAGATCAGATGAATTTACAAATTCAAGCTGAGTTATTTGCCAGTTACAAATATCTTTCATTTGTAAGCAAAAACAAAAAACTAAAAATCAGATTTTGATTCTTTTTTATTTAGGCGCAATACTTCGAACGCCAAGACGTCGCCTTGCTAAAAATCGCAAAATTTTTTTATGATTCAGCAAAAGAAGAGAATGAACATGCTCAAAAGTTCATCAAATACCAAAATAAACGTGGAGGAAGCGTCCGATTCTTCCCTCTTGATGTAACTTCATGACGAATCACTTTTACTTTAAGTTTTCAACTATTTTGTTTTAGATCGGGGATTTACCGGAAAACTTTGGTCTCTTACCCGCGTTTGAAGAAGCTTTAGAGCTTGAAAAAGATGTTTACCAAAAGTTACTGAAAATGCATGATACGGGTCCTAACGATCCAGAGGTTTGTGACGTCATCGATTTTGCTTGTTTAATCGCGTTTTCGGGTTTTAGATGCAAGACCTTATCGCTTCTGATTTTCTTCATGAGCAAGTTGAATCAATAAATCAGCTGACTTCATATATCACTGATATTAAAAGAGTCTGTCCGTTTCAACCTGACGGCTCTCGGTCGGAAGGTCTTGGTGCTTATTTGTTTGATAAAAATTTTGGTGATAAATAGATGAAAGTGAAAGTGTGAATAACGAACATCTAAATTCGATTGAATAAAGTTTGATTGAACTTAAAAAATATATTTTTTTATTTTGCTTTTCAGTTTAGATAAAGGCATTTTTAATGAAAAGATTAATCTTTAACGTTTTGAAATTTACAAAAAAAAGTGAAATTATTTAAAAATAAAGTAAATAAATTTGTTGTTTACATCAAGAAGGGGTTAGGGTTTGTAATTGATAACGTCATCTTTTGATGTTTAAAACAAACAATAACAAGTTGAAAAAAAGATGACAGAAAATAAAATAAAAATGAGGAACTTATAAATCTTTGAATAAAATAATTGAAATTTGTGTGGCAAAAACTTAATGACCAAGTTTGAGTTTGATGACGTCTTCATTATTCAGCAGAAGTCAGTGAAGCAGAACAAGTTGCAAAATTGTTTGAAATAGTTGAAAAAGGTTGGAAATTATTAAGTTTAAAATCAGACCTTAGAAAAAGTGATTTTATTAAAAACCTTTTCAATTTAATTATTGTGGTTAAATTTCATTTAAGGCCTTTCAAAATATTGAGGTAAAATTGGAAGTAAAAAGATGGAAAAATAATTTTGTTTTGAAGCAGAAATGTTTCAACATCAGATGACGTCACGAAGGTAAAAGGTTTTCTCCTTTGTATATTTTTGTTTCAAACAAAGATAACATTAAAAATCCACAAAGTTGACAAATTTATTTTTATAACTAAAATGTAATTGATAAATTTAATGAAAATTAGTTTTTACTTTAAATCTAATTTATCTTTAAGTCAAATTATGGCAAGTTGGCGAAAAAGTCTGAAGCTTATTTTTACTTCAAATTTATAAAATTTGTACAAAAATTTGAAAAATTTGAAGCTAAATTGTTTTGAAAATTTATTAGGTACTTTATAATTCCTAAATATTTTTTTTGTTCAAAAATAATTTACATCATAGGCAAGAAGTTCAGACAAGTAAAAAAAAAATAAATCATAAGTTAATTTACGAACAATTTAAAATAATGTACAATATTAGTATTATTTGGAAATCTAAAAATATCAGATTTCGTCTGCTGTATTTTAGAAACAATTAAAGTTATTGTTGAATTTTATTAAAGCCAATTTCAAAAAAGCAACTAATTGTCGGTGACGCGGCACAAAACTTTGCTAAGTCAAACATCACTTACCAAAAAAGTTGTTTTTGTAAAAATATTTGTAGCTCTTAAGCACTGCTAGCGGATAAAATATTTCTTCAATATATACAAAAACTGCTACAAATAAGGAATTTTCGTGAATTAGTCCGAGAATTAGTCGAGAGTTAAGATCTCTGATCATCCATCCACGAACGACTGATTCGATTTAAACTTAAAAGTCGAGAGTTAAGATCTCTGATTATCGTTCCAAGGGTCCCAGAATCATTTTGAACTTTATAGTTGAAAGTTAAGATCTCTGATTATCCATATACAATTCTCATATTCGTTTTAAACTTTGTAGTCGATAGTTAAGATGTCTGATTATCGTTCCAAGGGTCCCAGATTCGTTTTAAACTTTGTAGTCGATAGTTAAAATCTGTGGTTATTGTTCCAAGCGTTCCAGTTTTAATTAAAATTTGTAGTCGAGAGTTAAGATCTCTAATCATAGCTCTAAGGTACCCAGATTCGTTTTAAGCTTTGTAGTCAAGAGTTAAGATCTCTGATCATTGTTCCAAGGGTCCCAGATTCGATTAAAAGTTTGTATTCGAGAGTTAAGATTTCTGCTTATCGTTTCAAGGTCCCCAGATTTGATTTAAACTTTGTATTCAAGAGTTAAGTTCTCTGATCATTGTTTCAAGGGTCCCAGATTCGATTTGAAGTTTATAGTCTAGAGTTAAGATCTGTCATGATTGTTCCAAGGGTCCCCAGATTCATTTTGAACTTTGTAGTCGAAAGTTAAGATCTCTGATCATTGTTGTAACGTCCCCAGATTTGATTTAAACTTTGTAGTTGAGAGTTAAGATCTCTGATCACTGTTCCAAGGGTCCCAGATTTGATTTGAACTTTGTATTCGAGAGTTAAGATCTCTGATCACTGTTCCAAGGGTCCCAGATTCATTTTGAACTATGTAGTCGAGAATTAAAATCCCTGGTTATTGTTCCAAGCGTCCCAGATTCGATTAAAATTTGTAGTCGAGAATTAAGATCTCAAATCATAGCTCTAAGGTACCCAGATTCGTTTTAAGCTTTGTAGTCGACAGTTAAAATCTTGGGTTATTGTTTCAAGGGTCCCAGATTCGTTCTAAACTTTGTAGTCGACAGTTAAAATCTTGGATTATTGTTCCAAGGGTCCCAGATTCGATTTGAACTTTGTAGTCGAGAGTTAAGATCTCTGATTATTGTTCCAAGGGTCCCAGATTCGTTTTGAACTTTGTAGTCGAGAGTTAAGATCTCTGATCATTGTTTCAAGGGTCCCAGATTCGTTTTAAACTTTGTAGTCGATAGTTATAATCTCTGGTTATTGTTCCAAGGGTCCCAGAGTCGATTTAAACTTTGTAGTCGACAGTTAAAATCTTGGGTTATTGTTTCAAGGGTCCCAGATTCGTTCTAAACTTTGTAGTCGATAGTTAAGTTGTCTGATTATCGTTCCAAGGGTCCCAGATTCATTTTGAACTTTGTAGTCGAGAGTAAGATCTTTGATCATTGTTGCAACGTCCCCAGATTTGATATAAACTTTGTAGTTGAGGGTTAAGATCTCTGATCACTGTTCCAAGGGTCCTAGATTCGATTAGAACTTTGTAGTCGAGAGTTAAGATCTCTGATTTTTGTTGCGAGGTCCTCATATTTGATTTAAACTTTATATTTAAGAGTTAAGATCTGTCATGATTGCTGCAAAGTCCCCAGATTCATTTTGAACTTTGTAGTCGAAAGTTAAGATCTCTGATCATTGTTGCAACGTCCCCAGATTTGATATATACTTTGTATTCGAGAGTTAAGATCTCTGGTTATCGTTCTAAGGGCCTCAGATTCGTTTTGAATTGCTTAGTCGAGAGTTGAGATCTCTGATTGTTTTTGCAAAGGTCCAAGCGTTGTTTTTGGCTCGGTTGTCGAGTGTTAAAAGTTTTAGCACTTTGTTTTAAAAGTGTGACATTTTCAACAGTTAATCTGTGAAATAGATGAAAGAAAAGATTTTTAATGCCTCAATTTTTGTTTTTAATCCTTTAGAACACTTGGTAAGTATGATTATCTAAATTTTACTATTTTATTATCTTCCAAATTATTATATGTAAAACTTTCAACTCGAAAAATATTATTTGACTAAGATTTTAGAATGAACTTTAATGTAAACAAATATAAAATTGTTTAATATGGATTCAATAGTGTAAATAAAATATTATTTAAGAATGAAAATGCAATTTCAAAAGTCTCACTGAACAATATTTGATGTTTTTAAAGGAGATATGAAAGAGAAAAAAACTCGAAAATTTTGTTAAAAACTTTCAAATGTTTAACTTTTAAACCACATCAATAGTAAAACGTTAAAGATGCAGAGATTTTTGCTCAAATAAATTTTTTATTTAAATCTAAATAAAATTGGATTTCTTTTTAAACTAAAAGAATTATTTTTTAATTTCAAATCATTTCGAGTTAAAATATTTTTTATTTTGGAGAAGTTATTGAACAAAAATATATCTTTGGAAAAGCAAATATGATAAATAATAATATTTTTAATTTTTCAGATTTAATACATGCACATTTTAATACAGTTTTGAAGATTTTATAGATCAAATTTCTTTTACTTCCATTCAAACTGAAGCAACTTCTTAGCCACTTGATGGTGCTCAGGAGAATTTGTTTAAAATTTTTTTTGACAAAATTTGAAACTTTGAAAGTTAATTTACAAAATTTCCAACACAAACATGAACTTAGTTTCAACAATTAATAAAAATATGAAACACAAAATGAATATTTATTTATGTGGATCAGAAAACTTGCTCTTTTGCAAAATATGAAAATTTTATAGATTTGTATGTTTTCAACAATTATAAAGCAATTAGAAATTTATAACTTCTATTTCCTCTAGTTTTCCTCACTTTTTTTTACAATTCAACTTTATTCAATTATTTCAACGAATTTTTATTTGCTCAAATTTTCTTTAGGCTATTATCACGTCTTGTTTGAACCAATTTTTTTATTGTCACACGTAGCAAGCTAATGCCAAAGATTTTGTAAAACAAGAGTTGAAAAGAAATAAATTTGTAAAAAAAATATTTTGAAAATATTTACTTTTAATTGTTGAATTCAATTTCAAAAAACTTTCAAGAAATTTTTACTTATTTTGTAAAATTAAGAAATTTATGGTTGAAAAATTCTAAAAGTCGATTTCAGTTAAAAAATTTTTGTTTTTTTAAATTCCATAAAATTTAAATAAAACAAAATGTTTGTTAAAATGCTCCTAAAATTTTATTTGTTTGCATTTGAAAACTTTTCAAATTGCACAAAACCATAAATTTTTAATTTAGAAACATTAGAAAAATTTTAGTTTCTTATCTAGAAACTTGTACAAAATCTTCTAATCCAAAAAAAATGTTCTTGAGGACGTATTTGCTAATGACGCAACATTTGATGATGTAATTGTCGATGACGTATATACTAATTTGCATAAAAGTTTCAAGACTCGATCATAGATAGAAAATTGATAAAGTGATGATGACGTCACAGATGACGCTTCATATGCAAAGCAAGATGGTCTGAACGACTAAAAGCCCGTTCACACATATTACATTTAAAAGGACGATGACCAGTATGCTTTCTATAATGTCTTGTTAGTTCATCTGATCTTGCGAACCTCCAACCACACCCAGGCCAGTTACAATGATACGGTTTCTCACCTGTCAATTAAATTGCTTGGTTATGATTTGTTGCCTAGCATTCCTATTAGTACATATAAGCTACCCAAGCACTTAGCAAAAGTCTTAGCAGCCACCTATCTATCTTCATAATCGCATAGCAACCATGCAAACTGTAGAAAAACGTCTTAGCAACCACGCAAGCACTTAGCACCCAGATAGAAACCACATACTGATCAAAACCACTATAGCTGCAATGTAACCACAGCAACCACGCAGCATAACAACCTGTATGAGTTCTCATATGAGCTTTTAGGTGTGAGCTTTTTGTATAAGTCTTCCCACATCCTGGATGCTCACAGATATGAATCGTTGTTTTACGTCGCGTCCAGTATTTCCGCGATCGCTTTGATTTCTCCTTTTTTATTGTTGAAGTCGACGCTGATTGGTTAGTTGATGACGTAACATAACTTGACGATGTTTGCTGCAAAAACTTTCTATTATTTCAAAGATTACGAAGATTAGGGAAACTTACAGCGATTGTAGCGTTTTGAGCGTTTGGGGGCTGAAAATAAACTTCTGTGTTGAATCCTGGATGATGATTTGACATCAAATTGTAATCTGGGAGCTGGTTGTATTGCTGAGGTACAAAATATCCCGGGTTAAAAGGATTTCCTTCAGGATACTCTTCATCAGGAGTAACCGGAGGAGTTACGAAGCTTTGAGGGATATCAGAAACAAAGTTTGAGTTGAAATTTGGAGGTAGAAAATTGTAGGAAGGCTCTTCCGGTTCTAAAGAGCAAACTTCCTCTTTTTTAATGAAATTATTCGAAGTTCTCGTCGTCAATTCTTTCAATTCAATTTTAGTTTCAACTTCTGATTTGTTGAAAAATTCACTTATAGGAGTCAGTGATGTCGGAGGACATTCCAAATCATTTGCATTTTGATGAGGATTGAAAATTGAGTCGAAATCTAAATCCCATATATTATCAAAGTCATTGAAAGTCTCAGAGTTAGTTTCCGTTTGAAAATAGTTCGAATTTAAAGGTTCATTATTCATATCAAAAGTATTTGTTTTCTAGATAAACTAAAATAAATAAACAAAAGTTTTTTTTTCAAAAAGTTGCTAAGCTTTCAACATTTTTTTAATCTAAAAACAAGCTTTTGAAGAAGAAAACTTTTCATAAACATCTTACTGGCGTTTAAAACTTTTAAATGTTTGTTAAAAAGTTTTCTGATGCAGATTTATAACAGAATTCGAAAGTAAATATTTGTTCAACTTTCCTTTTTTACGTTCAACGTTTTGTATCTAGAGTTAGCTATTAAAAATTTCTCCTTCAAAATTACAAGAAATTAAAATGTTAGAAGAAAAAGTTTTTGAAACAAAAAAATACGTAAATATAATTTATAGATGAGAATTATGCAAACATTTTTCAAAATTAAAAATATTTTGATTAGCTTACGCTGATTTTTTTTGTAAGTTAATCAAATAGAACCGTAAATAAATCAGTTTATGAGCGTCAGTAACTAATAAATAACTATTTATTACAAACATTAAAATAAATATTTTAAAAGTTTGAAATATAAAATTCGACATTAAAAAATACTTAGACATTTTTTAAACTTTTAATTGATTAATTATATTTGGAATTTTTAAGTAAATATAAGAATGAATGGAAGAATTGTTAAAAGAAGTCTTTCTTATTCATTTGTTCATTTGTTTGTTTAAAAAAAGTTTTTAAATATTCACGTTTTTAAAGCATTTATAACGAATTTGAGGAATAGGAGAGAAACAATGTTGATCGCGACAATAAGAATTTTGTCTTTTCTGTTTTCTCTAAATAATTTTTCTTATTAAAAGAATTCAAACTTTATTAAAAAATTTATTTTTTAATTCAGTTCTTAAAAAAAGTTGTCAAATGTTTCTAAAGTGAAATAAAAAATTGTTTGAACCGTTGTGAAAATAAACCTGTATAGAAAGTCATTTAAATTCAATGAAGTTATTAAAAATAAATATTTGAAATAAACAAAAATTATTTGTATAATTAAAAATAAACTGAAAAGACAAATTAAGCCGTAAATTAAAACATGTTTAGCAAATTAATTTTTGACATTTATCAGATTATTTATTAATTAAACAAAATCTTAAAATTGAAGTTAATTAAAATGTTGAAAATAGGTCAAATATATTTTACATCATGAACAATTTAAAGAATTATTTCAGAAAATTAAATAGTTTAATTATTGAAAGACTTTTCAATCATTTCTTAACAAAATTTTATAAGTTGAATGAAAAACTGTTTCAATTTAAAAACAGAAAAACTTTTAGCTTAACTTTTCTTCAAGAAAAAATATTTTAAAATGAAAGTAAACATTTAAAAGGTAATAAAATTTTTAACGAAATAAACTGAAATCGTAAAGACACCAATAAAAATACTAAAAGATATTTTTATAATTCTGTAAATTTTTAGTTATTCAGAAATGGTAAAATTTTTTGTTCATTTGTAAACAGAATTACTTTAAAAAAAATAAAAAATTTTTTTATAATTCTTATAGAATATAAAACAAGAACGGTTTAGAAGTAATTAAATTACTTAAAGCCTTTAAAATTGAATTTTATTACTTCTGTAGTTTAATCTAAACGTTTTTTAAACATATAAAGTTTATTTGCAAAGTTTTAAAAGGTTATCTGAAAAAGTAAATACTTTTAAATGTAATTTTCTTCCTAATCATGAATCAGCTTAAATCAAAATTTCTATTTTTACAAATTCCACGCACCAACAAACAAAGGTTGCTAGTTGAATTGCGTCATGACGTCATTGCTTTTTATGACGTCAAACAACTTTTTAAACTTGTTGTTGACAAATTTGTAATTAATTTTATTTTTTCACAAAAAACTCATTCTTTATCAAATATTGACCTAAAAAATTGAATTAGATAAAAATCAAGTTCTGAATAATCTAATCTTTCGATCTTCAGATCTTTAAAATCTTCAGTTTTTATCCAATGACCTTTATTCAGAAGACTTTAAACTTTGAAAATTGTCGGCAAAAAGAATTGATAAAAATTCAAATCGTTAAATATATCTAAAATTCATGAAAATTGATTCACAAAAATTTAAACTTAAAAAATAATTTTTTGGGACAATTACTTTAGGGCGTTAAAATAAAAAAATGGAATTAAATAAAACCAACAAATTAGTTTTCGAATAGAATAGAATTACTGAAAAACAGACAAAAGGTTTTTGTTCTTGAAAATGTTTAAATGTTATGAAAGAGAAAACATTTTGTTTTAAAATTCATTCAGCTGCTATATCCGGTTGATTTCGAATAAAAGGTTTTAAACAAATTTGTAAAAATTTAAAAATCAAATTGGCAAATCAAAAACTCAAAAATTGTTCAAAAAAGTTTTAATTGTCGCCAATGAAAGCAACTAAAATAAATTTCAAAGGTTTGTTTGTTAGAAACAATTTTTTAATGTCAAACTTAAGATTTTAAGTGTTTACAGACTTGTGTAAACTCAACTAACGACCAGAAGATAGTTAATTATTAAGATTAGAACAAGATAAGTGAACTAAATAAATATCAGAGGATTTATTGTTTTCATCTTAATATTTCATTAAAATATGAGACGATAAAAGTGGTTCACTAAACTCACAGCGAAGTTTCCAGATAAATTATTTTCTAGAAGTTATGCTTGTTGTAAAAAGTTTTTTTTAACAACTTTATTTAAAAAGTTTTATTTGAAATACCTTCAAATTATTTAATTCATTTAAAAGTAAAAATCTAAATTCATTCAAATCATTCGATTCTATTTATTTTTTTCATTTAAATAAAGTTTAAGTTGTTTAATTGTATTTAAACGTTTGAACAAAGGTATCAATAATTTCTGAATTTAAGTTCGAATTTTAGTAATTAATTAAATGAATGTTAAAAATTGTTTGTTAGCTTGTTAGTTTGTTAAATTGTTTATTATAAATTTTTTTATTTACTTAAATATTTTTAATCAACAGTTTTTATCGTTTTGTCACAATTCATTTTTTATTTTGATATTTGCAAAATATTCGTTTCGTAACTTAACAAATCTATTGGTTAATTTTAGCAAAGAAAATTTTCAGTTTATAAACTTTATACATATATATTGAGCTTTAACAAAAAATAAACAAATTAAATCTAATTTTAAGTTACAAGATAAAAAATGAAGAAATATGTTAACATTTGTGTTTGACGTTGAAGTCTGACAAGTTGAAGAATTTGTTAATTAATTAAAATCAGTTTAAAAAGAATTTGAAGCAAATTCAGATATCTATTTTCTCATCTAAATGTGTTTTGTTTACAAATGATATCTTATATATCTGATACTATTATAAATGTAAAAGTTCCTAAAATTTCCATTCTAATGAACATTTTTTGTACTTTTGAAAGGTATTGTTCAATTATATAGTTTCAACTTTCAGTGGAGTATCATTACAAGCACATAAAAAGTTTTGAAATAACTATTATATTGAAAAATCTAAAAATTACAAAACTAAATTCAGAAAAACAAACTGAAAAACTTTTCTGAAAATGAATAAAGTTTGAATTTATTCAAATCTTTCAGTTTAACTCAATTTTGAAGATTAATTGAAGTGAAATGACTGAGAAAATATTTGATAAAGAAGCTAAAAGTTTGCTCAACTGTTTAAGGGTTGTTTGACAATTGTTCAAGCTTCCACCTTTCGATTGTTCTGCAACTGATAATCTAAAACAAACAAATCTCTAAAAAGATTAATTTATCATTTAAACGGTTCTTATTTTCAGAAAAAGAAGTCGACCAGGCATCTTTACAAAATTCTTTTTTGAATGGAGTTGCTTCGAACTTTGAAATGAGAAAACCAAAAGTACAACTTTCAACTTTTAATATAAATTTCTTAAATTGATTTTATTTTTCACCTCAAATTTTTTTTCTAAATTTAAAAATTGTTTCTTTTAGTTTAGGAACAAAAGTAACTTTTTTTCTCAATAAAATATTCTAATGTTCTTTAAAAAATTTTCACCTAAAATTGAAATTTTCTGAAATGTTGAAGAAGTATGAGAAACAATTTCATCAAAAATATCTTTTAGTTTTAACGATTTAAAATGTTTTTGAAACAAGCTTTAATTAAACACAAAATGTTCACATCATAAGCCTTGTTTTACAAAACCACAAAACTAAACAGACTTCTAACAAAATTAAACTTTTTGTACTTCTGGGGAAACTACAACATTTTTGTTTAAAGTTTTCACCAAGACTTCGTCTTTATGTGGAAAATTTTCTCTTAGCTCAAATTTTTTTTGTAATTTCAGACTTTGAAAAAAATTTGCTGAAAAATAAATTCAGAAATAAAAAATATCTGTTTGTAGATTTAATATTTGAAATTTTAAAAAAATTTTTTTAAGTAAAATGTCTAATAATAATTTTTAAATAAAATTTTTGAGGGAAATTTTTAATTTTTGAACTTTTAAAACAAATCTCATAATAAGTGAAATTGTCATATTTCCTTTTTTCAATAATAAAATTTCGACAAAAAAACAAATCTGCAAAATAAAACAAGAAGAATACGAAAAGGATTTTAAACAATATAAAAAAAGATTTTCTACATTTTATCATAAGCAGTAGAAGATTGAATCTTGAAATCCAACTCGTTTCTGCAGCTTAACGGTATTTTGTTGTCATTTAAAGAAATAGAAATTAGTTTCTGGTTTCGATATCTCCGTAATCTGTGGCAATAAAAAATTATTTGAAAAAAATCAAAGAAATCATCTCTTGAAAGTTGGTTATTAAAAGCGAGCAAGTAAGTCCTCAACACCTTCAATTATTAAGTGTAAGATTTTTTTGCCTTGCTGTTGTTAGTCGAACATTTTTTATGATTTAAGGTGCTAACTAGATGCAGCTAGACTTTTATTATTTGAAATTAGAAGCTGACCACCTTACAAATCAAACAAACATAAAATAAAAACAAAATAATTTCACAATTTCTGCTCACATGAAAAATGATGCAGTAAAAAGAAGCAAGACTGCAAGACTAATTCCAAGATACAAAACAATTTTCAGATGATTCTTTTGCTTTGAAGACTTTTTGGAAGATTCTGGAAATAAAAAATAAAATTTTTCAAGTTGCAAGATTTGGGATTTCTACCTGAGTTATTTTTTGAAGTTACCAAATGAAAAGTAGATTTATTAAAGCTTGTTTCAGTTGCATTTTGATGGTTGTAAATTTCAGTTGTTGTTTCTTCAATTGTTTCTCCTTCAAAAGTTTCAAATTATCAGATATCAACAATATTGAAGGATTTAATTAATTTAAAGACTATCTCAAATTGATCATAATAATTATTTCAATTATTTGGATTTTGCAAATATTTATGTAAATATCATCAAAAGATTAGTAGCAGTAGATGATGTCAGAGTGTTTGTGTATGCAGATGATATCAAGCTATTATCTTGTAATCCTTTAAAACTTCAAACTGCTCTGCACACTGTAGAAAACTGGTCTACGAATCGGCAGCTCAGAATTCAGCCCACAAAGTCTGAACTTATAACTTTTTCTCGTAGACCAGCTGTAAATTGCTTGAACCAATACTCCATTAATAGATTTATTATTCAACGAATATCTTTGGTTCTGGACCTTGGCATTACTCTATCATCTGACTTTAAATGGCGCAATTATGTTTCCAAAATCTTTGGAAAATCAATCAACCTTGTCTTCCTTATTATAAAGACCTTTAATTCTAAGAAACCATGCTTTTTTATCAATCTTTTCAAATTGTACGTACGTCCAATTCTTGAATACAATAACAGTGCATGGATGCCATTTCAAGTTATTGATACCAAAGAAATCGATTCTGTTCAGGCCACATTTACAAGATTGGTATGTAGGAAACTTATTATTAAATATTATAGTTATAAACATCGTCTCAGCTTCTTCAATTTAGATACTTTGGAAATCCGACGGATTAAATACGACTTAATTCTTATTTTTAAAATTATCCACAATTTAATTGACATTCAGTTTGATGATTTCTTTTCCATTAGTCCTTCCTTCAAGTTATATCAGCTCAGACGACACACATTACACCTTAATAAGCCTATATCACCTAGTGAATTGGTCAGAGCAAATTTATTCTCATACCGTACAATTAATACATGGAATCAGCTGCTATCAGACATTTCTATGTCGAAGTCACTCGCATTGTTCAAGCAGAAGTTGAACCGTTTCAATATTGCCAACATTGTCATTTCTAAACTGTGATTTTTTTTCTTTCTTATATTATTAACATTCCATGTAATTGTTCACTGTTATATGCTTTGAGTGATATCGAAATACCATGTATTACATCTTTTACTTTCTATATTTTTGACTAAATAGATGTTAATTTTGAGAATGTGTGTTAGCGAGAGGTGCTCTTTTCAGGTACCCTCCTTTGCATTTATTGAAATAAATAAATAGATAAATAAAATAAAATTTCAAAGCAAAAAGACTTTCTAATTATAAATCACTTCAACTTGTTTTTAGATTAACTAAATTTAACTCAATTAACTAATTTAACAAATTATAAATTTTTTTACTGAAACTTGGTTTATAAAAATCTAATAATAAATATTATTTGTAAATTATTATTCTTTTCAGGTTTTTGATATTTTTTTAATTTCTAGAAACATATTTTCTCAAAAGAGTTTTGAAATCTTAAAAGTTCAAAATTTTTAACCTGTTGTTTCTTGGCCTTCAATTCTTTCATTTTCGGAGAATTCCGGGAAATGAGAGCATTGATAAATGAAAAAATCTGATAAGCTCCAAACTTCTAAAGACTTCAAACAAACATTTCTGATTTTCTTTCCAAGCATGCCTGAAGTCAGCACTGAAATGTTTCCTCCATTCACACAAGTAATTGAATATGCTAATTCGCCATCAACACACGTCACTTCAGTGGCTTCTAGATGTTCTGGGAGAGTTGGGCGTTCCCCACAACTGACATCTACTTGAATTGTAAATGAGCAAAATGATTTGGCATTATCTTCATCTTCTGCTGAATAATTCATCATGTGCTTTCCCGAATTCAAATTAATTGGTGGATCTTCAACAGATGATTCTAATCTGAGGTTTTCTGTTGCTGAAAAATTTGAAGAAAAAGTTGCAAATTTCATTATTGCGATAAAAAATAAAATTTTATTCCTTAATTGATTTCTTTATCATGTAAACATATAGTTATTTATATAAAGAAGCTTTATTATAAATAGTATACAATAATATTTAATATTAGAAATTTGAAAATCTTTGAAATAGTTGTTATGGCTTTTATTCATTTAGTTCTATTAATAATAATCGTTTTCCAACCCGTGAAGTCGTCAACCCAAACCGGCAACTGCCAGTTCACTAAAAGTGTTTCTTGACATTGAGCTAATTTGTAGTTTTGGTCAGGTGGACAAGTTTTGGCTTGTGGAGGTAAATCTGAAAAAAAAGAAACTGAAATTAAAGAAATCGCTTTGAAAGTCTTCTGAAAGTTTTCTGTGGGCTTTTTATCTCTCGAATTTTTATCTCTCCTTTAGATGAAATTTTCATCTGTCTCTTTGAGATTGATTAATTTAATGTTTCTAAGGTGATAATTATATAATTTATTCAATTTTCGTAAAAAAAGATTAATCTTCGATTTTTGAAAAAGAGTTTTGCTGAAAAATACCTAACAACATTTTTTTAAATAATTTTCGTTCAAAAAAATGATTTAATAAATATTTTAGCAACACTGTTTCAAATTTCAACAACTTTCAAACTAATTGATTTTTTACTACGTTGAAATGTTCTTTTCAAATTGAGGAACTTTTTCAACTCACTAAATTTTCTGCTTGTTGAAACAATACAAGATCCATTTTCAGCAAATTCGAACCCATCATCACAAAAACATCTCTTCTCTTCAGCCCTAAAAGGAACACAAATCTGTTCACAAGGATCAAGATCACAAGGATTTTTGATCTCATCTGAAATATTTGAAATAAGATTTGTATTTAAAAAAATTTAATTTTCATTTACTGAAATTGGATTTGAAAATTGTTGAACTGAAAAGCCGCAAGGATTGAAGTTTGAAAAAATCAGTTGGGCCAACTTTGACAGAAACCAAATTATTCTCCGAGTTATTTAAACTCAAACTTTCAACTCGGTTACTGGAAGAGTCGATGTAATACAAAATATCATCGTGAACTCCGATGCTGTGAAACATAAGTCTACAAATTTGGTGTTTTTTGAAATTGAAACCGACTCAAGTATATGAAAGGGAAGATCATGATATTTGGAGATATCTTTGTATTTTTTAGGAATGTAAACATCTTCAGATTTTATTTTTTTCAAATCATTTAGAGGAAGCTCATAAACGAGAAAACCCTCAGAAAGGAATAAAGAATCTCCTGAATAAAAGAAGGAACAATTTTAAATCTTATTTATTTAATTATTCCACGTGTAGCTGTGAGTGGCAAACTCTAAGGCTCTTATAACGAAAAAAAAACAAAAACAATATGAGCAAAAAAATAATAAAAATGTCTTAGGGATCATTTAGAACATTGCAGAGGTAAAAGTAAAATAGAAAATGTGAATCAAAAATATAATTTCATAAAAGAAGTGAAGAAACTTGAAGTTTTATCATTTCTTAAACAAAATTTTAAAGATTTTGATGTAGAAAAGACTCTTTTATTATTTTTTTTTACTTTTGTAATCTATATCGAGAGCTGTTGGCCAGTTTAAGTTTCTAATCACTTCAGTTTTGTTGGAACCATCAAAATTTGATCTCCACAAACTTCCTACTTCATCTAAACTTCTTGTGGTCCAATAAAGAAATCTGTAGATATAAAAATGTTAATCAAAATGAAAAGTGTTCAGAAAAAATAGAAAGTTTACAAAATCTTAGAACCTGTAGCTTTACTGTTAAAAAAGTTTTTACAAATTTATTTGAATCAAGAAAAATTGGTTTTTGTTGAAAATTACAAAATATTTAAATTTTTTAAAATTGAAACTTTTCAAGAAATTTTTAAACCTGTTTCTGATATCCAAAATCAATTTCGTGATGATAGATTGGTTGATTTCATCAAACTTTTTTCTGACTATTGTTTTTTTCAATCTCTTTTTTGTGTCCAAAACAACAATATTTTGTGAAAATTCATCAACAAAATACAAATTATTTGAAATTGGATCAACTTCAAAAACTTTAACTAAAAATAAAATTTGTTAAATAACAAACAATGAAGTTGTTAACAAACCTGTTATATTCGACAAAATAATTTTTTGTGAAGTTAAATTGGAATTTGACATTTGAATGTTTTGATTTGTAGCCCAAAATAGATCTCCATTTCGAGGATTAATCTCAACATTTTGAATTTTATTTTGGGGATCTGTTGATGGAGTTGTTAGATTTTTGATAATAAGTTTCAAACTTACCCTTTGAAACTGGAATTATTGAAGAGAATTTTGTTGAATCAAACTTTAGTTGAAATAATCTGCCCTGACCAGAATCACATACCACTAAATAATTGTCAGATATCAAAGCTAGAAAAATAAATTTTGATGAAAAAAAAATAAAACATTACAATTTAACTTTGAAGTTTATTTATTTTATCGGAATATATCAATTATTTACTCTTATTTAGAATATTTAATTTACAATTGAATGATTTTTGAAATGTCAAACTTTTTTCAAACCATCAAAATATTCAAAGTTTGATTGAAAAACTTTTTAATATTTCAAAATTTAAAAGGTTTTTCCAATTTTTGAAATTCGAATTCTTTAGGACGATAAAAATTGGGGCAAAATCTTTTTGCAATTTATACTCTTTGATTTTTGTCCTCAATTTTCACAAATCACTGACCTGGCTCACATTTACTTTCATCTTCTTTTGATTTATGAAATCCCAATGAGCAAACGCATTCGCGTGTCGCGTTGTGTCGTGGTAAACAAATATGGTCACAAGGTGGAGACTGACGACATGAACCTTCAAAGAAGTCTGAAAAATTTTTCGTTTCAAATATATTACAAAATTTCTCTCAAGAAATGATAATAAAAAATATTGTTTTTACTAAAGCCAAAACTTTCATTTGAAAAAGAAAATCTTTTTTGCGATAAAAAATTAAATTGAAGAAATATTTCTAAAAATTTAGAGACAAAGACCCTTCTTCAATCAAATTATTTTCTGTTTCATTTCCTCTTAATAATAACAAAACTCCTAATTTAAATAATTGAAAAAGTTTTCAAGTTGTTAGAGTATAAAAAATGAAAATTTATTTGAATAGAAATAATCTTTTCACCACGAGATTTGCCCCAGAAGAGATTAAATCACTGTCTCAAGACATCTTCTCATAAACAAGTTTGGAAAACTGATAAATCAAAAAATATTCAAACTTCTTTCAAAGTAATAGAAGCAAACGAATATTCTATATCTTTCACCTTCAAGTATTAAATTTGTTGAGAAAAAACTTAAGATTTTTGGCAGAGAAGTTGTTAACAATTAAGGTGCCAACTCAAATGGATTTTTATTTTTTATTTTCAAAATTTTGTTAAAAATTTGAAACTGATTTTTGTCATCTTGAGAGTAAACAAAGATTTCTTATAAATAAACCTTTTAACTCATCTTTATCCGGTTTGCGGAAGATGGTGATTCCTCGGGGTTTCCCCACAATCTCATGTTGAATCGAATTCTCGTCAAAAGTTTTCTTCCGAAAAACCCATAAATGGAAAATTCTTTTCAATTCTGAGTTAATCTTCGGATGTAGATCCGTCACAAATAAAAAATCCTAAAAATATTAATTTATTCGTTTGAAAAAAGTCTGATTAAAAAAGCTCTCAAATCCCAAATACAAGTTTCATTAAAAAGTTATTTTCTCCCAAATTAAAGTTTTCTTGATTTCATCATAATGTCATCACTCACCAAGTAACTAGCAATTCCCCAGAATTGTGACGCAGGTTTCGAAAAGTGTTTTGTGACGTCATTTCCACTTAAATCCGAACTCATCACTATTGCTCTTGAACCATCGTAGTCATTCCAATATAATCTGTCATGGCATCACAGATGGTGACGTCACAAGTAGTGATAATGACGTTACCTTTCATCATGGTAGTCAATAGTGATTCCAGTGACGTCATAGACATTTGGGAAGACGATGAGATGTTGAAGATCTTGCCCTGAGAGATCAAGAGAGGAAATTGAAGTCCCTAACATCTTGTAAGTTGAAAAATAGATTCGTCTGCGCGATAAAAGAATGTAAAATGGTCGCTAGGGAGCGTTAGAGGGTGAGAATACAACAAGAAAATGAAATTAGAAACAAAGTTTTTAAAAGCGTATTTTTTTGTTCTTACAAAATTGAACAAAAATATTTTCAACTTTAAGAACCTCAAAATGTGGTTCGACAGAGGTCGAAGTTTAAATGGGGAAATTAGATAGAACAGAGAAAGCTTTCAACATCAATTTTTAAAAAAAGATTTAAGTTCTTTTCAGCAACTAAGTCTTCAACAAATGATGACGTCATTAATATGTGACGTTATCAACTCTTAATCCTTAAACAGTTTTAAACAAAGACGAGACATGACGTCATCGACAAGTTAAATTGGAAGTGATAAGAAGTTTGATGATAAAGCAAGGAAGTTTATAAAACAGATAATGACGTCACCTGTTTTTAGGATGAATAGCAATTCCATACAAAGGATGCAGAGATCTGTATATGATTGCATATTTGTCATGGAAATCATTAGCTACCATAATACACATCATTTTAGAATCACTCCAATAAAGATTTTTGTTAATGGGATCAAAAGCTAACCCTTCAATACCGCGAGCCATTCCTCCAAGGTGATTGGTTGTTTGATGAGTTGTCATATCAAAGACACCGATCTCTTCTGATCTGAAAGTGATCGTGACGTCATTAGTGATGCAGACGATTTAGATTACATCAACAAATTATAAAATAGAATATTTTTTTTAACTCTTATAATGAAGACAGTTCGTAAAATAATAATAACAAATATTTAATAATTTTCTTCAATGGTTCCAATAAAACTCTTTTTTTTTAGTTTTTAGCAACAAATCTTTACTTAAAGTCCGAAAAATAAATCTTCTTTTCTTCATAATCAGATGTTAATGACCAATACTCTGAATTAGGACTTTGAGTTTGTTGAATTGTTTCAAATTTGTCTATCATCTCAGAATCCAGTTTTTGATGAAGTAATTCTTGCTCAGCAAGCATGGAAGTAAGTCTTGAAATCCCATTGTCAGCAATATAATTTGTCAAAATTACTTTTGTGTCATCAGCTAAAAAATGTTTGATAAAAACTTGTTTCAACAAATTTCAATTAATATTTTTGTTTTAAACTTTTTAAAGATTAAATTTAGAAAAGGTTTTTGATTTTAGTATTTTTTAGGGTAAAACTTTTCTTCAAAATGATTTTAAACTAAAACTGTTGTTACAAAAAACTGATTACTAAAAATATTCTTTTAAAGATTTCCTTCAATTTTAATTTTATAATTCTGTTTTTTACAACATAAGATAATATTTATTATTTTGATAAATACTATTTGAATAAAATTTAGATAAATTTTAGAAAGATATCATTGTTTTTAAAATATTTATATTATAAAAAACTTAAAAGCATTTTTGAACAAAATTGTGCAACTTACGGCATTTGCTGATGTCACAATAGTCCCATCTCTTACTGGTGTCTGTAGTGTAACACCACGTGCCTTTTATGTCGTGATCAGGGTTTCTGACAAAGGAAAAAATTGACAAATGGAACATTTTATAAAAGTTTTGAAGTGATTTAAATATAAAGTTGAAAGTTTTGTTATTTGTTATATAATTTTTACTGACGACGTCATATTACATTGATTTAGGGAAATCACCTGCAGTAGTTATGGTGTGTATCATTTTGAGGTTTTAACCGAACGAAATGAGGGGTATCTATGTCCCACCTTTGACAAGGAATATTTGATGATGTTATTGATCTTTTTCCAGTATAATCCCAACTCAATCCTTTGATACATTCATCAGGTATGAATTCTAAAAGAAGATTTCAATAAGTTGTTTGAAAAATGATTTTTTGTGTTTAATGTTTTAAGCATCAACACAGCTGATAGAAGTAAGTGAGTCTTCAGCACCTTCAACCACCAAGCATAAGATTTGTTTGTAAGACAAGTTATTATTAACTTGATGTTGCTGGTCGAGGAGTTTTTACAAGTCAGGGTGCTGGATCTCGTTATGAGAAAGATTAAAAAATGTTTTTAAAAAGAATATCTAAGATAGTTGCTGCTTAATACGTTATGAAAGATACAAGTGATCACGATATCAAGGTGCTTGATTAGAAGCTAGTATCAAATGTTATTTAAGAGTTTTGTATTTACATTTAAATAATAATAATGATTTGCTTTGGCCGAGTATGTTTTACATCGTTAAGTATTGATCAGTTTAATTTTTTACAATCTAAAATTATAATAATTTAAATAGTTAAAAAAAACTTTCAATTGAATCAAGATTTAACAAAATATTTAAAACTAAAACGTTTTTCGAAAATTCAATTTTTTAAGTTTATTTTTTTTGCAGCCTCAGGCCAAATGCTGCAAATCTCAAAACTACAAATATTAAAAATTGAAAAACTATTTTGATTTTAAAAAAATGTTATCTAATTAATAATAATTATTTCGTTACTTAATAACTGATTATTAAATAATTAATTACCTTCATCACCAGAACTTTCGATAATTATAGAAGATTTCGAATATTTCAAAGATAACTTAAAAATTATCAAAACTAAAATTGAATGATATTTTGAACATCTCATTTTTACAAAAAAAATTTTCAAAATCTAAAAATTTGTTCTCAAATTTAATTTTATTTTTTTCATAGTTTTTTTTGTTCTTATTGAACTTTAGTGAATTAAACTTAAATAACAAAATATTTTTAACCCGAAAATTTTCACTTTTAATTAATCTAATTTTACTCAAAAAATAGTTTCTAAATATCTAAACTTTTTTGAAGGCAATTAAATAACAAAGAAAAAAACAACTAAAACTAGCTTTAGAATGAAAATAAATTAGAGAAAATTTAATTTATTACCAAAATAAAATCAAGCTAATTAGCTGATAACAAGAAATCCAAAAACTTTTAAACTTTTCTTCACATTCTACTTAAGACGATTGATGTTGACAAATCTTCAAACCGCCTAAAGGTATGAAGAAAAAGAAAAAATATTTGAGATAAAAACTCCACAACAAATGAAGCCTAAAGGTAAAACTTAGTCTTCAATAAATATTTATATTTGAAGTTTCAATTGTTTACATCAACTTTGTTTAGAAATCAAATTTCAATCAGAAATAATGAAAATTATTTTCTTGAATTTATTTTGACGTCCAAAGATGTAACTGATGTTTTGATAAAATCTAAGTAAAAAAAATTTCATTCAATCATAATCTGGATATTTTATTCCAATTTTTGTCAATTGCTTTTATTAGAATAATTTTGATTTCGGTTTTAATCATTGAAATTGAAATCACCAAGTTTTAATTTCACCCAAAAATATCTTCTGATTTATTTTGTAAATTTTAATAAAAATATCTTTAAATTAACTGTTAAAATTTTAAAGAAATTAGTGAAAAAAATTAAAATCTTTTAATTCAATTAATTCTTATCTTAAATAATATAATTTGTTGCTGTTCAACATTTTCATAAATTCTTTTAGAAAAAGTAAAAAGAATTTTGATTCTTCAAAATTTTTCCAAATGAAATTAATTCAAAGTTGTTTAAGGTGGAAATTTTGGTTCAATAATTCTTTTTTGAGTTACGAAAAGTTTAAATTGATTTTTTAAATATAAGTAAAGTTAAAAACTTCTTTACCTTCAAAAGCACTTGAAAATGATAAACAGATTTTTATCTCACGACTCTATTTTAAATCTTCTTAACTTATTTATATTATCACAAAAAAATTAAATAAAAATTTCAAATAATTTCTTTTTCACCTTGACTTAAAAATTTTAAAAAGTTTTTTTTTAAAAACAAACCAAATATAGAAGCACAAAGAGATCTTATTGTTGGTGACCTAAGGTGCTAAGGGGTTAATTGAGTTTACCACTTAGCATATTAGTGGTGTTCAAACTATCTCTTTGCAAACAATTTGAAATATTTTGGAAAATGTTTTCCAAACTGTATTCTTTGCTCGATAAAAAGTAAAGATGACAATCAGAATCATTTCCGGATCAGTCTCTAGCGGATGCCAAACTTTTGAAGCAAATCAAAAACTTTATTAAATTAGAAATTTATTATTTAGAGAATTCATTCGATACTTTTCTTCCACAGAAATTTGGATTTTTAACAAAAACAGATAAAACACCACAGTGACGTCATCAACAAGTGACGTCATCAACATGTGACGTTATCAGCAAGTGACATCATCAGCAAGTGACGTCATTAATACATCTTTGGAATTGGTTGACTTTCCTGAGCAAGACTTTCAATTGCAATTTCATCTACTCCTCTTCTAATTCTCACAAATCCTTTTTCACCCCAATCACTACCCCAACTATTCTTCACAATCCAATACTTTTCCCCATTTTCTTCGCCCCAGCCAACCAGCAGAACCGCGTGGTTAGTCAACTGGAACGGATTGTAGCCAACGCGTGACAATAGTGACTCGTTGATGACGTCATACACATGATGATAAATTCCACTTTTATAATGAAGAAAATCATCATAAACCTGAAATCAATTTAAAGTAATGATGACGTCATCACCAATTGGGCAACTACCTCTATAGCGACAGCTAGCGGTCCACTTTCAATCAAAGATTTCATCATTCGATATTCGTTGCATCCTCCATAGTAACCGCCGACATATCGGTACTTAGCAACAAATGTTGGTCGGCAACGTTTAAGAGGAGAACACGACGATGTATCGCGTCCTTGATAAGGGTAACACTCTTCGGGAATCACACCGAACTCATGAGCGTGTTTTCCCGCCACTAAATACGGGAAGCCTCCTTCACAACCTACAATTGTCAATAAAATGTTGTTAGGATCATCTAAGATTATTAATCGATTAGAGGACTGAGAACAAGTTTGAGAAACTCAAGAAGCTGAGAAGATGTTATTATTCAGCCGAGAACAATCATGGCTCGATGTGCTTTGAGTGATGATGTTAAAGATAAAACGAGACACAGTGAGATGCAAGAACATGTTTCTAGCGTCTCTTTCTTTTCTTTAAAGTTGGTTTTTCTTCTCTATTCTTTGTTTGTTTAAGGAGTAGAGAGCGCCATTCGGAGCGATCCGATTCGATATCTGGAGAGTCAGGGGACCTTGATGTTTAGGGACCTCGATGTTTAGGGACCTCGATGTTTAGAGACCTCGATGTTTAGGGACCTCGATGTTTAGGAACCTCGATGTTTAGGGACCTTGATGTTTAGGGACTTCGATGTTTAGGGACCTTGATGTTTAGGGACCTCGATGTTTAGGGACCTTGATTTACCTTGAGCATATCGACTGCATGAGACGATATATTGAGGCGAGAAAACAGTTTGTTGAGAATTATTGGTTTGAAATCTCAGCCGACTTTCTAACATCCCCATTGATGCAAACGCATAACAACTTCCACATCTACCCTAAGATCAAATCATCAGTTAAATGATCGTACGATGACGTCATCAAACCTGATCACGAACTGGCGATAAGTAATTAATTCCATCAATATTTCGATAATCTAAAGTTTTTGGAAAAGTTGTCACAATTTCTTTTTCTTTTTTTGACATTTCATTTCCAAATCTTGAAAATTGTTATTTGACTTTTTTGTGTTAACTCAAGTGTGACAAACCTGGGAAGTGAGCTGGAACCGTATCCAGCAATTTGTAAAAGATCTTTGTAAGTTTTTCCTTTTAACATTTTATTGTATCCAGCAATCCAAGAATTTTGAGCTGAATTTAAATCATCTATAAATTTCTGGCTTCTTTCGTATTTCAACTCATGTAACCTGCAAAAGGAGGTTACCAAAGGTCAAAAGGAGGGTACCAAAGGTCAAAGAGTTTACTATTTAATTGATTATTTATTACACCATTTAATATTCTGCAAACTATTTTATTTCTAATTTAATGATTATAATTAAAATATTTTATACAAATTTCTTCTGCTTGTTTATCTAAATTATACAACTCTTAAAGCAAACACAAAAGGATGTGAGTAGGAAGACAATGAAAAATGAACAAGGTATTTGTGAATCAAAAACTTAATATAACAAAATAGAAGAGAGTAATTTGTTGACAAAATTATTTAAATCATATTTTTCTAAGAAAGCTTTAAAAGAAGTGATATATTTTGAAAAAGTTATTTGTTAACTGGGTGTTATTGAAGTTGTTGAGTGGCTTTATTTTGAATGATAAACCTTTGAGGACATATGAAAGAGTGTGATCCTTATGAAATCATTGACGAGAAGATGGCAGAAACTATTATTAATGTTAAATAGTGATACAAAGTTAAAGAAAATGTGTGGATTTGTAATGATTAAATCTGTTTCCCATCTTGGAGCTTTTTAATATTTTGTTTAAGGTTGATTTCAAACTCACAAAAATTTCATATCAATAGTTGGACTTTTGGCTTCTGGTTCAAATCGAAGCTTTGTCATTTGTTTCTTAGCAATAAAACACGACCAGTCGTTTCCAGTGACGTCATGTGCCCATCCCAACATTGTGACGTCACAGTTGAATTCAGTTGAGTTGAGAGATTTGTATTTAAAGAAAGCAAAAAGTTGTCGATAGCCAATCACAACTTCAAAACCCTAATCAAATTAGGTGATTAAAAGTCAGTAGTGACCTCATCAGTAGTGACCTCATCAGTAGTAACATCATCAGAATAGTGAATCACTAGTCACCTGATTATAAATCAAATTGAATTTTCCGATTTCGCCGTCAGATTTTTTAACAATCTTGTTTCGTCCGTAAAATGTAAGCTGGATTGTTTTAACCACTGGATCTGCACG
Organism: Pegea sp. RAD2-039; assembly: GCA_034620365.1. NCBI lineage: Eukaryota > Metazoa > Chordata > Thaliacea > Salpida > Salpidae > Pegea > Pegea sp. RAD2-039. The sequence goes on from JAQGEQ010000201.1 coordinate 117,587, forward strand.
CATATGACGTCATCATGACGTCATGAAAAGTCATAATAACTCACCATGATTATTTTGACAGTCTATAAATTTATCATGACCACCTTCAGTAAATTCAAACAACCAATCTCCAATCAAATCTTGGTGAGTGCAATTTGCAGGAATATCTGCTGCAATTAATTGCAAAGAAAATAAACAAATTGCTGCAATTAACTTCATTTAAATACTTCTGAAACCAAAAACCTCATTTTTAATAACCCCGCATAATAATACTTATATTTATGTGCAAATGAAAACTTGACTAGAGTAAAGAAAAGTAACAATTTCAAGAAATTTATATATTTATAATCAAATTTCTCCATTCTTCAAACTTCAAATCCACCTCACCAACTTGTCCACCATATTTTAGCGGCAAAACTTCCTTTGGTATGATTGTAAGCAATTTCTCATAATTTGAACCAATCAACACAATTCTTTGTCGAATTTTCTCCTTTAAGAAGGGACTGATTATAGCGTAGACAATATTAAAAAAAAACGATTCATTCATGATACAAATATTCTTCAATCGAATTGGCATTGCATCTTGTAAAAGTCTAGTTAATTTGCGACCAGTTGTTGGGCCTAGTTGACTTACTAAATACATGTTTGTATAATAAAGATCTTCTAATAAAGTGATGCCGTTTACCTGATTCCGTTCATCTTCTAAGAGTTTCTCAATAATCAGAAACACAGAGGCAAAAATATCTACAGAGCTTGGTTTGTTTGTCCCATAAGTAGGTCGCAACATAATTACTTTAGATTTATTATTAGCTGTCCCTTCTAAAACTGTGACAAATTTCGTTTCAAGGAATGAACTTAACAGATTGGGTTTATCAAATTTAAGGAAAAGTTCTGGAAATATTTTGCTTCTTTGAAGATAGTTGTGGAGTATATGAATAGATGCAGGTATCTGGAACTTCCTTGCCCTTAAAAAACGGATCAAGAAATAATCTGAGCTTTTAGGTCCTTCTAGCTTAAATTCCGGGTATTTTTGATTATATTGATAACGTAAGTCATCAATAAGTTGAAGCCGTTCTTCATTATCTAAAGGTTCATTCAACTCAGTATGTGCTTTTGCTAAAGTATTTTCATCTAGATTACAAATATATCTTTCCATTTTATGATAGCTAAAAAAATGAATATTTTCAATCTAATCTAGATAAATTTTGAAGTTTAAGACATTTAATTTTTATTGAAATAAAGCAGACATAAAAAGTAGAAAAATGTATTACTAAAAATCTAATCAAAACAATTTCTTTAAAAATCAGAACTAATGAAAAGATAGAAAAATATCAGAATAAACAAATTTAACACTAGGGTTAGATAAAAAAATATAAACATTTTAATCTATTTTTTTACATATTTTTACGCAGGTAATGACTGAAACTTTTATACAAATTTTGTAAAAATTTATAATAAAAAGTTTAATAAATAAAGAAATAAAATAATTACAAAAAATAATTTACCAAAAAAAATATAGTCCAAATTCTGAATAAAAAAAATCAAACCAACAGAAAATCCACAAAAAAAATATTTTCTGACTAATCAGCACAACAAACAGATTTTTTAATTCAGTTTTATAGTTATAAAGAAAAATAATTTCTTATAGAACAAAACTTTCTTTGAAAATTGAATAGAATTTAAAAATTGAAACCATACTTTGAAGTAAAATTTTTTAAAACAAAAAATCTAATCAACAAAAATATGAAATAAATAAAAAATTATTTTAATTGAAAATCTTTTAATTTAAAAAAATCTTTTGTTAAATATAATTATAAATACATATATAAGCTTTTACATAACTATTGATTAATGAATAATAATATTTTATAACAAAAGTAGAAATAAATTTTTAAAGAACTTTTTATTTTACTTTTTTAATTGTTTTGTTAAAAATAAAACTTATTTAAATTAATTTATCAGAAAGTTACAAAAAAAATAATATTATGAAAGCCAACATTTGAGTACTTGTAGGCTTTTAAATAAATTTTGTAAAATAGTTGAAAAATGAATTATTTAACAAACATTTTTAAATCGGTAAAAAATAATTATTTCGTTTGTCCCCCAAAAGTTTGTCTGCTTAATTGCATTAAATGATGAGTCAAAAATAGTCATTTGGTAAACAATAAATTTGTACAAAATTGGCTAAGTTTATTTTGGCGCTAATTTTGTAAAATCCTATTCTTCAACTGCAAAGTTCAAAAAAGTTTGAACATTTTCCAAATTAGTTTTCTTCAACCAAAATATTTAACAATTTCATTTCGCCTGCCGTATGGTAGCGCTCTTTGATTTTTATACATTAGAGGGTTTGTGGCTGATAGAATTTTGCAAAAATTGTTGACACTTATCAATAATCTGTATGGAAATTTCTTCTATACTTGTATTGCTCAAAAGTGTATTAAGTAAATTTATAAAAAACTTCAGGTTGAAGTAAATACGAATATGAAAAAGCTTATGATGTTTTTATTTTGAGTTTAATTAGATTTTTGATAAATTATTTAAATTATATCGATTTGAACTAAAAATGCCCTGAAATTGAGTAAAGGTCAAACTCAAAGTAATTGCTTTTCAATTTTTCTTTTATAAAAATATATGTAAACAATTTTTTTTTGAAAATCAATAGCCTTCACAAAATACAACTCTAGCGATTTCAATTATTCAGATTATTTTTAGCTTTCTGTTAGAACTCAAAACTCATAGAATCAAAATATTCTAAATTATTTAATTTAAGGAAAAATCGTATTTATTTCCCACTTAACTGTTCATCATGTAGTATCATGTTTGTCTTTACTTATTACTAAACTTTTTTTTTTTCTAAAATAGATTACCAAAAAGTGTTGTAATAAAAACACTTTAAAAAATTTTCTTCAAAACTTTTTGAAACTGTTCGTAATGAACCAGAAACATTCGATCAAGAACTCGGCCTACAACATCTTGCTGAATACATCAAGCTTTCATTAATTCATTCAAAAAAACTGTTTGATGCTTTCAAATTCTTAGAGGTTGGAGAATTTTTTTTTAATTTCAGCTTATTTTAAATAAATGAAATTTTATTGTCAATTGCACAAAAAAAATTCTTTTTAATTAAAAAAAGAAAATATGAAAAATTTTTGGTAAAAACATTAAAAAAATAAGATTTAAATTAAAAAAGTGTCTTTCTAGTTAGTAGTTCTTCTTAAAACCTGCAAACTTTCCGTTGCATTTTCTTCTGGTTTTACTTGATAACGTGCAAACGACGTCATCAGTGTTCCTATAAAAGCATAAATCAAATTTGAAATCAAAATAAATAAATAAAATGTGAACTTTAGAATTATGCAAAAATTTTGATGAATAATTATTTATAAAACAATAAATACTGAATTAACAAACAGGTAGTTATCATAGATTAATAATTACTGTCAAATAAATAGTCTGATTGATATAAGAACAAATGTTTAACATAATTAAAAATAAATGTTAGTAAATTATAAAAGAAATAAGTGATAAAACTATATTTGAAAATATATTTGAATGAAGGCGATTATATATAACAAATGACTACAAACACAAAGAAAATATTAAAAGATAGATATACTATTAAATATATTTAAATGATAAACAATAACGAAATGAAGTTTAAATAAAAAAATTAATTTTTATAAATATAAAATAGATTTAAAATTAGTTTAAAGGTAAGATAAGGATAATCGTGTTTGTAAAATTAATAGAAAAAGAAATAATTAATGAAAACATACACAAAAATGATAATATAACATTTTTTATGAAAGTACATAAAACGAGTGATTGAAACAACAAAGAAAAGCCCATAAAAGTATTAATGAATAAAGTGAAAAAAAGGTTATTTTTACTACTTTAAAATAAATCCAAAATATTTCTAAATAGTTTTCAGATTAATGGAAAACATTTTGAAACACTAAATATAATGTAGTAGAATTTAATAAAACAAAACGCACCCAGCAACTTGACGTACCATCGTTAGTTCTGCATCTTTTATAGTGATGATGATGACTAGATTTTTGATGATGAGGACAGTTAGGATGATGCTGAGGTCTCTTATATCGAGTTTTTTCCGGTTGAATTCTTGTTACTTTGTCTGGTTGTTGAATGTAAAATTGTTGTTGACTATAAGATTGTTGCTTCTGAAAAGTACTTTCTCTTTGTGGTTGTTGTTTGTAGATTTGTTCTTGTTCAATATATTGTTGTTGTCTACGGAGTTGTTCTTTACTTTGTGTTTGTTGTTTATATGGTTGTTGTTGAGTATACGGTTGTTTATATGCTTGTTGTTGTAAAAATGTTTGTTCTTTTGTTTCATGGTTGTAAGCTTGCTTTTTATTTTGTAATGGAATATATTGCTGTTGTTTATGTTGTGGTGGATATGATTGTTGTTTGTTTACTTTTTGGGGTTGTTGTTTGTATGTTGGTTGCTTTTGTGTTTGTTGATTATATTGTTGTTTGTTTTGTGATTGTTCATACTTCTGTTGTTGTTGATAAGTGTGTTTATGCTGTAGTAAATATGTATCTATATCTCCTTGCTCTAGTTGATACTTGCTGTTGTCTTGCTCTTGATATCTTTCTTGTTGTTGATATTTTTCTTGTTGTTGAGATTTTTCTTGTTGTTGATACTTGCAGCTGTCTTGCTCTTGATACTTTTCTTGTTGTTGATACTTTTCTTGTTGTTGAGATTTTTCTTGTTGTTGATACTTTTCTTGTTGTTGAGATTTTTTTTGCTGTTGATACTTGCAGTGGTCTTGTTGGTGTTGTTGTTTGAAAGTTCTTTCTTTATTTTCAGTTTGTTCTTTTTTTTTAGGATTAATTTCAGTCAGAACTGAAATCACTTGAGCAACTTCTAGAGCTTCTTCACATTCTCGATATTTTATGACACGAAAAGACCTCAGCATCAACAAATCTTTAAAACTCAAACTTCTTGATGCATCTGACGTCACAGAAACCTCGCTTTTATCGCGTTCTAATCCCTTCAGACGGACAGCTCGAACTTTTAACAAAAATCCAATTAATGACGTCACGAACAAGACAAAAAATAAACAAGTCCAAGAAGCGGCCAGATAGAGAAAGATGACGTCACAACAAGACGCTAGCCACCAGAGAGCGATAGATGCAAGAAGGAAGAAGACACAAATGATGACGCGGCATAGATCCGGACGAATTGACGGATGATTTTGAATATAAGCCAGCTGAAAATTGAAAATAATCAGTACTTAAATTTGGTTGTCACAAATAACAAACATGCGATGACGTCAAGCACAAACATGCAAATCAGTATGGGAAAAACCCCTGTTCTGACCTTTATCGAAGATTTTTTCGAATTTTTTTTCAAAAAAAACATGTCAGATTGAATTCCAAGACGTCGGTTTCTTAGAAACAAGTTTGTCTTCGGAAAGTTATTGAGTGATGACGTCATACGCGAAAACCGTCGTCGTTGTCGAAGCGATTTTTTGGTCATTTTTTTCAAAAATTGCAGAAAAAAAAAATTCACAAAAGAATAGTTTCTTCCGCTGACAACAAAAACAACATTTAGACGATGACATCATCGCCCCTAGCAACGCGCATAACAACAAGAACAAAATCGAAAGGAAGTTATTTTTGGCGTTTTCCAAAAATGTTCCGATCGCAAAACGACAGTGATGACGTCATCACTACGACAACTAGACGTGACGTCATCACTAACCGGACTTCGTGACTTTAATTCACCGCCACTTTCTGGATCACCACTGACAGGAAGTCCCCCATTTCGAGATTTTTTATCTTCACTTCGAGTTTTCGGTTTTCGGTTCATAAAGAAATTTGCCCTGGGAGGTTTTGAGTACCCTCCTCCACTGGAAGGACTTCCAACTCCATTTCCGGCCATTTCAAAGAATTACCTACAAAGCTTGCTGATGACGTCACCACCAATACTTGAAGTTGATGACGTCACACTCAAAGTAGCGCTGTTGATGTAAAAATATGTTTTTAGCAAATCAACTGATGACGTCACGTTACTACTGATGACGTCACTTTACTACTGATGACGTCACATTACTACTGATGACGTCACGTTACTACTAATGATATCACGCTACTACTGATGACGTCACGTTACTACTGATAACGTCACAGCAGCATTATCTTGCAGGGATAAACCCGATCGATTCTATTTAATGAATTTAAATTTGGAAATTTATCGTAATTGATTTTTTGGTTTCTATGGCAACAGTGATGACGTCATACGTAGTTGAAGTAAGCAATTGCGGAGCAACAAGTCAAAAAATAAATAAATAAATAAGATATTTGTAAGATAAAAAATTGCTTCCAAAAATTAAAAAAAACAAAAAACAAATTATTATTTTTATATTTTTACTGGGAATTTGCAATTAAATTCTTCTGTTTTTTTGTTTTATAATGTTTAAAGATTTAATATCATAAACAAATTACAAATGAAACCTGAAATAAACAAAAGAAAAATAAACTTTTTTCGTCAACTTAAATAATTGAAAATCTTAAAAATTAAACAAAAAATTGAAAATTAAACAAAAAAAAAATGAAATGAGATGAAATGAGATATTAAAGAAATTAAAAATAGAAATAAAAAAATATCGAATTTTCAACAAAATTTTTCGACTTTAGCAACGAGCAGCTGAAGGCTTCTAAACAATTTATTAATGACGTCAACACAAGAAGCAAGTAATAAACGATACAGGTAGCGCTAGAGAGCACTCCACATGTTCACTAGATTACGTCATCAACTAACGCGCTTTCGCGGGTCAAGTTTTTCAATTTCAAAAATTTCAAATCGATTTTTTCTCAACTCAAAATTTATAAAAAAGGTTAAAAAATTTTAAAAAAAATCGGAATAGAAAACTAGTGGAATTATGACGTCTTTGTGTGTCTCGATTCTCAATAACGTCACCAAATTATAAAGCTTAATTTGGTGAACCATAGATTTTAATCAATAGTTTAATAACTTATACGAGTTTTTAAACTTTGTTTTTTGGGTCAGGTTTTTGCTTTACTGTCACCTAGCGGTAATTATAAAACTATTTTGAAAATTAAATTTTCAATTTAGCAGCCTTTTCCCAGCAGTTAATTAAAAAACATTTTGACAGCCCTCAGCTCTGCTAGTTTGTTTATCTGCAAATATTAACAGAGTCAACAAGTTACGCTTAATAGCGCTGTTGACGTCATCAATTTGATTGCGATGTAATTAACTGATGATGTCATTTTGATTTACAAAAAAATAGTAAATTGAAATCAGCGCAAAAAAATTTAATTTAAAAAAGTTCCTTTAAAATTGTTGAAGTTGAACCTTATGAGAAAAAATGATAAAAGTGAAAAGCTAATTAATTGAAAGTGAAAAATTGCACTTGACGTCATCATAGTTTCCAACATTCATCTATTATTGATAAAGTTCAATTTTTTCACACTGAATTCAGTGATTTTTTGCATTTAGCCAAAATTTTGCCAAATTTGATTTAAAAGTTCTCATTTTAGAAACTTTTTTTTTCTCGTCAGAAATTTCTTTTCATAATTAAATAAAATAAATAAGTTTGAAATTCCTTGATCTGACTGAGAAATATCGAACTGAGAATATTTAAAAGTGTTTTGAAAATGATTTTTTCATTTATGTGAAGCAAACACGTGATCAGAAATGACGTCATCACCCACTACGTCATAAAACTTTGTCATTGAAACTTACTTAATATTTGAAGATGAAAAAGAAAGATCTGGTAATTAATTTTTAATGTTTTTTGAATAATATGAAAAAAACTATTAATAGAGATTTGTAGAAAGTTGAAAAGAAATTGTTTAAGTTTAAAAGATGATCATCTGATCATTTGATGAATCAAACAAAAATTTTATTGAAGTGTTAGGCAAAAGCTAAAAAGTTTTGTAAATTTAAATATTAAGATGTATAAATTTAAACATACAAAGAAGTAAGTTAAATTTACAGTTTCAATCAGCTGCAAATTCCTTGAACCAATATTCCATCAATGGATTTATTATTCAACGAATATATTCGGTCCTAGACCTTGGCATTACTCTATCATCTGACTTTAAATGGCACAATTATGTTTCCAAAATCTTTGCAAAATCAATCAACCTTGTCTTCCTTATTATAAGGACCTTTAATTCTAAGGACCTATGCTTTTTTATCAATCTTTTCAAATTGTACGTACGTCCAATTCTTGAATACAATATCAGTTCATAGATGCCATATCAAGTTATTGATATCAAAAAAATCGAGTCTGTTCAGGCGGCAATTACGAGATTAGTATGTAGGAAACTCAATACAAAATACAATAGTTATAAACATCGTCTCAGCTTCTTCAATTTAGATACTTTGGAAATTCAACGAATTAAATACGACTTAATTCTTATTTCTAAAATTATCCACAATTTAATTTACCTTAAATTCGATACTTTCTTTTCCATTGGCCCTTCTTTCAAGTTATATCGACTCAGACGACACACATTACATCTTAATAAACCCATATCACCTGGTACATTAATTAGAGCGAACTTTTTTTCATTCTGCACAATTAATACTTGGAACCAGCTGCCATCAGGCATTGTCATGTCCGAATCACTTGTGTTGTTCAAATAGAAGTCGAACCGTTTCAATATTGCCAACACTCCTATTTCTAAACTGTGATTTCACTTTTTTATATTATTAGCATTCTATGTAATTGTTCACTGTTATTCGCTTTTGGGACTACCGAAATGCCATGTGTTACATCTTTTTCTCTCTATGTTTGCATCATGATTATAAATGAAAGATATAATTTGTGAAAAGATAAAATTTGTGTGAGAATCTGTGTGAGCAAGAGGTCCTCTATTCAGGCACCTTCCTTTGCGTTTTTAGTAATAGGAAATAAGTAAGAGTACTATTTATAGTATCTGAATTGATTAATTTATATATATATTTGTAATCATTATAATATTACTAAAATACTAAATAATCAAATGTCTAAAGGTTTACCTTTAAGAAGTTTGCATTAAAACTTTGTCTATACTTTACAACAAGTAAAAAGCTCTCTAAAAACTATATGTTAAAGAAGATTTCAGCTGTATATTAGTTATATCCTAGGCTCTGTGTGCTAGGTATATACTACTACTAAATACTCATAAACTTTTTATGAATAGTTCAAAAACAACAAAATGCTTTAAATGATTAAATCTTTTTTTCATCCTTATTTTAAACAAAAACATTAAAAATTTGACTAGTAAAACTACTTCATAAGAAATACTTAAAATATTCAACCAGCAAATTTTTTACAAGTACAAAAATATGAACTGTTTTCTGCTGTCAAAAAATTGATCATTTTTTTATTTTATCACAAACTTTGTAAAGATTCAATATTTTTGATTCTTTTAAATTAGGAAGCTAATATTTACTACGACAAAGTTTTAGTAACATGTTTGTAATAACTTGCATTGTAGAAATTAATATTGATTTATTATTTATATTCAACAAACAATAAATTTTTAAGTTTGTTTATAATTTTAGATTTTTTTTTATTTCTTAGTTAATCAAAGTTAATAAATTCAATCTTTTTAATTAAACATAAATTGAAATGTGAGCTTCAAAAATTCTTACTAAAAACAAATCTTTTTAAACAAATTAAAGTTTATAAAAGAATATATTTCAGAAAGATATGGTTTTGATTTAAGATTAGAAATTTAGATTATTGAATAAAATATATTTTTTAGCAACTTCTCAGACTTTTTAAAGATTCATCATTGATAGTAAAAAGAATAAAAAAAGAAATTGAGTTGAAATTTGCACACTAAAAGCTGATGATAGAAGTTTATATAAAAAATTTTTCATCCACAAATATTTCAAAGAAAACTTTGAGTTTGAACTTCACATATTATCTAGCAACGGTATTTGTTAGCCCAAACATGCAAAGGAGTTAGGAAAGTTATATTTCATATTTTTAAGTATCAGTTCACCCTCCTTCAAAAGACGAGTTTGTCAAAACAGTTTTTAACTAATTTTTAAAGAGAGTACGAGACCTTCCGCGAGTTCAAATTGAATCCAAACTTCAGTTACGAGAAAAGTTTTTATGTCTTGCAGTTGTTGTTCAACATGGAAGTAATTCAAATTTCTAAATCCTCTCAATTAGTTTTTTTATAAAATTTTTTGTTCTCCAATTGCCATATGGAACTGGCTTTGCTGTTTTTATAGATCAAAGTTCTTATTACACAACTAAATGAGGTAGACACCTTCAATATGAAAATGATCAAGTCGTACTTGAGAGCAACTCATTTAACTTGAGACATCTTAAGCTGCAACTTTTAACTTCTTAGCTTGTGAGCTCCTTCCCACTGAGGATGCTGTTTTTATGGAATACACTGACTCAGCGCTACAACGAATAACATCTTACTTTGAAAGGCCACAAAAATCTTCTGATTTGAAGTGAGCCTAAAAAGGAGGGAGGTTTTCCACCAACCCACCCACTTTGTGATAATTACCACCGGAGGAAACTCAATAAATAGAAGCAAGAAATACATCGATCCCAACCGGAGTTCAATAGAAAGCAGAGAAAACTTAGCTGGCGGCATATGAAAAGAAAGTTTACCTTATATGGACACACAAATAAAGCTCATTTTCTGATGTTTTAGAAATACCTATACAAATGAAAAAGCCAAGAGTTGTGATAAATCTTGCCCTACTGAAGCCAATCACCCAAATGGAAATTAACAATCGCATTAAAGGCTCAATTTGATGGAGTAAATGTAGAAATACTAAAAAAGATTAAAGTAGAACTTTCAGGATAGTTTAATCTAGTTCTACTCAGAAACCCCAGCATCTAAAAGCATTCAAAATATCATTTACTAAAATACCGACCAAATTCAACTGGAATTTATCAGAAGACTTTTTAGTCGTTTTATGACGAAACAGTAAGAACCGACGTTTCATAGAGAGGCTTCAAGCTATAGAAAGAATGTGCCATACAAACGTACCTCTGAGCGATTGTGGACCAATCGCGAGAAATATTGTCCTTTGTGACCATAGATGTTTCATAATAGGCTTAGAGAAGCAAAAGTTTGAGAGCATCATCTGAAAAGCGTCATAAACCTGTTCAAAGACTTATATAAGAAAGAAACACAACTCAAACAAAGTTGACTGTAAATACAATGATGATGACAGTGATCATTATAAGACAAGGTGTCCTCCAAGGAGACCCTCTTCCCACACTTGTCTTCAACTTGGTGATATGGTCAAAGAAATTGGAGATAACTATGCAGAATCTTTAGGTAGCTTCAATATGATTAGTTATATTTGCAGATGACGCTGTTCTACTGGCAGAAACCTCAGCTGGACTGCAACAGAACGTAGAAGTCTTCACCAAGTAGATGTATAGTCTGAAGGTGAACGTTACAAGATATGCAGCTATATAAGGATGAATAGATGATAACAAGACAAAGTGTCCTCCTTGTATTACTGTAAGTCGAAGCTTTGTGACACCAGAGGTTTACAAGAAAGAAGATGAGATGGTAACGGTTACATACCCGACATTAGTAGCAGTAAGTGGGACTTAGTACTAGCGGAAACCAACAAAGTAGGGAAGGATGACACTCTGGAGTTAAAATGATCTTTAGAGGTACCTGGGCGTAGAGAAGTAGGAAAATCTGACAAAGATGAAGATAAACACAAGATTTCAAGAATGTCTGTTTTTCCAGATGTCGATTTTCTGTCTGGGTTTGCTCGCGTAACTTTCGCTTCTTATAAAACAACCACAAGGCAGTTACACTATTTGTCCATACTTTCCACATATAACAGATTTGTATGGCTTGTCAACCAGTATGAGTTCTTGCATGAGTTCAAAAATGGTGTCTTTGAGAAAATTCTCTTTTTCGCGTTTATTATAAAGTCCAAACTCAAAAAAAAACAAACAAAAGAAAGATTTTGTTATTTTATTGACAGAGGAATCAACAAAGTACAGCGAAAAAATTACAAAAACAGAAACATCAATTACAAACACAGTGAACAACAAATACACAGATGACGTCATCAGCAAGTCATGCGGATTCTCATGGTGACAGCGATCAGAGTTGCAAGTTTCTACCATGGAGATCACGAAGTAAAGATGTTTGTGAAGTGGAAGTCCTCATCATCCGAAAAGTAGGTGATCCTCGGAGCACAAGAGATGAAGATGAAGGAAGATCGGATACTGGCATCAGTGCTGAAAATTAGAAAAAAAATTTGTATAAAAAAAGTTTGAAAAATTTGGAATTGATTAAAGTCAGAAGAAGATCAGAAGATGAAAATGAAAAGATAAAAACAAGATGAAGATGAGGGAGAGAAGATGAGGATCAACAAACCTGCTGCTAATCCGACTAATTGCGGAGAACTTTTATTCATTCTTAATTTCATGGTTTTTTTTTCTAAAGAAAGTTGCTAAAAAAAAGATTAGAAAAATACCAGAAAAACCTCCCAGATCACCTGAAAGGCATCAATTGGAGATTGTAATATTGGATCATCATCAATCTCTTCCAAAATAAAAGTTGCTTTTCGCTTTGTGACGTCATTTTTCTTCTCAGTAGTTCCATCAAGTGGTGATCTAAAAAGTGGAAAATAAATTTTCGAAAAAAAGCCAAAATATCAATTTAATCACCTGACATTAATGTTATTCTTTTTTCGCGGAGTTGTGACGTCATGATTTGAAGTGGTAGTGACGTCATGGCATGATGATGTCACAATATTCACATGATTAGGTGTTGGTGACATCATCGCCACGTCACTGTTGATATAGCAACGCACATTAAGACTACGACTCCTAGTGACGATACTAGATGATGCAGGGAAGATCTCATCATGGAAACCACGTGACAGACCGCGCGGAGTACTCGCAAGTTTTTTCCATATTGTTAAAGTGGCTGAGTCTGAAAAAAATAATTTCTTCATTTTTGTCATTTTTGCATCAAACAAAAATTAAGAAGATTAGAAGAACCTTTCATAGTTTTGATCGCTCTTAATCTTGGAGCCGATTGATTTTTTCTCATTTTCAATTTTTCATCTTCTTTCTTTCTTCTTCTTTCAAACTTTGGTCTCTGACAAAATAATTTCATCAACAAGTGACGTCATCAGCAAGTCACGTCATCTCACCAGATTTATCTTTTGAGCAAGAAGTGAGATGAGAGAAATCCGTGTCTTGATCAGATTCAATTTTTTCACTGCAACATCCAGATCGTTTGTTCCAGGGATTCCTGGTCGACCTAAAGGTGGTGAAAGAATTCCTGAAGCAAGCGATGGTGACGTCATGATGAAGTTATTTCGAAGTGGTGTCGACGACAACGGAACTGAGTCAGGTCGCTAGGTAAAAAAATGGTTGTTGTCATGACAACCGATCATAATTTGTTTATTTTACTTGTAAATCGATTGATGACACTGATGATGATGACGTCATCGTCGCTAGACGCTCATTCACTAGTTTTGTAGTTTCGAACACTTTTGAAGTTTTTTTCCGACTAAAAGAAAAATTTAAATCGAATTTTGATGCTGCTGAAAATCTTTACCAAAAAATTTCTTCCGTTTTTAATTGCGATGTCATTAAGGAAGACGACTCTGCTTGTTGTAGTTCTGAAGCAAGTGAAACTTCAAAAGGAATGTTTCTTTTAATTGAATGTAAAGTTGGGAAACCGTCATCTAGAAGAAGCAGGACTTCTCGATATTTCTCTTCTAAAGTTTCAACCTAAAAAAATGATTTTGAAAAAGATGAAAATCCCCGAAAAAAACAACTTCTTGGGTGAGACGAAATTGAGAAGTGTAAGCTGAAGTAAGGCTTTTCTGCAACTCTTCGTGTTTCTCGCTCAACTGTAATCAACGATGACGTCATCAATGACATCACATCAACCTTCTACTTACGCTAGAATGTCTTTCTTGAAGATATTTCATTTCTTCAATTAAAATTCGAATATTTTCTTGTTGAAGAAGAGCCTCATCATTCCGTCTCGAAAGCTCGTCTGTCACGCTCCTTATTTGGTCATTTGCACCTTCTATAAGTGTTCATGACTTCATAATGAACTATGACGTCACCACAATGTTTTTACATACGGATTTCACTTTTGAGATAATTGATTTGGTGAATAGTTTCAGAAATTAGATGCTCTTCTTTCAACTTCATTTCACAAGATTCATCTTTAAGATCAGTTTGCTAAAGATGAAGATCAAATCAAAATGGGAGCCGTGGAACAATGATCAGAGATCTTAACTCTCGACTACAAAGTTCAAATCGAATCTGGGACCCTTGGAACAATAATCAGAGATCTTAACTCTCGACTACAAAGTTCAAATCAAATCTGGGACCCTTGGAACAATAATCAGAGATCTTAACTCTCGACTACAAAGTTCAAAATAAATCTTGGACCCTTGAAACAATGATCAGAGATGTCAACTCTCGACTACAAAGTTCAAATCGAATCTGGGACCCTTGGAACAATAATCAGAGATCTTAACTCTCGACTACAAAGTTCAAAACAAATCTGGGACCCTTGAAACAATGATCAGAGATCTTAACTCTCGACTACAAAGTTTAAATCGAATCTGGGGCCCTTGGAACAATGATCAGAGATCTTAACTCTCGACTACAAAGTGCAAATCATATCTGGGACCCTTGAAACAATGATCAGAGATGTCAACTCTCGACTACAAAGTTCAAATCGAATCTGGGACCCTTGGAACAATAATCAGAGATCTTAACTCTCGACTACAAAGTTCAAAACAAATCTGGGACCCTTGAAACAATGATCAGAGATCTTAACTCTCGACTACAAAGTGCAAATCATATCTGGGACCCTTGAAACAATGATCAAAGATCTTAACTCTCGACTACAAAGTTCAAATCGAATCTGGGACCCTTGGAACGATAATCAGAGATCTTAATTCTCGACTACAAAGTGCAAATCAAATCTGGGACCCTTGAAACAATGATCAAAGATCTTAACTCTCGACTACAAAGTTCAAATCGAATCTGGGGCCCTTGGAACAATGATCAGAGATCTTAACTCTCGACTACAAAGTGCAAATCATATCTGGGACCCTTGAAACAATGATCAAAGATCTTAACTCTCGACTACAAAGTTCAAATCGAATCTGGGACCCTTGGAACAATAATCAGAGATCTTAATTCTCGACTACAAAGTGCAAATCAAATCTGGGACCCTTGAAACAATGATCAAAGATCTTAACTCTCGACTACAAAGTTCAAATCGAATCTGGGGCCCTTGGAACAATAATCAGAGATCTTAATTCTCGACTAAAAAGTGCAAATCAAATCTGGGACCCTTGAAACAATGATCAAAGATCTTAACTCTCGACTACAAAGTTCAAAATAAATCTTGGACCCTTGAAACAATGATCGGAGATCTTAACTCTCGACTACAAAGTTCAAAACAAATCTGGGACCCTTGAAACAATGATCAGAGATCTTAACTCTCGACTACAAGGTTCAAAATAAATCTGGGACCCTTGAAACAATGATCAGAGATCTTAACTCTCGACTACAAAGTGCAAATCAAATCTGGGACCCTTGAAACAATAATCAGAGATCTTAACTCTCGACTACAAAGTGCAAATCAAATCTGGGACCCTTGAAACAATGATCAAAGATCTTAACTCTCGACTACAAAGTTCAAATCGAATCTGGGACCCTTGGAACAATAATCAGAGATCTTAACTCTCGACTACAAAGTTCAAAATAAATCTTGGACCCTTGAAACAATGATCAGAGATGTCAACTCTCGACTACAAAGTTCAAATCGAATCTGGGACCCTTGGAACAATAATCAGAGATCTTAACTCTCGACTACAAAGTTCAAAACAAATCTGGGACCCTTGAAACAATGATCAGAGATCTTAAACTCTCGACTACAAAGTGCAAATCAAATCTGGGACCCTTGAAACAATAATCAGAGTTCAAATCGAATCTAACTCTCGACTACAAAGTGCAAATGATCAGAATCTGGGACCCTTGAAACAATGATCAAAGATCTTAACTCTCGACTACAAAGTTCAAATCGAATCTGGGACCCTTGAAACAATAATCAGAGATCTTAACTCTCGACTACAAAGTTCAAATCAAATCTGGGACCCTTGAAACAATGATCAAAGATCTTAACTCTCAACTAACAAAGTTCAAATCGAATCTGGGGCCCTTGGATCAATGATCAGAAATCTTAATTCTCGACTACAAAGTGCAAATCAAATCTGGGACCCTTGAAACAATGATCAAAGATCTTAACTCTCGGCTACAAAGTTCAAATCAAATCTGGGACCCTTGAAACAATGATCAAAGATCTTAACTCTCGACTACAAAGTTCAAATCGAATCTGGGGCCCTTGGAACAATAATCAGAGATCTTAATTCTCGACTAGAAAGTGCAAATCAAATCTGGGACCCTTGAAACAATGATCAAAGATCTTAACTCTCGACTACAAAGTTCAAATCGAATCTGGGGCCCTTGGATCAATGATCAGAAATCTTAATTCTCGACTACAAAGTGCAAATCAAATCTGGGACCCTTGAAACAATGATCAAAGATCTTAACTCTCGACTACAAAGTTCAAATCGAATCTGGGGCCCTTGAAACAATGATCAAAGATCTTAACTCTCGACTACAAAGTTCAAATCGAATCTGGGGCCCTTGGAACAATAATCAGAGATCTTAACTCTCGGCTACAAAGTTCAAATCAAATCTGGGACCCTTGAAACAATGATCAAAGATCTTAACTCTCGACTACAAAGTTCAAATCGAATCTGGGGCCCTTGAAACAATGATCAAAGATCTTAACTCTCGACTACAAAGTTCAAATCGAATCTGGGGCCCTTGGAACAATAATCAGAGATCTTAATTCTCGACTAGAAAGTGCAAATCAAATCTGGGACCCTTGAAACAATGATCAAAGATCTTAACTCTCGACTACAAAGTTCAAATCGAATCTGGGGCCCTTGGATCAATGATCAGAGATGAACGATTTTTAAAAATATCTTTGATGAATAACTTTTTATTGAAAAGATTTAAGTCCTCTAGAAGACCTTCAGAGTCAGATACCTACTTTTGTATGCAAAACATCATTTTCGTCTTCCAATTCTCTAATCCTTCTTTGAAGGGAGTCTACATGCCGATTGAATTGCTGCAAATTTGTATCACTTTCTATAAAGACATCTTTATCAGCAATCATCAACTTTATGGATTCAAATCACCAGGTGATGAAGAACCGGCATCATCGCGCTCATTTTCAGCGATTAAATTGATTAAACAGTCCTTTCTGGTGACTTCATGACGAAGTTGAGATGCCTGAAAAAGACAAATAGGTGATGATAGCAAGTAATCATCAATATATATAAATTGTTTTTTTTTTAATTTAAATTACTTCAAAAGAATTTTTTTGGTAAAAAAAGTTGAAATTCATGGATTGTTAAACAACAAATCATAAAAGCTACAATCAAACTAGAAACAGGCAAGTTGCTGGCACCTTCCAACACCATGTTAACTGTTGTCGAGGAAATCCTCAAGGTGCTAAATGAAGTCATTTCATACTTTAAGTAAGATTCAAACTAAAGACTGGTTTACAAATTACAATTTTTATCTCGCTGCTTGGCAAGCATCAATAGAAAATCATGAGAACAAGAAATTAATAATTAAAACCTCTTCTAAAGCAGACGCCAATTTCTCCTCCAGTAATTCATTTTGTTCAAGGACCGAACGGTTTTTTGCCAATAAAGTCTGGCCAATGTGGGCAGCAAGTTCTAGATCTTTTTCGCGTTCTTCTAATAACGTCGTCACAGCTTCTAGATCATGATAAGTCCGAGTCATCTGGCTTATCCGTTCACCACTTAATACTACATCAAAACATTTAAAGTTTTTATAAAAGGAAATCAATTATTTATGAACAACTTTTTGTGCAAGTTATAAAACTTACAATTGAGTTACATATTCAAATATAATTCTACTTTTTACAAATTATTCTATAAAAAAGTTTTGCTAAGATATCTTAAAGTTTTCTTTTTAGTGTAAAGTTATACTTGATGTTAGTATCCTCACATAAAAATTTAAGGAGCTCTTCACATTGAGAGAGTGAAAAGTCCTGAAATGAAGTCTGTTGAAGAGCAGGGAAAGTAATAAAAGCGACCTGTTCTATTTCATTCTACAAAAATAAAAACATTTAATGAAATAACAACAAATAATTGTTCATTTTATGAAACTTACAAAAACAACACTTGATTAAAACTCTTCAAAGTTTTTCTATTATAAAAGCTCTTTTCAAATAACAACAAAGAAACTGAATGTTTAAGATAAAGCAAAAAATTGAGTAAATTTATAAAAGCAGTTAAGCTTAATCTAAACCTTTTATGACAAACTTCAAATGAAGAGAAACATTTCAAAAGATTAATTATTAACTTTCAACTTTCATTAAATCGCTTTAATTAATTAAAAAAATGCTGGCAGTTTTAAAACATTTGATGAAAAATAAACTTGTTTAATATCTACTAAAATATAAACAAATTCATCAACAAAATAAAAACAGACCCAACCAATGAAAAGAAAGAACATTTTAACATCAACTTAAAATTTTAATTATCTTTTGAAGTTACCAAAACTCACAATATTTGCCCTTAAAGTGTAATTTTGTGCTTCACATTCATTCCCATTTATAAAGTCCAGAGACTGTGATCTACAAAGACCTAAATATAGATAAATAAAATCAAATAAAAAAATTCAATCATAAAATAATGAAAAGATGAATTTTCTACATTTTTATACAACACAATTGCAATTTGAAAATTGTTATTTACATTGAAGAGATTTACTTTGACAATATTACAAAAATTTTCACTGAATCATCAATTAGGACATTATTTTAATTTATTTGAATTTCTTCTATTATTATTATACAAATATTTATTTATGATTTATAAAAAGAATTTTTTTGATGTTTATATTGAAAAGAAATCAATAAAAAAATAACTTTGTATATGTATCTGAACAACTAAATAAATAAAAATTAGTTTTTTGGTTTTTAAACAAGATTAAAAAATACTGAATAAACGCATATAAAAAAATAAATTTGTTACCTGAAGACATTTCATTATGAAATGTAGAAGGAATTTCTGAATAAAAGGTAAATTACAATTTGCTAATCATAACGAAGTTTTAAAATGTGAAAAAACTATTAAAAAAGTGATTACATCAGCAAAACGTTCGATGTTTATTTAACTATTCCTGACCTTAAGAATAGTGAGTTGAGATCAGTGAAGCGTGAAATTATTCAGTGAAATTTCTACCTCTGTAGAAATTTTAATTCTAAACATTTATTGAATAAAACTTAAATCTTTTTGTTGTTGTTTGATTATGAAATATTGTATAAGTAAATAATGATGTTTTACTATGTTTCACATAAAGGTAACCATAAAATCAGCCGTAACTTGAAAATTCCAAAAAAATATAAATTGAAATGAATTCATAAATAAAACTAAATAATATGTGACTGGAAGTTAAATTTCTCGAAGTGATTGGTCGTTAAAGATTTTGTTCAAACATCTTATTTCATTTTTTTGTTTAGATAAGGATGAGTTTTATATATATCAAATTAAACACTGAATAGTTTTGTAAAAAACTCGTTGAAATTTTCTGTAAATATATGTAAACTAAAGAAATCAGTGAGTTTATTTGAAAATTGTCAAAACTTTAATAAACAAAGAATATCTCAAAAACAAATATTTGAAAATGCATCAAAATTTAGAAGGACTAAAAATGATATAAAATAGACAATCACACAAAAATTCTGTTTATTTTTAATAATAAATTTTCTAAAGTTTTACGAGTTTACTGAAGAAATAGTGTGGCAAAATTGTTTGATTAAAGGTTTTCGACTACAATCAAAGGGAAACGATTGCAGCAGAAGAAGTGACGTCGCTGTGATTAGTTACTTATTAAACAGGTTTTTGATATCTTCTACAGCGCTTTCTAGCGTTATAAACTAACAATTTGTTGACTTTTAAAAGTATCAGTTTCATCTAAATATAAACCGTCCACAAAAATCCTTGGTTGCTTTTTCTTACTCAAATTTATTATGAGCAATATTTAAATTTAAACTTTTTGACCCATAAGTAAAAAGTTATAACAATTATATTTTAAAGCAGGTGCTGTGTGATTTGATATTAGAAACAGGAAAGAAACTTTGACCAACAAGCACAAGGGTTGATTTTAAGACAAACTATTTTTAGCTTCACTTTATTTTCGAAGAGCAATTAAAGGCCAAAGTACTAAACCGACCTATTTATTTCAAGTTTGTATAAAAAGCGTTGAATTCCATTCAACTTTGCTTAAATTGCAACTTCTTATCATACTGCTAGGCGATCAATAATATAATTTCCTGAGTATTTTGATAATTCTGAAATCTTTTATGAATGAGTTTATGCTGAAATTGAACAAGTTACAAAAATTCATTTTCTTTACTTTTCTTAATAATTAGTTTGAGATTTCCGTTAAAACTAATATGTTACTAAACAGGAGGATGAAAGAGATTTGGAAGAAAATTTAATCCAAGGTCATGTACATGGTACAAAAATAATTAAAGCAGTCAGTTCAGTATCTTTACTGGTAAATAAATTATCAAACACTAATTTCATTAAAGTTTAAATAGCTATTCTAGTGAGTCTATCATTTTATTTGTAAATATCCATGACCAACAAACCAGCCCATGTAGTTTGTAGTTTAATGGGGGATGACAGCACAATGTCTGCCAGTAAAACATATATTCACAATATTTCTACATACAGATTTCATTTCACAGATAATAAAATTCATAAACAGTTTCAAAAATAAATATGTTCTACAATTAATTTCATTCCACGAGATTTCTATTAAAAACACAATGCTGAAGATAAAAATAAAATCAACATGGGACCACAAAGTTCAAATCGAATCTGGGACACTTAGATGGATAATAAGAGATTTAAACTCTCGAATACAAAGTTTAAATCAAATCTGGGACCCTTGAAAGAATGATCAGAGATCTCAACTCTCGAATACAAAGTTCAAAACGAATCTGGGACCCTTGAAACAATGATCGGAGATCTTAACTCTCGACTACAAAGTTCAAAACAAATCTGGGACCCTTGAAACAATGATCAGAGATCTTAACTCTCGACTACAAAGTGCAAATCAAATCTGGGACCCTTGAAAGAATGATCAGAGATCTCAACTCTCGAATACAAAGTTCAAAACGAATCTGGGACCCTTGAAACAATGATCAGAGATCATAACTCTCGACTACAAAGTTTAAAACGAATCTGGGGAACCTTGGAACAATGACCAGAGAGCTTAACTCTCGACTACAAAGTTTAAAACAAATCTGGGGACCCTTGGAACGATAATCAGAGATCTTAACTCTCGACTACAAGGTTTAAAACGAATCTGGGACCCTTGGAACAATAATCAGAGATCTTAACTCTCGACTACAAAATTCAAAACGAATCTGGGACCCTTGGAACAATAATCAGAGATCTTAACTCTCGACTACAAAGTTCAAATCGAATCTGGGACCCTTGAAACAATGATCAGAGATCTTAACTATCGACTACAAAGTTCAAAACGAATCTGGGATCCTTGGAACAATAATCAGAGATCTTAACTCTCGGCTGCAAAGTTTAAAACAAATCTGGGACCCTTGAAACAATGATCAGAGATCTTAACTCTCGACTGCAAAGTTTAAAACGAATCTGGGGAACCTTGGAACAATGACCAGAGAGCTTAACTCTCAAATACTGAATTCAAATCGAATCTGAAACCTTTGGAACGATAATCAGAGATCTTAACTCTCGACTACAAAGTTCAAATCGAATCTGGGAACTTTGGAACAATAGTCAGGGATCTTAACTCTCGACTACAAAGTTTAAAAGGAATCTGGGACCTTTGGAACAATAGTCAGGGATCTTAACTCTCGACTACAAAGTTCAAATCGAATTTAGGACCCTTGGAACGATAATCAGAGAGCTTAACTCTCGACTACAAAGTTCAAAACGAATCTGCGACCCTTGGAACAATAGTCAGAGATCTTAACTCTCGACTGCAAAGTTTAAAACGAATCTGGGGAACCTTGGAACAATGACCAGAGAGCTTAACTCTCGACTACAAAGTTTAAAACAAATCTGGGGACCCTTGGAACGATAATCAGAGATCTTAACTCTCGACTACAAAGTTTAAATCGAATTTAGGACCCTTGGAACAATAATCAGAGATCTTAACTCTCGACTACAAAATTCAAAACAAATCTGGGACCCTTGAAACAATGATCAGAGATCTTAACTCTCGACTGCAAAGTTTAAAACGAATCTGGGGAACCTTGGAACAATGACCAGAGATCTTAACTCTCAAATACTGAATTCAAATCGAATCTGAAACCTTTGGAACGATAATCAGAGATCTTAACTCTCGACTACAAAGTTTAAAACAAATCTGGGACCCTTGAAACAATGATCAGAGATCTTAACTCTTGACTACAAAGTTTAAATCGAATCTGGGACCCTTGGAATAATAATCAGAGATCTTAACTCTCGACTACAAAGTTCAAAACAAATCTGGGACCCTTGAAACAATGATCAGAGATCTTAACTCTCAACTACAAAGTTTAAAACAAATCTGGGGACCTTGGAACTATGATTAGAGATCTTAACTCTCGACTACAAAGTTCAAATCGAATCTGGGACCCTTGGAACGATAATCAGAGATCTTAACTATCGACTACAAAGTTCAAAACGAATCTGGGACCCTTGGAACGATAATCAGAGATCTTAACTCTCGACTACAAAGTTTAAAACGAATCTGGGACCCTTGGAACGATAATCAGAGATCTTAACTCTCGACTACAAAGTTTAAATCGAATCTGGGGACCTTTGAAACGATAATCAGAGATCTTAACTCTCGACTACAAAGTTTAAAACGAATCTGGGACCCTCGGAACGATAATCAGAGATCTTAACTCTCGACTATAAAGTTTAATACGAATCTGGGATCCTTGGAACAATGATCAGAGATCTTAACTCTCGACTACAAAGTTTAAAACGAATCTGGGACCCTTGGAACGATAATCAGAGATCTTAACTCTCGACTACAAAGTTTAAAACGAATCTGGGACCCTTGGAACGATAATCAGAGATCTTAACTCTCGACTACAAAGCTTAAAACGAATCTGGGACCCTTGAAACAATAATCAGAGATCTTAACTCTCGGCTGCAAAGTTTAAAACGAATCTGGGACCCTTGGAACAATAATCAGAGATCTTAACTCTCGACTACAAAGTTTAAAACAAATCTGGGACCCTTGAAACAATGATCAGAGATCTTAACTCTCGACTACAAAGTTCAAATCGAATCTGGGACCCTTGGAACAATAATCAGAGATCTTAACTCTCGGCTGCAAAGTTTAAAACGAATCTGGGACCCTTGAAACAATGATCAGAGATCTTAACTCTTGACTACAAAGTTCAAATCGAATCTGGGACCCTTGGAACGATAATCAGAGATCTTAACTCTCGACTACAAAGTTTAAAACAAATCTGGGGACCTTGGAACTATGATTAGAGATCTTAACTCTCGACTACAAAGTTCAAATCGAATCTGGGACCCTTGGAACGATAATCAGAGATCTTAACTCTCGACTACAAAGTTCAAAACAAATCTGGGACCCTTGAAACAATGATCAGAGATCTTAACTCTCGACTACAAAGTTTAAAACAAATCTGGGGACCTTGGAACTATGATTAGAGATCTTAACTCTCGACTACAAAGTTCAAATCGAATCTGGGACCCTTGGAACGATAATCAGAGATCTTAACTATCGACTACAAAGTTCAAAACGAATCTGGGACCCTTGGAACGATAATCAGAGATCTTAACTCTCGACTACAAAGTTTAAATCGAATCTGGGGACCTTTGAAACGATAATCAGAGATCTTAACTCTCGACTACAAAGTTTAAAACGAATCTGGGACCCTCGGAACGATAATCAGAGATCTTAACTCTCGACTATAAAGTTTAAAACGAATCTGGGATCCTTGGAACAATGATCAGAGATCTTAACTCTCGACTACAAAGTTTAAAACGAATCTGGGACCCTTGGAACGATAATCAGAGATCTTAACTCTCGACTACAAAGTTTAAAACGAATCTGGGACCCTTGGAACGATAATCAGAGATCTTAACTCTCGACTACAAAGTTTAAAAGGAATCTGGGACCTTTGGATCAGGGATCTTAACTCTCGACTACAAAGGAATCTGGGACCCTTGGAACGATAATCAGAGATCTTAACTCTCGACTACAAAGTTTAAAACAAATCTGGGACCCTTGAAACAATGATCAGAGATCTTAACTCTCGACTACAAAGTTTAAAACAAATCTGGGACCCTTGAAACAATGATCAGAGATCTTAACTCTCGACTACAAAGTTCAAAACGAATCTGGGACCCTTGGAACAATAATCAGAGATCTTAACTCTCGACTACAAAGTTTAAAACGAATCTGGGACCCTTGAAACAATGATCAGAGATCTTAACTCTCGACTACAAAGTTTAAATCGAATCTGGGACCCTTGAAACAATAATCAGAGATCTTAACTCTCGACTACAAAGTTTAAAACGAATCTGGGACCCTCGGAACGATAATCAGAGATCTTAACTCTCGACTATAAAGTTTAATACGAATCTGGGATCCTTGGAACAATGATCAGAGATCTTAACTCTCGACTACAAAGTTTAAAACGAATCTGGGACCCTTGGAACGATAATCAGAGATCTTAACTCTCGACTACAAAGTTTAAAACGAATCTGGGACCCTTGGAACGATAATCAGAGATCTTAACTCTCGACTACAAAGCTTAAAACGAATCTGGGACCCTTGGAACGATAATCAGAGATCTTAACTCTCGACTACAAAGTTTAAAACAAATCTGGGACCCTTGAAACAATGATCAGAGATCTTAACTCTCGACTACAAAGTTCAAATCGAATCTGGGACCCTTGGAACAATAATCAGAGATCTTAACTCTCGGCTGCAAAGTTTAAAACGAATCTGGGACCCTTGAAACAATGATCAGAGATCTTAACTCTCGACTACAAAGTTTAAAACAAATCTGGGACCCTTGAAACAATGATCAGAGATCTTAACTCTCGACTACAAAGTTTAAATCGAATCTGGGGACCTTTGAAACGATAATCAGAGATCTTAACTCTCGACTACAAAGTTTAAATCGATTTTATTGAATCGAAAATCTAAATTTTATTAAATTACTTTTTATAAGTTGAATATTTTTACATCTTCCAATTTAACAACAAACAAATGAGAAAAGAGATCATAAGGAGATTAAAAGATGTGAAAGTTAAAGAAGAGGACGCGGTGATACGATGAGAAGATGTTGTATTATGCAGTCATCTGATGATAGGGATACAATCAAACTACAAATAACATGCTATCTTCATATAGAAAAAAAAACAATTTCAGAATTAGAAAAATTATATTAAGACCAGCCTTAATCACATGTGACGTCATCTATTTACACTTGATGACGTCATCAGAAGTTGTTTCAGTATTTACAGAAACATGCGTCGGGAAATTGATGACGTCATCGAAAGGGATGATTGCAAAGAGCTAGCGATGGCGTCATAGTGACGTCACGAACGAACAGAGCTTCTTTTTTTACATTAAACTCGAAAGTTGAGAAATTTGAGATGAAATATTTAATAATGAAGTTGGAAGTAAAGAAGAAGTATGACGTCATCGACGGCGTTTGTGACGTAATCATCGAGATGCTGATCCACCACAACAAGATTTGGAAGATGATTCGGATGAAGCAGCAGGATCAGAAGATACATTAATCCCTCCTGCTTGTCTACCTCCGCCAAAGCTTTGATCGCTCTTTGGCAACTTTTCAGCTGCAATGACGTCATGGTTACGCGCGATTCAACACAAATACGTGACTCACCAATCGCGAGAAAAATCTCGTTTACGTGCATCGCAGTTTTAGCAGATGTCTCCATGAACAAAAGTCCGTTTTCTTCAGAGTAAGCTGCTGCTTCCTGAACGAGGGTTTGATGACGTCATCAAAACGCGCGCTTTTTACTTACGTCATGTTCGACCATCCGTTTGCTTGTCAGATCAGCTTTGTTGCCGGCTAAGGCGATCACGATATTAGGACTTGCTTGCTGTTGGAGCTCTCGGACCCAGGTCTTCGCTCTCGTAAATGTGTCCTGATGATTATGATGACGTCGTAACATCGGTCGCAATTGAAGATTTTTTCAATTTAATATTTTTTTAATTTTAAGAAATTTATGAATTTGTTGATGAAGTGTCGGGTCGTAAATAGATGAAAATCAGTTTTATGTGGTTCGTTAGAATTTGTATCATATGTGAGTCTTACACATTTAAAAAAGTAATTTAAAAAATTGAGCACCTAAATTGCTCTAGAGGCCTTAAATCGGATACAAGGGGTTGAAATATGACTTACTTGATTAGTGATGTCATAAACAACGATAGCAGCTTGAGCGCCGCGATAATACATCGGTGCCAAGCTGTGGTACCTCTCCTGGCCTGCAGTGTCCCATATTTCAAATTTAACAGTAATATCTTGAAGACATACTGTCTGAGTGAGGAAAGCAGCTGATAAAAGACATGATTTGATGAGATGAAGATCACATCTCAAAGACATTACCTCCTATTGTTGATTCTTGATATTCATGAAATTGGCCTTTTACAAACCGTAACACTAAACTACTTTTACCAACTGCAGACTCGCCCAAAAGCACCAGTTTAAATTGACAAACCTTGCCTTGCTGTGATGCCGAGTTTCTTTGTAAAGGCGAACGGGAAGTCATGTTAGTTGAAGGTTTAACTTAATGAGAAAATTGTTGACTGAAAAATTGAGGTTGATTTATTATTAACAAAAGAAGAAATTAAATAATCACAAGATTGGAAGAAACATGATTATGTGAAAAAAGTGGTGAAAAGGAGGAGTTACACTGAGGCAATAGATTGGAGAGTTTGAAGATTAGCCTGATTGGAAAATAAAGTTACAATTGATTTAGACTGATTAAAACTTATATTTTATATGATAGTCAAAATATAAATATCAATTAAGCCAATTATAGATAAAGCTATTAGCTAAATAAACTTGGAAAAAGGTATGTTTAAATAAATACTTAAATAGAAGAAAAAGAAGATAAAAATGAAAATTGATTTAACTATTGAGTTTGTAGGCATCAACAAAATACAAATTATCAAAACGTCAAAGAAACTGGAAACTAAACTGAAAAATTTGAAGAATGTTCAGGAACAGAACTATTTTTGATAAAAAACAAAATTATAATTATTTTGAAGCTAAACAGATAAAAAGAATTCTTTATATAAAAGGATAAGTTACTTAAAAAATGATCATTTGTAAGTTGTTTTTTTATATCACTAAATCAGAAATCAGTAGAATAAGTGATAATGATGTCAAGCTTAAAATCAACAACTATACAGTAACTTGTTTACAAGATTTAATCACATATTACAAGGTTTTGTTTTGAAGCTAAAAATAGTTTTAAAAAAAAAACAACATTTTATGAAATTTTATCAAGTTACCAGGCAAGTAAATGTTAAGAAAAGTTTAGATTTAATAAAAAGAATTTGGAATTTATAATTAAAGCAAAATATTTATCTTTTAGAGAAAAATAAATCCAAAACAATAATAATAGGAATGAAAATAGAATCTTTTTACACACCTATGTTTCAATCTAGTGGTTTTTATGCACCCCAGTTTAGAAATATAATCAAATGATAACTTTTATTTAAACTTGCCCCACAAATAACCAAATACTGATTTTATTCAACTTTACATTTGAAGAAAGCTTTTTTTAACTTAAAAAAAAACAACTTGCTCTTGTAAATTAAATAATAAAACTAAAAATACTTTTGCAATGTAAATAGATTCAAATAAAATTGAAAAATAAAAATCAAACTAAAAAAACAGAAAAAGAACAGATAATTTAAACTAGATATTTTGACATTTAAGTTCATGAACTCTTCTATAAATAAATGAAATAGTTCTTTAATAAACTATTAGAAGTGTAAGAAATTAAATCAAATTTCTTCTCATCTGGAATTGTAAAAGTTATTATTTACATTTGAAATAATCAAAACAAATACATTAAAACCTCATTAGTAATCTGGAACTGAGTTTATAAAATGTAAATTTTAAAGAAATAGCAAAAGTTAATTTTAACTTTATTTAGTAACTTCTTTAATAAATAAGAATATTATTTATACTTCAAATAATGATATCAAACATTAAAAATATAATCAAAATGATACTATCATTATAAAAACGTTATTGATATCAAATATAAAATTAAGTTAATTGTAACAAAAGAAGTTTATAATTTTATAATAGATTTTAAAATCTGAATGAAGAACATAAACCTTTATTTATATATTTATTGCTAAATTTTGTTTTAAAATATTAGAATTCACTACAAACATCATCAAATATAAATTTGAATCCATTTGAACATTAAGTTATAAATAAATACTAAGCTTCATAAGCTCTTACTAATTTAGTCAAAACCTAATGTTGATAACAGCAAAAAAATAGTTAGAAGATAGATTATTGATTTTTGTCAACTAGTTTTATGATAAACTACTTTAAAAGTTAATACTCTAAATGGCACTAAAAATTTCTCAACTGTCAAATGAGACCACAAAAAAAATTATTTGGTATTCAATTGTAGTATTTGAAATTAAAGATAAAATATTTATTTATAAAATAAAAATTGTTGATGCAATAGTAAACTTGTTTTAATATACAAATATTTTAATAGTTTTATTTTGAACAAGAAAGATTGTTGAGAATAAATCATAAAATTTTAGTTGCTGAAATGTTCTATAAAAGTAAAAAGTTCTATTTTGTAAAAAACATATGTGGCATAAAAGATTCAGTTTTTTGATTTGTTTTTTAATGTAAATTTATTCAAACAAATTTAAAGTCAAATTTTACAAAAATGAAAAAAATATAAAAGGATTAGTTGAAAACTCACCATTGAATAGTAAATCTAGACTTATAAATTATATATTGTTTAATGTATTAGAAGAATTTATATAAAAAGGTACAAATCAAGTAACAAATTTTGTTCAAGTTTTTGTTTCAATCATACAAATAAAGTTTAAATCTAAATTTTGTTAAAATCAGTTCAAAGGTTCAAAAGATATTCAAAAATGTAGATAACAGATATGGCTAAAATCAAAGAGTATATCAAAACTTGCTATTAGCATTGCATCAAAGATAAATGATTTCAGTAAAACTATTTAAAACAAAAATTTCAATTGAACAAATGAAAAAATATTAATTTTTCAACAAAACTGTTTTGAAAGTTTCATAAGACTTTATCAAAAATAACCTTAAAAACAAGTTTTTGGTAATAAAAAGCTTTGCAGTTTTATTTTTAGGGTAATAGAAAGAAGCTATAAAATACAACTTATCAAGTTTTTACATTCAAACAAATTAATGAACTTTTATTTAACAAAATTAACATTTTTGATTATTTTATTAAAAATTCAAATAAATATTAAAGTCGGAAATGTTAAAAATCAAAATAAATCTAAAACTTAATAAAAATCTAAAGAAACTTTGTTTTATAAAAAAAAAGGATTTTAGTAATAAAATATTTCATAATAACAAAGTACTAGTCGACAGTTAAAAATGTAAACAAAATATCAATAATTAATATGAAATTTATTAAGTGATAAAAGACAAAGCTGATATTAATTTGAGTGAAAATGTAAAAAACAAGTTAAAAAATAAAGCCACAAAAATATGAAAAACGCCTTAACAGGCTTTTGAGTTGAGACAAATAGAAAAAGTTATTGATGGCGTAATTACAGTTGCCCAAATTTATCAATACTTTATTGATATAAAATAATTTTTTGTTGTCCTACTTAGAAAAGAAATAATTACGAAATTTAATAACAAGTTTCTTGTTTGATATAAAACTTTTTTTGAGTTTTGATTAATTTGTATATAAAAGTATTGATTGCAACTTATTTTATATATAAGTAAGACAAATTTAGAAGCTAAAGTTTTAAAAGTATATTTGAAATTCAGCTTAAAATTAACTTTGTTCAAATAATTATTAGTTTTTATTAGTCTTGAATTGATGTATACGTTATCACACAGAATTTCATTAAGTATTAGGCAATTTTGATTGAAAAACTAATAGATATGAACAAGATAAATATTTTGAAACCAGTATACAAAAATTAAAAATTTATTTTACTTAAATGAT
Organism: Pegea sp. RAD2-039; assembly: GCA_034620365.1. Lineage (NCBI taxonomy): Eukaryota > Metazoa > Chordata > Thaliacea > Salpida > Salpidae > Pegea > Pegea sp. RAD2-039. The sequence goes on from JAQGEQ010000201.1 coordinate 147,918, forward strand.
CATACAATGTGCCCAGCTTAGTGTGATATATATTTATTTTTAAAACTGATTCTATTTCAAAAAAATTTAATAATTTAAAGTTGAAGCCAATATATTTTTTAAATAACTCATAAATTTAGATTTTTCTTAAGTATTGTATACTCAATAAATTGCAGTATATAAATTAAGTAAATTTCTTTTTCAGTACTAAACTTTAAAAATTAACTTAAACAACAATGAGTCACAAAAAATTAAACGGTTAGTATACGTATTCAAAAATATGTCATCCCAAAAACATTTCCCAATTATCTGGCTGAACAAACAGTTGATACAAACATGAAAGCAAAGTCGACAGTCACTAAGAAACTTGTTCTTTGGAAAATAAATTAAGTATACCATAAATGTTAACTCGATCGAAAATAAATAATTCGATTTCAACTTACCTAGGAAGTACGTCCGATATTGTTAAAACAGTGAACTATCGCTTTAACATACGTTTCTAAGTAATTAGTTAAGTCTTGAGTATTCTACGTATCCATTTATCTAGCACAAAATCTGTCCGATAATTTTTCTTGATGATATTTCCTGAGTTTTAGAAGTCACGATGCTAAATCAATCGACCTAGTGATGAGTTGTGCTCTATATGAGGGTTTTAACAAGACTTACACGTTAAAAATACTTTTATCACGCCGTCAGTATAATCAGCTAAAAATGTATGCTTAAAGCATTTTTAAATTTTCTAAAATTGAAATATTAATAACCGTCATAAAATGTTTTTTATAAGATGTAAACAAAATTTTGACATTTAAATGATTAAAGTCAATTCATTCTGTTTTATTTACTTCATATTATGGTCATTTATTCAACAAATTTTTCATTCAAAAAATTACTAAAGCCAAAATCTTTTCCTTATATATGCAAAACTGTATATAGCTTTTGTTTAGTTCATTTGATAATGGAGCTTTTATAGATGAAGGAGCTAAATTGACCTTTATGGTTTCTACCTCGATTTTTATATAAAATTTAGAAAGTATATGCAAATTGCATAGTTACTGATACAGATGTGAAAATTTGCGTAATATTCAAAACAACTAATAATTATTTTAATTCAAACAGTTTTTAGAATGTCTACAAAATCTACAGTACAAATTTATAATCTACATTACAAAAAAAAACGATTTATTTTCAAAATTTATTATAAGCACCTAATCATTCAACAGCTTTGGATCGGTCGTAGGTTTCTGTTATAAAACCTAATCACCAAACAGATATCCCTAAAATTCTAGTATCTTGAGCTGATTAAGAGATAACATTGTTTGTTGAACAAACTGTAATGTATTTATCAAGGAATGCAGTTAACATTTTTGAAAAGTTGTTTTTAATACTGCTTTGAACTGATTCGAAAACTCAGCAAGACACAAATATGTTTTTTGTTGGTTTTAAGTTTACCAAAGTTGCCCTGAAAGCTGATAGCTTTCGTTATTTTGATGTTTTATTAGTGAATAAATAATTCCGACTATCCTTCATACAAATTTTAGTGAATTTTATAGTAAATTTAATTATGATTCTAATGGATATTAGCAAAAAATCATTTTATTTAAGTACCAATTGTTATATGAAACTGAAAAGATAAATAGATAGTTTGAAATATCAATTTGAAAATTACTTCCGATTTTCTGAATCCTAAATCTTAAAATTTAGTTCATGATTATTTCATTTTTATTCCTTTTTTAAATACTTTAAAAAAATCTACTTTGATTTGGAGCTGTGAAATGAATTTGGTGTTTTACGTAAATTCCCTAATTTAATAAAGTTAATTTCAGATTTTCAAAAGTGTTTTCATGGCGCTTTATAATTTTCAGCATTCAGCATTTTATTAATAGCTTTAAATAAGTATTTGTTAGATAAAATATTTTTTGTTTCCATTGGGTTAGTTCTATGTAAATTTGTAAATGTTATTGGTTTACTCTTTAATTTTATCATATTTTAGTTTTTTAACAATACTTTTATCACTAATGTGGTTGACTAAAAAGATAATTTATTAAAATTTTAATGATTTAATCTGATAATAATCTATATGACTACATTGTGTTAAATTTAGTAATTTTTTTCTATTTTCTTGTATTTTTTAAACCTCTTTGTAATAAATTCTAAACAAAATATTTAGAACACTTAATCAAGCTTTTGCATAATTATCTGTTTTTAAGTTCATTATGTGACTTTTATTAGTATCTTAAGTATAAAGAAGCTTAAATTTCGAAATTTTAATTTAACATTTTTTTTTAATAATTTTAATCAGTGTCACTTGCATAATTTCTTTTTACTAAACTAAATTATTCTGTGTCTAGTTTTTAATGTATTTATTTGTTTGTGAAATAATTATTTAGATATCTCTTCTTATATTTGAAGTATTGTTGTAGAATTTTAATGTTTTTAATACTTTCTAATGATTGTTTGAATTTAATTAAAGTATTTGTAGAGTTGATTTTAGGTTTATATTTTTATAGAATTAGTTATTTGAAATATTTTAAAATTATTTAAAAACTGAAATGGTATTTCCGTCTTTAATTTTTTTTATTTTCTTTTTTTTATCTTTAAGTTGGTTAAAGAAAATTTCAGCTTTTTTAAAATATATTTTGATAAAATTTTTAATTTATTTTATAAATTTATAATATTTTATAAATATTGCTCTAAATATAGATGATTTTATTTAATTTTTATTATATTATAATTCTTCATAAATTGTATGTTAAAATGACTTGATTATTTTGATAACAATTTTATTTAGTTTGAAGCCAATATATTTTCAATTATTTAATCATACTTATAAAAATTAAAATAAATGAGATTTCCACGATTTTTAGTTCTTTTCAATCTTTAGAAATCTTTTCAGTATTTCAGAGTTTTTAAGTAGTTTTTTAACCTTCAGTTTTTTTTTATTCTTTTAATTGTTATATTTAATTTGAAATATTTTATATTTGAGGATACTATTTTTTATATGATAAAAGATTTTTTTATAATTTTTAATAGTTGTAAAAGAACACTTTTCTTATCATATTGTTAAATAATATTCAATAAAATTTTGTTTTCACTTTTTTATGTATTTTTGACTTTCTGATTCCTTCTTAAAAATAAAAATCTTTACTTAATTTTCTCTTGATCTTTGACCTAATTACCAGAATTAATAATCCAGTTCCCTATATTTAGTACCCAAAACTTCCTAACCAACAACACCAAGGACAAAAACTTATCATACAAGTGAATCATCTGATTGGTGGCCAAAATTGCTAGGGACTTGCCTACTTCTAGCACCTATTTTGATGCTTTTAGTCACTTTGAGTAAGTTTAAATGTTTGATAAATGTTCAACTTAAAAAGCTCACTTGTAACACATTTCAAACACATATCCTAGGTTCCCAGGTTTAAACCTCATATGGGTTCCCAGGTTTAAACCTCATTTGGGTTCCCAGGTTTAAACCTCATTTGGCTTCCCAGGTTTAAATCTCATATGGGGTCCCAGGTTTAAACCTCATATGTGGTTTCCCAGGTTTAAATCTCATATGGGGTCCCAGGTTTAAACCTCATATGGGGTCCCAGGTTTAAATCTCATATTGGTTCCCAGGTTTAAATCTCATATGTGGTTTCCCAGGTTTAAATCTCATATGGGGTCCCAGCTTTAAACCTCGTATGGGGTCCCAGCTGTAAACCTCGTATGGGGTCCCAGGTTTAAACCTCGTATGGGGTCCCAGCTTTAAACCTCGTATGGGGTCCCAGCTTTAAACCTCATATGGGGTCCCAGCTGTAAACCTCATATGGGGTCCCAGGTTTAAACCTCATATGTGTTCCCAGGTTTAAACCTCATATGAGTTCCCAGGTTTAAACCTCATATGAGCTCCCAGGTTTAAACCTCATATGGGTTCCCAGGTTTAAACCTCATATGGGTTCCCAGGTTTAAATCTCATATGGGTTCCCAGGTTTAAACCTCATATGGGTTCCCAGGTTTAAACCTCATTTGGCTTCCCAGGTTTAAACCTCATTTGGGGTCCCAGCTTTAAACCTCGTATGGGGTCCCAGCTGTAAACCTCATATGGGGTCCCAGGTTTAAACCTCATTTGGGTTCCTAGGTTTAAACCTCATTTGGGTTCCCAGGTTTAAACCTCATTTGGGTTCCCAGGTTTAAACCTCATTTGGCTTCCCAGGTTTAAACCTCATTTGGGTTCCCAGGTTTAAACCTCATATGAGTTCCCAGGTTTAAACCTCATATGGGGTCCCAGGTTTAAACCTCGTATGAGTTCCCAGGTTTAAGTCTCATATTGGTTCCCAGGTTTAAACCTCATTTGGGTTCCCAGGTTTAAATCTCATATTGGTTCCCAGGTTTAAACCTCATATGAGTTCCCAGTTTTAAATCTCATATGAGTTCCCAGGTTTAAATCTCATGGGGTCCCAGCTTTAAACCTCATATTGGCTTCCCAGGTTTAAATCTCATTTGGCTTCCCAGGTTTAAACCTCATATGAGGTCCCAGGTTTAAACCTCATATGAGTTCCCAGGTTTAAATCTCATATTGGTTCCCAGCTGTAAACCTCATATGGGGTCCCAGGTTTAAACCTCACTTGAGTTCCCAGGTTTAAACCTCATATGGGATTTAATTGTACATCAGTTGATTCAAATCTTTCAACCCAGATTTTGGCTACCTTCATTTTAATGGTCATCTCTGTTTGAAATTAAGTCATCAAATATTTATTGTATGACATTTTATTTATGAAAATTTTTAGGATTTTGCATCAAATCATATAATGAGCAAGAAACAGTGCTCAGATGAAATCTTTGTTGAAATCTGCCAAAAACCACAAAGCATTGCAGCTCATGACACGATCACAGAAAACATCAAATTTCTCATCCTCAGTAAACCGGACACAAAGGAAGCCTTTAACATCACAAAAAACAACTTTCTAAAAGAGCATATCGAAGAATTTAGCGTATGGGACACAAAAGGAGAACTTCTGCTCCCAGGGAATCCCCAATTTATTCAAATTGACGTCAGCATGATCAAATTCATCATTTATCGTCTCCATGACGACGTCGATGACGTCAACATGCTCGATTGCGACGAGGAAAACGTCCAAGTTGCCGAGCACTGCCAGCTTCCTAACCGTCTGTTCAATAATTTATGGAGCTCTTTGGTTTATGATACAGACGTCAAAGAAAATCTCCTCAATTACGCTTCCACCATGCTGTACTTCTCAGATTATAAAATTAATCAAGCTCTTGTCTCATGGAATCGGGTAGTTTTGCTCCATGGACCTCCAGGGACCGGCAAGACCTCTTTGTGTAAGGCTTTAGCTCACAAACTGTCCATCCGTTTGTCTCATCGTTATCGTTTTGCTTCCTTGTTGGAAATCAATAGCCACAGTTTGTTTTCAAAATGGTTTTCTGAAAGTGGCAAGCTTGTTCAAAAGATGTTTCTCAAGGTTTGTTGGCGTTTTAATTATATAGTTTGAAACAATGATGTTACTCTTGTTATTATACCCTTGATATTAAAATATTTTATTAGGTCATTGAAGCTTTGTATTCGAGAGTTAAGATCTCTGATCATTGTTCCAAGGGTCCCCGAGTCGATTTAAACTTTGTAGTCGAGAGTTAAGATCTCTGATCATTGTTCCAAGGGTCCCAGAGTCGATTTAAACTTTGTAGTCGAGAGTTAAGATCTCTGATCATTGTTTCAAGGGTCCCAGATTCGATTTAAACTTTGTAGTCGAGAGTTAAGATCTCTGATTATCGTTCCAAGGGTCCCAGATTCGATTTAAACTTTGTAGTCGAGAGTTAAGATCTCTGATTATCGTTGCAAATTTGAAGTAACATCTTTTTCAGGTGGAGGAATTAATTGAAGATGAAAATCATTTAGTTTGTTTAATAATTGATGAAATTGAAAGTCTCACAGCAATTCGAAGTAATGTGAACACTGGAACTGAACCTTCAGACGCTATACGTGTTGTCAATGCGGTTTTAACAAACTTGGATCGTCTCAAACATCACTCCAATCTCCTCATCCTAACCACATCAAATATAACCGGAAAAATCGATGAAGCTTTCATTAACCGAGCCGACATCAAGTTTTTTATTGGCAACCCTTCTCCACTTGCTATCTACACCATCCTTAAATCTTGCGTTGATGAACTGACTAGGGTCGGGATTATCGAGTCTTCAATTCAACTACAAAACGCGTCTGATTTAAATCTTAGTGTCGCTGGTGGTGACGGGCCTAATAGTCCAAGTAAACAACTTTGGGACATTGCCAGTTGTTCGGTGGGCCTAAGTGGGCGCACTTTGCGAAAACTGCCATTTTTAACTTTCGCTAAATTCTTACATGGGATTTCTCCTTCCAGTGTTTCGCTTGAGGTGTTTCTTGAAGCGTTATCGCGCGCTGTTAGCGTTCAGTTTAAGGAGCAAGAAAATATGAAAGAGATATAAAAGTGTTTTTGTCAAATTGTTTTTTGGTTCTGTTTTTTTTTACTTCCTTAAAACAATAAAAAAAGTTTTATTTAAAAGATACTGTTTTGACCGCTAGAGTATGCTATAGAGTTGGTAGTGATGACGTCATCGTTAATTTGTTTTCAAGTTAGATTCTTAACTTGATCTCACAACTATTAAATCGTTCAGTTCGAAAACCAGCAAAACTTATTTTGGCGCTGGGAGCTAAACATTGAAATTCCCAATTTACTGTTTAAATGTCAAAATGTTGGATAAAAAACAAAAATTATCTCAAGAAAGTTGATTATATAAGAATTTGAAATCAACAACTAATTAGCAGACTTAAATAGTTTTCGAATAAATTTTATAAATGAAATATTTGGTTTGCCAACAACTGAATAACAGCTTTATTAAATTTTCTTCCACAAAAGTTTTCAGGTGTCTGCAAATTAACTCATATATGATGAGTTTAAAGTTTTAAATGAAATAAACAAAATTTGATTATTAACTTAAAAATATTTTGCTTATTAATTAGTTTGTTAATTCAGTAGATGCTAATCTTTTAAAAGATTGAGAAATTTATCAGAATAATTTCAAAAATGTATAAATTGTTTGAATCAAAACAATTCATTCTGATTTATTTAAGATAAACAAAGAATAAGTATTATTTTTGAAGAAAAATGTTATAAACTAAAAACATTTAAATCAATTAACTATCTGTAAATTTTCAAGATTTACCACAAAAACTCATTTGATTATTTTTTGTGTATTTGCTTATTTCCAAAAACTTAATTTTTTATAATATTTTTAATTGTAATTCTTCTTTATGTTGAAGTTTTTACTCAATAAAGATAAAAAGTACATTAAACTTAAATGTTTACAGATAAAACCAAAAGAAACAATATGAAATAAAACCAATTTATTTCGGAAAATTTTATTTAGATAAAAGAGATAAGAAGTTGAATCTATTTTCAGTGATTTTAACTGAAAATTAAATTTAAAAACTATTTTTTGTTTTGTGTAATAATTATAAATACAATAAAAAACAAACCATTTTAGTAATTTATAAAACTATAAATTAAATAATTTTCTATATCACTTACTTGACAATTATTCAGTCAAAAAATGTCAACTTTTAAAAAGTGTCTATTTCTCAGAACTTTAATTTATTCAAAGAAAAGTTTACATTAAAAAGCCACCAACGAAAATTTTCAACATTTTGAAATTTCACAAACAAAAAACGAAAAATTGCGAAATATTTTTAGTGGTTTTCTTAAACTTCTAGATTACTAGTGGTTTGGATCATGACATCATAAGAAAAGTGATTAGATGACAAAGTTAAAATGATTTTTGTGGCTTCAAATGGAAAAATTCGAATTAGTTTTTAGTTTATCCACATATTTTTCAATTTCTGAAAAAGGCTCAAAGCTTAGACAGATAGCTTATTTGTTTAGATGTTAAATAAAAAGTTCACAAGGTTAACTACATCAAAAGTTAAATCAACACAAAATAAATTTAAAAAATATATTTATTATTTGATAAACAAAACAACAAACAGAAAGTAGCACGTGTTAGAAAAAAGATTTCTGCAAGATATAGGCCTTAAAGTTACTGCTGCGTTTCATAGTAGGGAAAACCCCAAAGCAGAGGCCAGCACAGCAGAACCGTGCAGAACACAGTGTCAATAAAAATTATATTTCGTTTTTCATCTGATTTTTATATCCTGAAATATTTTGCACTTCTTTACTTCTTTGGCGATAAAAAAACCGAAAGCTTTTAACTCAAAAAAATGTCTCAATTTTTTTGGCAACGTCATCGTGGTGACGTCATCATTATGACGTCATGAGGTAGATGTCTGGAAACACGCCGATGATGTCATTCGCGTTGAAAGACGAAATTAAGAAAAAGATGTTTGTGAAAAGACTTCAATGAAATGACGTCATCAATGACGTCATCAGTGTACTATACCTAAAATATTTTACTTTCTTGATATAGTATCTTTATAGAAAAAACAACAACAAACACAACAACAACATGAAATACAACAAGAAATTAGAAAAAGATTATGATGAGGATGATGATGATGATAAAAAGAAAAAGTTTGAAATTTAGAAAATAAAAAATAAAATTTTTAGTAGTTTTTCATGAATGGTTGAAAAACGTCTCATTTGCATATCACGATTGAATTTGCATTTTTGCTTTTTATCACTTTTTCTTCTTTTACAATAAAATAAAAAAACTATCAGGTGATCACGTGATTTGCAAGTCACGTGGTTTGAGGATCACGTGACCGAGTAGTCACGTGGCTAAAAAGTTCTAAATTTGATGAAATGGAAAAAAAGGCAAAAAAAGACAAATTTTTTGAAGACAAACTTTCATCACAATGTTTACTGGTCACGTGTCAAGCTGGTCACGTGCTCTGCACTTGTTCGAGAGAACGCGACTTTAAAATCTTTGCACTTCGACAACGCTCGTGATCGTGTAGATGATCAGCTGGAGGTGTTTTGGGGCGTTTGTTGCCGAGCAACATACACCGATTCGGTGGTGCTTGGATGCGAGAAGTTTTTGGAGTTCTTAGAAAATCAAGATCAGAAGAATTTTTAATGTTGGCCGGAGTTGAAGAAGAAAATTGCCGCCGAATATCACCACCGACTCCCATTACAGCAGTCGCTGCGTCCATCGCGTTTGGGGCGTTCACATAAGGATTGTTCATCTGATTGTAAGTCGGTTGACGCTTTGGACCATTTGCAGTCACGCCTGGATGAATACACACACGCGTTAGCTGAGACGATGTCATCAGCACGATTTGAAACTTTAAAGTTTAAAAATGATTTGTAAATTTGAAAAAAGTAAAATAATAATAAACAAAAATTTAATTTGAAAATTGAAAGTTGCTTTTTGAAAAGATAATTGAACTTTTTCAACTTCTTTAGCATCAATGATGACTTGAACAAAACAAACCTACCAAAAACAGTTTAAATTGTTTTTGAAAATCGAAAAATTATTCCAAATATATTTCTGTGTTTTTTAAGAGCTTTAAGTTACACCCATTTTATGCTTCAAAAATTCTTCCATAAAATAATTTTTTTGTGAAATTAAACTTTTTTTTTGTGTTTTCAAATCAACAGGAGAATTTGTGGAATAACAAAATTCCATTTATCTTTTTGATACCAAAAATGTTTTTGAGATGAGTTCTTTTTATCAATTGAAACTTTTTGTGGTTTCAAAGTTTATTCTAATATTTATTGATACATAACAATAAAATACGGACTTCTAGATTAACCCTAAATAATTAAAACTTCAAAACAAAAACAAATTTGGTTCTTACTTTTCTGTTTTTTATTTAATTCATTTTTTTTCTTATTTTTTCTGCTGTTTGTTGAAAACATAGAACTAGCTTTTTTAGAACTTCTGCTTTTAAAGTTTGTTTCTTCCTAAAAACAAAAAATTCAATTACAACTAGCCAACCGGTGGACAAAGCAGTGCAGTGAAACCAACTTACAGATGCAGAACTCCAGTGAAAAAAATCAGATAAAATTTGAACATAACCTGCGAACATTTCCATAAAAACAAACAAACAAACAATTCTGAAGATTGATAAATGTAAAAACTTAATTTAAACTTCTTTAAACATTTCAGAATATTTCCTAAAGTTAGCTGAAAAAAAATGTTTAGTGTTTTTCTGTCTATGATTTGATTAATTAGAAAAAGCCAGTAGTCGTAGCTACAAAATCATCTTTGACATATATATTTGAAAAATGAATTATAAATTTGATAATTAACTTATTAACAATTATTCTAACTAACTTATCAATCACATAATCTTTTTTTCAAAATTGTAAATTTGAGCATTTAAATTAAAAAAGATTGAAATAACTGATGACAAAAATGTCAAATGAGTTTTATTCTGTGGTTTCTTTTCGTTTTTGTTTCTTTTAACTCTTTCTAACTAAGTTAACAAGCCACAAACTGTTAAAAAAGTTTAACTCGAAAAAACTATCCGCTAGAGGGCAAAATTAGCAGTCGTGAACTTGAATAAACTCTTTTTAAAACGCTAACAACCAGCAGAGACTAGATGGTGACGTCATAGCGCGACCATAGGTTTCGTAGAGGTTTTTAAAGAAATGTATGCAAATGGGTGAAAGTGTATTGAACTTATTTTTGGCATCTACAATATACCTGTTTGATTGAGAACAGCTAAAATGGTTTTAGTACATTTATGGCCTGAGTTATTAGTCTGACTGTAAACTGTCTGTTATATGCTAACATTTGTAAAAAACATCTGAAAATTTAACTAGATTTCATTCAAAGAGCTAAAATAAAGTGGAAAACTTTCTAAAAAATTATTTAAAAGAAGAAAACACTAAAAAACATTATTTATTTACTAACAAACTCATTTTTAAAAGACTCAACACTTTCAAACAGCTCAAGTTAAAAAAGAAGCTGTTAGAAAGCAACTCCAACAAAAACTGAACAGTAAAACAAAACTGCCTGATATAAGTGGCAAGAAAATTTGCAAAAAGCAAACTTCTCTTGTGATATATCAAATGAAATCTAAAAAACGGGAGAGGGCCCAAAAAAAAACAGAAACGAGAGAAGATATAGTGACGTCATGAGTGTCTACAGCGCAAGCACGTATGAGTTGTCTTGTGCTGGTTTCTGAACCACATAAATATACCAACTCTTAATGATAAATCTTTAAATTGTTTTCTTTTTTATAATTTTTGTTTTGTTGAAGAAAATAAAGTTTTTGTTGTTAGATCTAAAGGCTGAACTGAATTTTTTTTGTCATTTTATTCAAAGATAGTTTAAAAAAATGAAAAACATTTTTTTATAATCTAAAAATGTTTTCAAAAAATTAGAAACAAAATGTTTAACTTGTAAATAAATTTTCCAGAAATAATTATTAAATATTTTAAGTAGAACTTTTTCAAAATACTTTTTACAATGAAAATATTACTGACTCTCAATTTAATTTTTTATTTTGAAATTAGATCTATTAAAAATAATTCTTTTGTTAATTTGAATTAATCTTTGCATATTCATTTTAAATCATGATTTTTTTTTCAGTCTTGTAAAATTTGAAACAAATATCTATTTTACTCACTAAGCAAATTTCATCTATTGAATAAATAATTCAAATTTTTCTTGTTATTATTCAGAAACTAAATTTAAACAAACAAAACCTAATAAAAAAACAAAAATATTTTAACCAAAAATTCTTGTTAGGTTTGGAAAGAAAAAAAAGTTAATTGTCTCATTAATTATTATTTTTTATAATTATTGTGTCTTCTACTAGTTCTTGTTTTTCAAATGTGTAAAATATAAGATGGAAAGAAAAAATCTCAAAATTTTAAAATTACAAACCTCAAAATTTGAAGAAAAAACTGCTACAAATAAAAGTGAATTTGAAAAGTTTTTGTTAAAATTGAATCTATTGTAAAATTTTTGTTTTCATAATTTTTAGTTTCATAAATCTTTTGTTTAAATATAGTCGAGCTTTTTTGCTTGTTAAGTTAAAGATTAACAAATTAGTCACCAATTTGTAATTCTTTAACAAAATTAATCGTCTAAAAGATTTTAATAAAGTTTAGATGGACAAAATTGTTTAAATCAGTTATTTGTTTTTATAAAATCATTTAAATTTCTAATAAATTTTTGTCCAATTTCTCGAATAAAATCTGACGTATGTTTCAAAAGATTGATAAGGTATGTCATTAAAAGTTCTTTAAATGCAAATTTAACATTTATCACTGTTTAAGTTAGACAAAAATAAAAAATTGATGCAAAAATAAGACGGTTGTTGTTTCTTTTATCATAAATTATGCTTAAATCGTTTTGTGCTTTACTGCAATAAAAATTTATTGATTTTTGAAACAACACTTTAAAAGTCAACTAGTAAAATAGGTCAACAAATCACGTGACCAAAGTCACGTGGTCCACTTGTGACAATCTCAAATTTTGTTTTCTTAACTTTTTACCCAACTTTTGCAAATCAATAAAAATATTTTTGTTTGCAAGCTTTCACAATAAGAATAAATAAAATTTATTGGTTACAGTAAAATGACCAACAAATTGAATTTATTTTCTTCCCAACAAATTATGAAATAAAAAAATTTTAAAGTGATGACGTCATCGCCGTTCTAGCTTGCTAAAGTTAAAAAGTTCAAATTTGAGTTTTAAGGGAAGAGAGTTTAAAAGAAATATTTCAGGACAACGTCTACGTGATGATAGGTTGTCACGTGACAGCGTTGCGCGACTTTCAATAAATCCAAAACGATTTTTTAAAAATTCTAAAAGAACATTCTTTTTTTTAATTCTCCTAATTTAAGTTTCTTTAAAATTAATCTAACAAAAAAAAGATTAATTAAAAAAATGCTTTAGAGTAATAAGAAAATTGCTTCTGATACAGTTCCAAGTCGATTAAAAAATATATTTACTTTTTTAAAACTCTCTTAACGATAACACTGTTGCTATGACAATGGAATAAAAATTAAAACTAATTTGAAAAAAGCCATAATGTTTACGCTGCAGGTAAAATATTTTCTTTTTTTTTAAACAGCGTTTTGCCGCAGACTTTTGAAATAGAGCAACAAGTTCTTCTATGTTAGTTAATAATGACGTCACGAGCGTTTGCCGTTAGGAGAAAATAGTTTTTCTGTTCTATCTTTTAACTTTTCACCTAGTTTTGAACAGACAGATTTTTAATAAGGAATAAATGTTATTAAAAGCCTCTTACAAAATTGGAAATTTATCTTGTTTTGCAATTTTTCTTTGTAGAAAAAAATTGTTTTTTTTTGGAATTCTTTAAATTACAAAGAAAAATTTTGCTATAAATTTAGCAATAGTTACAACTAGTTACAAATTAATTAATCTTTAAGTAATTTTTGTTGATAGTTTTATATAACTTTATTGTCTAGGATTTATTTTAAAATTGTCAAAATTTTAAAAAAAGTTAAATTTCTTTTATTAAAGACTCAAAATAAATTATTATTTACATACAATAACGAAAAATTGTATGAAAAAATAAAGTGAAAAAGATAAAGTTGTAGCTATCAACAGTTTTTATCAATTTCACTTTTAACATAGAAGAAACACTTAATACAAGTTCTTTATTAAAAACAATTGTATATTTATTAAACTTTTTTATAATCTTGTAAACAAAGTATTGAAATATTAAAAAAATAATTTGAAAAGAAAATTTCATTTTATTAGAAAAAAACACAGAAATTATATAAAAATGAAATCAAATTTGAAAATCATCTACTTACAAAAATTTACGAAAATTAATATTTAATATATTTGTTTTTTCTTAAAGTATTTTCACATAAAAAGTATTGATTTGTTGCAATAAGACTTTATTTCAGAAATCGTTGATTAATTATCCATTTTTTAATTTGGAGTTTTTATTTCCTAATGTAATACCAAAATATGCAAATGATTTTTCAATTTTATTCATTTAAGTAACTTCTAATAGAAACTTTTTACTTTTTAGATAAAATCTATTAAAACAATAACTTTAACTGATTTAGAAACTGTTTAGTAGTTAAACTAATTTCGTAAAGTTAAAATATTTTTATATTTTTCGCTAGTTGGCGCATGTGTGGTACTCTATTCTGTTTTTTACAATTAAAATATAAATTAGAACAAATTAAAATTACTAAAAATTTTAACAAAGATAAATGTTTAACTGTTTCTTGCAGAAAGATTTTCTATTAAAAAAATAGAGAAGGCTTTTCATTTTTTCAATCCAATATATTTACAAACAAAATTTAAGTTCAAAAAATGATAATTTTTTTCTGCGAATATTAAAAAAATTACTTGGAAACACCGTTGATGACGTCATAGAGTGTTCGGAATAATCTGAGAAATCTGAGTCAAACAAAATTTCTCAGAATAAAATTTTTTACAAAAATTAAGAAAAAAAACTTTTTGTTGGGGCTGAAATAAGAGTCACGTGATTATCTCGCGTTTTTATGATAATGAGTCAGAGAACAGAAAAGACCATCGCGCAGGAGAGCGCTCTGATTCTCAAATGCCGCCCTGAGTCATTTGGGAAAGTTATTTGAGTCATTTGGGGAATTCCCCTCTGAGTCAAAAAAAGTTTGAGAAATTTTTGCTCAAAACACAGACAAGTTGTTTTGTTAAATGCTCGTTATTCAACTGTAATTTTCAGGACTAAAATTGTATTTATTTGGAATCTATTTCCCTCTTAATATAAAATAATGTGGAAACAGAATTTTGTGGAAAACCTAAAACTACTAAAAACTAATTTTTAATCAAATATTTAAATTTTAAACTTATTAAAGAGCTTGAATTTATGGAAAAATCTTTTTTTGTAAGAACAGTTTGTAAAATATCTATAAAGTTTTAAAATAGTTCTTTGAACTTTATGTCTTTAGTCTTTTAATTTTGGTATTAATTGGTGTTTCGTAGAAAAAGTTTGAGCTTCTAAGTCTAGGAAGCTAGAAACTGCGAGCTCTAGTGGTAGAAAAACAAAAAGTTAGCTAGAGGTAGAAAATGGAAAAGCTATTGATAAGATATGGACAAGCTGAAAGCTGTTGGGAAAAAAATTCTATTCTGGAATGAGGTATTTTATTCTTGTGAATTTATTAGTTACAATTATAAAAGTCTTATAAGTTTTTTTTATGAATTCAAGAAAGCTTGATTGGCGTTTGGGAGATTCACTGTCTAAATTTCATTTTTATACTTTTGTTCTTTTTTTGTATCTCGCTGTAAAAAATCTGAATCTGCAACAAAATAATTTCAGAATTTATTTAATTCATGTTAATTTCTGTTTAGTTTTAAATTGTTGAAAAACATTTGATACTTTGCGTTAATTTACTTTTGAAAGGTAAAAAATAATCAAATAAAGTTTTGTTAGAAGTTAAACTAAAAGTAATTTGTTTAAAAAAAAAGTTTCTTTAAAAACAAAGATAATCTCAAAACAAAACTTTTTTAAATTTCTTGAGAAATATTTTTATTGTTGAGGGTTTAGAAATAATTCTGAAGCTGTTGGTATGTTATAATCAAACTAAAAGTTTCAGAAGTTTTAATTTAATTTGAAACAAGTTAAAAAATGATACTCGAGAAGTATTTTCATTTTGACCGGAGCTTTAGCTTTAAAAAGCGGCTAAGAGATTCAACTAACTCCGAAAAACAATATAGAAAAATGTCGTTACTTAGAAAGAAACAAAT
Organism: Pegea sp. RAD2-039; assembly: GCA_034620365.1. Classification (NCBI taxonomy): domain Eukaryota; kingdom Metazoa; phylum Chordata; class Thaliacea; order Salpida; family Salpidae; genus Pegea; species Pegea sp. RAD2-039. The sequence continues at coordinate 163,563 of JAQGEQ010000201.1, forward strand.
TTTCTCAGTTTAATTCAGTATTATAGAAATGTTTTTCAGAAAAATTTTGTAAACTTTTCTAGGATAGAAAATCTTTTTTCTTTAAATTCCTAAAAATCTTTTTATTAAAAGCAAACAAAATTTAATTTATTTAAAAGATTTTGGGATGTTCAATTTAATTGTTTTTGAAAATTTTCTGAATAATTTTGATTTTAACTTAAAAGAAGCTTTTTCAACAAATTGTTTCTTAATGAAGTCATCCACAAATTTGTTCCTTAACTATTTTCCGACTAAAAAGTTTCCAAATTAACCTGAATTTGAAAATTCACTGAAAAAACCTTTTACCTAAAAAATACGCAATAATCCCGCAATGACGTCATCACCACTTATAGACGTGATCACTATTTTATCAGGATGAAGAAAATTCAGACTCTGCTCCAAAGGATGAAGATCAGCAGTCGGTAACCAATGGTAACCACAAAAACGGGAACGGGAACGAAATGATGATGTCATCACCAAATCCAATTGGTGAATACTAAAATTACATCGATGACGTCATCACTAAATCACGTGTACTCATTCAGGTGTGACAGAAAAACGGCATCCAACTTACAATCAGATGAACAATCCTTATGTAAACGCCCCAAACGCGATGGACGCAGCGACTGCTGTGATGGGAGTCGGTGGCGAACGAAGACCTCACATTGGTTGGAAATCGTCCAATCAGAGCGAAGATATCATTGGTCATACTTCTGTTATTAAACCACCACCGAATCGTTGTGTTGGCAAGGATACTAGCGCGTCAATGACATCATCAGCGCCGCAAGAAAAGTCCGAGCGTAATGGTCATGACAAATCGACTAATTGATGACGTCATTTATGCTTTTTGTAGAATAAAATTTTGGTTTAGATTTCTGCGAGAAGTTTTTGTAAGTCAAGTTTGAAAAAAGTTGAGGCTCTTTCACGTGTACTTTTAGAAACCTTATTTGGTTAATAATCTTAGTTGTTTAATCCTCCTCCACCAAAATTTCAACGATTTTACCAAAAAGCATTTTATTACAATGTTTCATGAAATTTTAAATTAGTTAAAATTCAATTTTATTCGAAAAAACCTAATTCTTAAAATGGTGAAAAAATGAGTTTCTAGATTCGGTTTAAAAATCATCTCTAAATTATGGAATCAAATCTTTGTTGGAGTCTTAAGAGGGATTCTAACAAGCCAAATATTGATGATTGGCGTAATTGAAACAAATTTGATGATTTTGATAAAAACGATTCTAATTTTGAAAAATGTTAAGTAAAAATTATACAAGCTCAGATTCTAGCAACTTAATCTAGACTAGCTTATGTTTCAGTAAATCAATTCGAATTAAAAAATGTTTTATTTTGTCGACAAGAAGATATCATTTCTACAAAATCCTTCTCATGTTACTGAATTATTGTGATTCTTCTACCAGATTTCAGATGTAGTGTTGTAGTGTAAATAATCAGATTTTTTTCTTTTCTTAGAATTCCTTAATTTAAATGATTCTCTTAAAGCTGCTAGAAGTAGGCAAGAAACTTTCAATCACTAACTGCAGGGTTTGTTCATAAAATTATTCGTCCAGCTTTATGCTGTTGGCCGAGAATTTCTAACAAAGTGGTATCAACTGTCATTTAACAAAATGGAATTTAGAGGCCTCAGCCTTTGACTGAATTTCAAGATGATTCAAGACGTGATTTGAAAGTTTAATTATTTCAAAATACAACCAACCAGGTGGTAGAAGTAGTCAAGTCCTCAGACTTTCTACCACTAAACGAATGATTAGTTTGTAAATTGTTGGATTTACATTTCGATGATTTTATAATTAAAAGTTTCCAAATAATTTTCCTCTTTAATTACAATTTGTTGAATTTAAAGATTATTTTAACAAAATATTTAAATAATTGTCTCTGAAAAAGATCAAACAATTTCTAACAGATATTTGTGTTTTCTGCGTTCTTCAAATTATAAATGATTTCAACAAAAAGTCATTTTTATTAGAAGTTAAAAAATTGTTGAATGAAAAAGAGAAATGACTCTTCATCAAAGAAATCTTGAACTGGTCCAATAGATTGATCATTTTCAGGTATTAAGAGAAATTCTAAAAAAAATTGATAATTGAATTTTTTCGTCAAAATTCGAAATCTTACTTCGCCATTATGACGTCATCATCTTAACTTCTTGTTCATTGCACGATTGTTACCACGTGATCTCTGATCACCTGATCAAAACACGCGATTACACAGCTGATTACGTCAGAAATACGAGTCACTTACTAATCTTTTTATTTCGCTTACTTTGAGGGCAATCTTTTGCAAAATGACCAATCTTACCACAACACTTACAACATTTGTCGTCAGGAACATTTTTACCGTTGCTAAGAAAGTTTACATCCAAATAAAAAACCTGCACAAGTAAAAGTGACGTCAGATACGAACTAATTACGTCAGAAGTCACCTTCATGATGTTAGGCGGGACTGCTTGATCTGGAAGCGACGTGAAACGGATGTAAGCTCGATTAAACACATGAAGAATATACTGGATCATCTTTCTCGATATCCCTGCCCCTATATTATGAGTGAGAATGAAAGGGTCCTCGATATAAATCGATTTTTCGGACCATTCCTGGACACAGTATAACTAGCAAGTGTAAGACAGGTGGTTGGTGGACTACAAACCTTTGTGAATACTGTCAAAGGACTTTTTTGTCTTATGCAAATGACATTTTTCGTGAAATTGAAATGACAAACGTAAAATTGAAGTAATTCAACCCACAGTTGACCAATTGACTGAGTGTTTTGTGATTTCCAGTATTTGTTCAAATTATTCAAGTCCTTGAAGTAGTAAACGTCCCAACCTTCTCTCATTTCCTTATCACCAGGTCTTCTTCCAATCTTTTAGAGAAAGACAATTAAAAAAGGAAAATCAAAATGAGAAATGACTTCTTGTAACACAGGAAGAACAGGGATCTCTTTTTGTTGAAGATAAAAGATGACCATCAGAGTGTAAGCATATGAAGACAACGACCCTTGCGAAGCGTCCCCAATGCCACAAGTTTTAACCAAACTTTTTAGAGCGTATCCAAGAGCTTTACATCTTGAGTCAATCATTGAATAACATTTGATCAGATTTGTGTTACATAAAGCCTGTTACAGTAACCAAATGTTAACTTACAATTTAATGGCTAACAAGAACCACCTCGTAAACAATCAACAACCATCTACCAACCAATCAGCAACCATCTACTAACCAGTCAGCAACCATCTACTAACTAATCAACAACCATCTATTAACCAATCAGCAACCATCTACTAACCAATCAGCAACCATCTACTAACTAATCAACAACCATCTACTAAACAATCAGCAACCATCTACCAACCAAACAGCAACCATCTACCAACTAATCAGCAACCATCTACTAATCAATCAACAACCATCTACAAACCAATCAACAACCATCTACCAACTAATCAACAACCATCTACCAACCAATCAGTAATCATCTACAGACTAATCAGCAACCATCTACCAACCAATCAACAACCATCTACTAGCCAATCAACAACCATCTACCAACCAATCAACAACCATCTACTAACCAATCAGCAACCATCTACCGACCAATCAACAACCATCTACAATCCAATCAGCAACCATCTACCAACTAATCAGCAACCATCTACTAACCAATCAACAACCATCTACAAACCAATCAACAACCATCTACCAACTAATCAACAACCATCTACCAACCAATCAGTAATCATCTACAGACTAATCAGCAACCATCTACCAACCAATCAACAACCATCTACCAGCCAATCAACAACCATCTACCAACCAATCAACAACCATCTACTAACCAATCAGCAACCAATCAACAACCATCTACCGACCAATCAACAACCATCTACAATCCAATCAGCAATCATCTGTCAACTTACTAGAGTGTTGTACAAACTAATATCTCCATCTAATCCAGTATTTCGATGTTTGAATTTGACAATTGGAACTTTGGCGGTAGTAATTGCATAAACATTACATAAGTTCCAATTGTCTCTTAAGCAATCAAAAATTGATTTAATAAACGGTAAAGTTGGTAAACTCTGAAGACATATGAATAAGTATCTGATGAAGTGATGACTGTACCAACCTTTCCAGTTTTATTCCCTTCAATAGTCAAACACATATCCATATCACTTTTGCGGAATCCAAACCCATTTCTTGAAGAGCCGAACAAATTGACGATAATTCCTGGGTTCAAATTAATTCTGAGATATTCGGTGATTCCAAAACAAACTTGATCTCTAAGTTGGATATCTGAAGGGCTAAGAGAGTACTGCTGTACGATTCCATAGCAGAAATCATTGATTAAATGGTCCATAATAGGGGTAAATGGTCGCGTATCGAGAGGTTGAAGTCCTATACAAGCTTGGGGACAGTTTGAACGAAGGTGACCATCTTTTATGCACAAGGTACAATATATAGGAGGCAGAGAACCTCTGGTGAGGACATTTTGCTCGAATTTGAGATCAGAGAATCTAGAAACGAAAAGATTAAATGATGTCTTGATGATGAAGATACGGACTTGATTGAAGATTTCATGTTGATGTTGGTATATTTGTGAGGTTTCTGTTAATAGAAGACATGACGTTAGTGATGACGTCATCAGTGTTCGCGATCACTTACTAATTCTTCGAATTTTTTTAGTTTCTTTTTCGAATCATCTGAAATAAAAGAGTTTGAAAAGGAAGAATTTTAGATTTGAAAATCACCTAATTGTTTCATTAGCTGTAGGATATGTTTGTCTTTGTAAGGATCATTCAGATTTAAGTTCGTTAAATACTTCTGTGTGTCTCCGCCGTGAAAATAGAACATCGCAAATTTCAGACTATCCATAAAGTAAGAGAAGAGCTTCAAAGAAGATCTGATAATCTTCTGATTTTCAAAGATCATATTCAACTTACTTGATGAGATAAATTGTTGCAAACACTTTTATTACTATAAAATGGATCTAAAACAGCGAGTCGATTTTTACGACTCCAAAGTATAGAACTTCGAGTGACTCGATTGCTGGTTCGAATGTCAATCACCTGACCAAAGATTCGATAAAAATACGAAAAATTGATGAAAAACTCACTAAGTCTGATACAGGGAACTCAAAAGCATAAAACTTGAGAAGATCAAGCCATAGAGTTGCTAGATTAAAAGAGGATTTGTAGAATTTGGAAGAACAACAAAATATTAAAGATGATTTTGCAGGAAGATCTTCTTCTGAATCACTCCAATCAATATCACAATCTCCAAATTTCATTTCACAACTGGATGTAGGAACTGAAGATGAAATATTAATTAGAAGATTTGTTTATCAATATCTTTGAGATGATCACTTGATGGCGCCATTTTCATATTTTCACCAAATGAGATCTTAGAGAGATTAATCATTTCATCATTTGATTCATACATCTGAGATTTCTTTAAATTTCCTAAAAGTACCCTCAAAGAAGTTGAACCTAAAACCTATAAATTGTAACCATTTACAAACCATTCTATTAACTAATTACAAACCATTTTACTAACTAATTACAAACCATTTTACTAACTAATTACAAACCATTTTATTAACTAATTACAAACCATTTTACTAACTAATTACAAACCATTTTATTAACTAATTACAAACCATTTTACTAACTAATTACAAAACATTTTTTTAACTAATTATGAACTAACTTCGTTTAGAATTGGAATTAGTTTTCTCCTTTGCATGTAGAAAATGCACATTAGTACAAGGGCATGAGATGGTATAGAACCTTGCTTCTGCTGATCTAATCCACAAACACTTGCCCAGGTACGAAATACAATTGATAACTGACAAAATGAAACAGTTAACAAGTTTTAATGAAGAAAATAGAAATTAATACAAACTTGTTTAAGTTGTGGGTACATTTTCAAATACAACCAAATCAGTCGGCTGGTATAAACACTGTTCTTACAATTCTTAAAAATTTTCACTGTTGTTATAGTTTCCGAATCAACCCATTCGATAAAAGGGTCAGCTTCGTCAAAGCACGATTGACAGTTTTCAAAAGCTGAACAAAATATTCTTGAAAAGGAATCTGAATCAAATCATCATATTACTCACGAGTCGACTTCTGTAGAGTCTGGAACACGTGATTTAGCGCTTCATACGCTTTCATATTTGATGGGAATTTGAGATTTAAATTCAAATCACTACCAGCAAACCCACAAGAATATAATGAAGAGCCAAATATCTCAAGTTTATAAAGATCTGTAAAAGATCTATTATCATCTTGTGAAGATTGAATTGAAGATTTTTACTTTTATCTTTGTTTATTGCATTTGTCAATTTGTCAACTATTTTGAAGCGATTTTGGAGATGGACTTTTTTCATGACTCGCGGAGATACACAAACTGAATGTTCCAAAACAACTGAAAGTTGATTGATTTGAAGTTGGGAGACATTTGGAAGTGAATATTGGATTTGTGCCTAGAAGCATTAAAGAAAAATTATTTTATTTAGAATTAAAGAAAAAAAACTGACATCGAGATACAGATTAATTTGTCGTTTATGTTCATGAGTTGCTATGTGCTTGGATGATGCCTTCTTATCTTTTAAAGCTAAAAGACAGATTTTACAAACGAAGTAATATCCTTTATCAATTGAATCCTAACAAGTAAGAACATAAGATTGATAAAAGATCAGCTAAATATCTGAAACCTGGAAAACAGTTGGGAAAACTGATTCTTTTTGCATCTCTTCATCTTCTGTTGAGATGTTTGACAAAGAAACATCTGAAATGAATATTTAAAGCTTACATATGATAAAAAATCAAAATAAGATTGAATGAAGATTTCAAAGCTGAATTTTCTCACCAGAAGTTGTTGGTTTGTTGCTGAAAAAAAAAGTTTAATAAAAAAAAGAAATTTTAGAAAAACTAAACTCTAACCTTTCCATCAACTTCGAACCTGCAAAAAAATGTGATTAAAAAATTTCTAAAAAAAAATTTGTGGATTTGAGTAGTTACTTGAAGGAATATCATTTTGTAATTTTGTTGGATTGTAAAAAGTTCTTTGCGTCTGAGGATCGTGATCTTCATCAACACTACTTAAATCACTCAAAACGTTTGATCCAACATCTTGAGATTCTGTTTTGCTATTTGAAGACTTTCCGCAAACTTCATTTTGATCCTCTTCAAGATTATTTGCAAGAAATAATTTCGGGGAAAATTTCAGATCTGAAAATCTAGAAACGAAAAGATTAAATGATGTCTTGATGATGAAGATACGGACTTGATTGAAGATTTGATTTTGATGTTGGTATATTTGTGAGGTTTCTGTTAATAGAAGACATGACGTTAGTGATGACGTCATCAGTGTTCGCGACCACTTACAATTTTGTTCAAATTTTGTTGTTCACTTTTTCCTTCATTACCTGCAATTGAAAAAAAATTGAAAATTAATCAAGAAATGAGAAATTGCAACAAACTGACTTTTTTGCAAATATTTCAACCCATTAAAAGTCTTATTTTCAAGAATTAAATTGAATTGGTTCTGAGTTCCACCATGAAAATATATCAGAGCCATCTTCAAACGATTCGTAAAAAATGTGAATTTCTTCAAAGAAAATTGGATTATTTTTCAATCTTTGAAATCTTCTCACACCAACCCCTTTATTGACGTTGGAACAAATGTTTTTGTTGTTATTAAAAGGATCCATTATCACAATTGGATCATTTGTCGTATCATTATCAGAACGAAAGATTTCGTTGATGGTTTTGATATTAATAACCTGAAATAAGATAAGAAGATTTATCAAACAACTCAATTCACGACCAAGAGAAAAATACTTCAAACATAAAGTACAAGATTTTATGGTAGAAAGTTTTCTTGGTTCTGATATCAATAAAGCCTTATCTCTTGGCCCTCTGAATATACTGCGCCCCTGAATCTACTGCGCCCCTGAATATACTGCACCCCTGAATATATTGCGCCCCTGAATATACTGCACCCCTGAATATATTGCGCCCCTGAATATACTGCGCCCCTGAATATACTGCGCCCCTGAATATATTGCGCCCCTGAATATACTGCGCCCCTGAATATACTGCACCCCTGAATATATTGCGCCCCTGAATATACTGCACCCCTGAATATATTGCGCCCCTGAATATACTGCGCCCCTGAATATACTGCGCCCCTGAATATACTGCACCCACTAAGTATGCTGTGATTCTTATAAATTTGTAAAATTTTGTAAAATTTATGTTAAACAGCTAAAAAACTGACAGTTAAATCTTCCCTGTGCATTTGAAGTGAGCATTTTAGAAAGCAAAAAATTCATATATGATTACAGATTCTTCAAAAGCACTTACTGAAACATAAGTAGTTTGAAAAACTCACTAAGTCTGATACAGGGAACTCAAAAGCATAAAACTTGAGAAGATCAAGCCATAGAGTTGCTAGATTAAAAGAGGATTTGTAGAATTTGGAAGAACAACAAAATATTAAAGATGATTTTGCAGGAAGATCTTCTTCTGAATCACTCCAATCAATATCACAATCTCCAAATTTCATTTCACAACTGGATGTAGGAACTGAAGATGAAATATTAATTAGAAAATTTATTTATCAATATCTTTGAGATGATCACTTGATGGCGCCATTTTCATATTTTTACCAAATGAGATCTTAGAGAGATTAATCATTTCATCATTTGATTCATACATCTGAGATTTCTTTAAATTTCCTAAAAGTACCCTCAAAGAAGTTGAACCTAAAACCTATAAATTGTAACCATTTACAAACCATTCTATTAACTAATTACAAACCATTTTACTAACTAATTACAAACCATTTTATTAACTAATTATAAACCATTTTACTAACTAATTACAAAACATTTTATTAACCATTTACAAACCATTCTATTAACTAATTACAAACCATTTTACTAACTAATTACAAACCATTTTATTAACTAATTACAAACCATTTTACTAACTAATTACAAACCATTCTATTAGCTAATTATAAACCATTTTACTAACTAATTACAAAACATTTTTTTAACTAATTATGAACTAACTTCGTTTAGAATTGGAATTAGTTTTCTCCTTTGCATGTAGAAAATGCACATTAGTACAAGGGCATGAGATGGTATAGAACCTTGCTTCTGCTGATCTAATCCACAAACACTTGCCCAGGTACGAAATACAATTGATAACTGACAAAATGAAACAGTTAACAAGTTTTAATGAAGAAAATAGAAATTAATACAAACTTGTTTAAGTTGTGGGTACATTTTCAAATACAACCAAATCAGTCGGCTGGTATAAACACTGTTCTTACAATTGACTTTAATTCTTAGAGTAACTTTTTTTAACACAGTAGCTTTGATGCAAGTTTCCGACCAATCATCACCTCCAGGATACTTGATAGTGCTAACTAATCTTTTTATAGATTGGAACACGTGATTTAGCGCTTCATACGCTTTCATATTTGATGGGAATTTGAGATTTAAATTCAAATCACTACCAGCAAACCCACAAGAATATAATGAAGAGCCAAATATCTCAAGTTTATAAAGATCTGTAAAAGATCTATTATCATCTTGTGAAGATTGAATTGAAGATTTTTACTTTTATCTTTGTTTATTGCATTTGTCAATTTGTCAACTATTTTGAAGCGATTTTGGAGATGGACTTTTCTCAATGTATTAGAAGCTTTACAAGCTTTGCGTTCCAACATACTTGTCAGACTTTTTCTTTGTTTCATGGAGACAAACGGTAAAAATTCAAGCTAAGTAAAAAATGATTAAATTAAATATGAAATAAAAAAGATTGGTTAAAAGTTTTTCTAAAGAAGTCTTTAGTCAAATATTTCAAAATTAATTTGATTAATTTTTCGGTCATTTTAGTGTATCTGACCTTTGAGTTATCAATTGAGATTTCTTCCATTTCTTCTTCAAAAGTTTTTTCAAGAGCTTCAACATCATGTAACTTTGGTGATATCACTTTAATAAAATCATTTGCAAATTATTATGTGTTGCTTAAAACCCTTCTTAAAATTGAGAGTGATCAAAAAAATTAGGATAAACTTAACAATATTCAAGGTATTTACATTTTTTGTCCCTTGTTCTTTTTAGATTTTCAGATAAGTTTTTTTGCTCTAAAAATGCAAATCATAGAATTGTCTAACTCTAATTTGTCACTATTTAATGGCAAATAATATTTTTTTAAGTTTTATTTAAAATTAACTTACTTTGGTTTCTTAAATTGCATTTCATTTCTTTGCTAGGTGATGAATTTACTAAATAAGAATATAAAAAAGATTGTTTAGGTTTGTAAGAGTTAAAAAAGATCTATAAAAAGTAAATATCTTACCAGATGTCTCTGGCCGGCTACTATAAAACATAAAATAGTTATAAATAAAAAAATCACTCTTAAATATAAAATTCTTACTTTTTTTTCAAATTAGAATCTGTAAAAAAAGTTTTATTCAGTTTAAAAATGTTGATAACAACAATTTTTAATTATTTAAATGAGACATATCTATAATTTTAATAAATAAACTATCAATGATTACCTATTGTTTACATATAAAAAAAAAACTAACTTTGTAAAGAAAATGCAACATGGGAATTTTTGGTGATCAACAAATCTTGCTCAGAAAGACTTTTTGAAAGTTGAGTTTTATCTTGTGAGAAGCTACAAAAATAATATTCTTACAAAATTATAACAACATAAGCAAAAGCTGTTTAATTGAAACTTAAAATACTAAAAACTCATTACAAAGATTAAAAAATATAAATTGTTAATCACTTACAGAGAATTATTTGACGGATTTTTTATAGTTAACAGACTATTATCTGCTCTATAATTTATCATGTCATTTTCAGTCACATTTAAAGGAGTACTACTTGAAGCTCTAATATCTATGATACTGGGATCCTCTTGTTGCAAGCTATTTAAGTATTCTTTTTTACCATTCATAATAACTACTAAAACTGAAAAATATATTTAAAAAAACTTAAACATGCTGTCATTATTTATTCAGATTTGTATTTGAATATATAACTGCCTACTAAAATTTATAGAAATATATTGAATAAGAATTATATAAAAATTGGTGTTTATTTTAAAACAAAAACAAAAGCTACTTTATGACCTTATTATTTTTTACAAAATTATTTTTAAACTTTCTGTAAATAACTCAAGTTTAAAACAAAACAGTTTAAAAATTATAAGTTTAAGAAAAAATATTGGAGTTTAAAATTCAAAAGCATAACAAAAATAAACTAAATTAAACTTAACAACAAATGTAATGTATTTCTATCTGATAATTATTATATAAAAATGAAGTCACTCTAATAATTACAAATTTATGTCATTATCATAAGCTTTACATCTTTGCAGCTGGTTTCTTTACATCTAGATGTAATTTTTAAGATGACAACAAACTTATAATGAACTAAAAATAATTGTAAATTAAAATGTAGTATTGGAAAAAGTGACTCAATAAACATAAACAAACTTTGTAACGATTTAATCCTGATTAATCAAATCATAAACATTATAATGATGATAAATCATCATATTATTTACTTTTAAACTAGAAACGGTATTGCAATGTTTTAAATTACAAACTGAAAAAAAAATTTGTTTGTATTAATTGTACAACTTACAGCAAGTATAAAAAGGTACAAAGTCAGAAAAGTAGAAATTGGAAAATTATTTTATTTAATAAAGATTATTTTTAATCATTATTTGAATATATACTTAATTATTGAAAGCATTTTTCAAAACTTTGTTTTATCTCAATAATAAGTTGTTTATAATAAAAATGTTTCTATTAAATAATGAAAAATGATACAGTTTGCTTGAGAAAAACACAGTTATTAAATGCAGAAAAAATTGTTAAACAATTAAGGAGGCGGAATAAAGAAGAGAATAGCGAGAAACCAGCGATGCTGAAACTGATGTTACGATGCGTTTTCAAAGTTGACAAAACTGTTCAATATGTAATAATCACCTAATAATAATCGATAAATAAGAGTAATTTAATAACACTTAATAAATTTATAGAGATTATTGATTAAAATCACTTATTTAATCATGTAAACTGAAATTTTTATCATTTAAGTTAGTAAAAAATTTTACAATAGAAGATTTATCAAAAGTTCTAGGTAATACTCAGTGTTTAAAATTTTCCTTAAAACTAAAGTCTTATTATAAATTCAATTTATTCTAAAAGTATATGTCCGTTTATAATTTGGTAAACCTTTTACGCAAAATACCTTCGAAAAAAAGATAAAACGATTTTACTAGTTTTTTAGATTCATAGAGACTCCATTTGAATAAGTGCTTATAATTTGTGATAAGATTATATTTAGTAAGTGATTTGTATATCACTTGTCATAAATTATTCTATTTGTATAAGAAATCGTTTCAAACTTTTTTGGCTTTGTTACACTAAAAATATTTGATTAAAGAAAAAACTTTTGTGGACCCAAAACGAAGTAGAAAGAACTTACGTTTGAGTCTACAGAAATTGAAGTTCATTTCTGACAAACAGACTTCATCAAAACAAGCTTTCAATGGCAATTGCCAATCGTGAAACAAAATTTGCTCTGACGAAGATCTGGTAATAGAGTGTATTAAATACCTGTGTATTAATGTCCTGCTTGGTGGCGAAGCGGTTACTACACCTAGCTACAAGGTACATCTAGCTAGGAAGTACCGAGTTCGACTCCAGGTGGAGACATATAAAACTCCTGAGAAAAAAATATAAAAAACTCCTGAGAATGTGTGTTAGTGAGATGTGCTCTCTTTAGGCACCCTCCTTCGCATTTATATATATAAAATAAAAAATAAAATAAAATAAATGCCTCTCCTGGTTTCATCTCGCCTGTAGTGATGTGAGCAAGAAAATTTATGATACATTTGGCAAACAAATGAAGCAAATTGGGTTTAAATAATTTTGCATTAAATGTAGAACCATTGGCATAACATCTACCTCCTCTAATAATAATTCCAACATATTATCCGACATCAGCAAATCTATATCCGCTGAGTCGGACAAATCTAAATCTGAAATTGCCAACGATGTTGTCAAGGCCAAAAAAATAATTTTTAGTTTGTTCAAATCAATGGGTGAACTGGATGCTACTACCAAAATAAAACCTGTCACATGGGCCTCGGTGGTCGGTGATCCCGGTTCCGTAAAAATGCTAGCATGGTGCAGCTTCTTGCCAAGAAGGTCACCGACACACACAAAAACTTACTTTGGACCGTGAAGACAGAGAAAACAATGTCATCATCTTTAATGTCTCTGAGACTGGTAAAGATGATGAAAATTAGTTTTTTAATTAAATGTGCTCTCAAAGCCTTGATTTTGTAGACATTCCAAAAGTATCTATGACCAAACGTGGAGCAAAGACTATCAATGACTGTTGAAACTGTCTTTTCAGGAAAGTCAAGACAAACCCAAGTTTCTTGCCAAGCCTTATAAACTAACCTGAATAAACAAAAGCTCAACCAAAAATTTGAGTAGCACATGATATATGTGAAGATGATTGCTTAGAAGATCAGCCTTTTTTAAAAGAGACGTAATATAAAAATCAGAAGGAACAATCAACTGATTTCAAATACAAAGTTCGAGGTCCACCATGGGCCTTGAGAATTGTCAAGATTTCAAAAAAAGGAAGTTGTAAATAACCACTGGTCCCACATCTTCTTTTTTTCAGATTATCTCCGCACACAGTTGTGAATACCATCCTTCTAGCTTAAGATATCAATTTACAGCAGCCTATCATCAAATCTCACAAGCGTCGAAAGACAATTCTTCTATTTCATTAGGTATGTTCTTCAACGCGGGGTCGATTATTACCAACATTCTCCAATTGGAAATTCACATTTGCTTTTATCAATGCAACTTGGTTGAAACCGTTGTATCCTGATTCTTTTCTGGTTGACGGTAATATTTTTTGCATTTTGTGCTGTGACAGACTCCATGATAGAAGCAGCGGTGTTTGCGTAATTTACAAAACAACGCTTGTAACCAGGATCTCAAGAATTTATATTGGTGGTATTTAGATTTTATTATTTATTTATTACAATAAATGCAAAGTAGGGTGCCTGAAGAGAGCACCTATCGCTAACACACATTCTCACAAATGACATTTATTAAGTTAGAAATATAGAAAGAAAAAGATGTAACACATGGCATTTCGGTAGTCCTCAAAACATATAACAGTGAAAAATTACATATAATTATAGTAATATTAAGAAAAGGAAAAACTTGCAGTATAGAAATGGCAATGTTGGCAATATTATGACGGTTCAACTTCTGCTTGAACAACACGAGCGACTCCGAGATGACAATGTCTGATGGCAGCTGATTCCATATACTAATCGTGCGGTATGAGAAAAAATTCAATATGATTAACGTACAGGGTGATATGGGCTTATTAAGATGTAATGTGTGTCGTCTGAGCTGATATAACTTGATGGAAGGACTGAGGGAAAGAAATCATCAAACTGAATGTCAATTAAATTGTGAATAATTTTAAAAATAAGAATTAAGTCTTATTTAATTAGTCGAATATCCAAAGTATCTAAATTGAAGAAGCTGAGACGATGTTTATTTATTAGGTATTAATTTTTGAATTGATCTTTAACGATGTTAGTAAACCTTGAGTAAATAGTATTGATGTCTTCGGTAGAGTTGAAAACATAAATTCATTCAACACCTGATAGAAACTTGTTAATACCATTATAATTTCCACGATAAAAATTTATTTTGTTTGAAGTTTTAACCTTCATGAAAAAGTTTGTTGGAGCTTGAATTCAATAATGTTGTGATTACATGTCGGAGCAAAAAGTTATTTTTGATCAACGTAGATAAGTTTCGAGTGTTTGATGTAATAAGAAGATCCAAAATATTATCACTAATTTGGGTCGGAAAAGTAACCATCTGAGATAGATTATTGGCATCGAGGAAGCTTAAAAAGGCATGGCTTAGAATGGCTGAATTAGTATTGTCGCTATTCAAGTTAAACTATTTTCCAATAAATGCTAAATTCGGGTTATTCCAATCAATTTTACTAAAATTAAAATCCCCAAAAATATATAACTCAGGACACACAACACTCTTCAGAACCTTCAATAAGGCCTTAACAGTAACCGCATCATTAGTTTTAGAGGGTGGTAGGTAGGTACATAATAGAAAAATTTGGAATTTCAGTAATGAAAATCGAAAGCGATAACCTCAAATCCTGGACAATTAATGGGATCGATCTGAATTCTAGAGATCATGGGTGCAACCGATGTTTTGTAAATTACGCAAACACCGCCGCCTCTATCATACAGTCTGTCACAACGCAAAACACAAAAAATATTACCGTCAACCAGAAAAGAGTCAGGATAAAACGGTTTCAACCAAGTTTCAGTAATAAAAACAAATGTGAAATCTTGAGAATGCAAAAGAGCTTTCAATTGAAAATTTTGTTAATAATCGACCGTGCGTTGAAGAACATACCTAATGTGATAGAAGAATTGTCTTTTTGAAGATTGTGAGGTTTGATAATAGGCTTCTGTGAATTGATATCTTGGGCTAAAAGGATAAAATTGACAATTGTGTGCGGAGAGAATGTGAAAAAAGAAGATGTGGAACCAGTGGTTATTTGCCACTTCGTTTTTTGAATAAAATTTTGACAATTCCAAAGTAAGTTTTTTGTGTGTGTCGGTGACCTTCTTGGCAAGTAGCTGCACCATGCTAGCATTTTTTACGGAACCGGGATCACCGACCACCGAGACCCATGTGACAGGTTTCTTTGTAGAGGCATCCAGTTTGTCCATTGCTTTAGACAGACTAGAAATTTTTGTGTTGATCTTGGCAACATCGTTGCCAATTTCAGATTTAAATTTGGCTAATTCAGTGGATATAGATTTGCTGATGTCGGATAAGAGGTTTTGATTAAAATTAGATGAGGCAGCTGTTGTGTCCATGGTTCTACATTTAATGCAGAACCATCTAAATCCCATTTGCTTCGTCTGGTTGTTTTCAAATATTTCATAAATTTTTTTGCTCACATCACTACAGGTGAGATGAAACCAGGAAAGACATTTAATGCATTCTATTACCGGATCTTCACCATAGCAAATTTTATTGCAGGTCTGGCAATTGCCTTTGCAAGATTGTTTTGAAGAAGTTATCCACAATTTAATTGACCATAAATTTGATAATTTCTTTTCCATTAGCCCCTCTTTCAAGTTATATCAACTCAGACGACACACATTACATCTTAATAAATCCATATCCCCTCGTGCGTTAATCAGAGCAAATTTTTTCTCATACCGCACAATTAGTACTTGGAACCAGCTGCCATCAGACATTGTCGTGTCCGAATCACTCGTGTTGTTCAAGCAGAAGTTGAACCGTTTCAATATTGCCAACACTCCTATTTCTAAACTGTGATTTCACTTTCTTATATTATCTACCTTCTATGTAATTGTTCACTGTTATATGCTTTAGGGAATACTGAAATCCCAGGTATTACATATTTTTCTTTCTATGCTTCTAACTTAATAGATGTTATTTGTGAAAATGTGTGTTAGAGGGAGGTGCTCTCTTCAGGCACCTTCCTTCGCATTGATTATAAATAAATAAATAAATAAATAAATAAATAAATAAATAAATAAATAAATAAATAAATAAATAAATAAATAAATAAATAAATAAATAAATAAATAAATAAATAAATAAATAAATAAACAAATAAATAAATAAATAAATAAATAAATAAATAAATAAATAAATAAATAAATAAATAAATAAATAAATAAATAAATAAATAAATAAATAAATAAATAAATAAATAAATAAATAAATAAATAAATAAATAAATAAATAAATAAATAAATAAATGAATAAATAAATAAATAAATAAATAAATAAATAAATAAATAAATAAATAAATAAATAAATAAATAAATAAATAAATAAATAAATAAATAAATAAATAAATAAATACGCTACTGGCAAGTTATCTTTCTGTCACAGTTGTACGTATTTTTAAGTACCCTTGGCTACCAGCGTAAGATTTGTAGTAGAACAGGTTTTTTCTTTATAATTTAGATGATTATTGAACTATTTTTACTTAATTGGCTTCATATTAAATACTTGTGCAAAAATAATTGATCCAGCTGTAAGAAAGCTTACAAAGTAATGGCCTAAAATTTTTAGAAGCAATGCACAGTAAAAAGCAACTACGTTCATGATGATATTGTAGAAACAATAGTTGAGTACAGTTATATAAATAAACAGTTAAGAAAAACTAGTCTAAGCTTTTAGAATCTTTTAAATACAAGTCACAACTAGTAACAGGTTTGGGATATTTTTGAGCGAAAAATCCTTTGTTTGAGTGTAATAAACAATAATTGTTAAATGAAGTCAGACGAAGTCACCGGTTATTAAACTAATAGATGGTAACATAAGTTTATTAAAAATGTTTTTTTTTAATTTTTAGAGAGAGTTTTCTAAAAGCTACCAAATGATAAAATTCAAACACCATGTTTGATGGTTATATTTATTACTAGTGTAAATTCAAATTATTTATCAAAATGTCCACATTGAAACAAACACTTAACTTAGTTCGAATCTTATTTTATAATTGCACAAAAAATTTCATTGTGTTGAGCCTAAAATGTTATTCTGTCATCTATTTTTTATTGATATCAGCTTTATGTTGTTTTGTACTCTACCGCTAACTGTAAATAAAGTTTATAGCTTGGTATTGTTGGCTGATGACATTTTATAGGACAGTTTATACATCATACTGCTAAATTAACCCAATTAATTGTTTTTAATGTAAGCAAAAAAAGTTAAACAAAATTTCATAACTTTGAGTTTCAGTAAGAAATTTTAATTTGCTTTTTTCATAAAAATGCTTGCAATATTTTAACTAATCATGCTTTTATTACGATTAATTTTATGCAAAAAAAAGTTATTTTATCAATTATTTCGTCACATTAAATAAAATCTATTTTTTTGTAAATACATTTGTTTCTAAAATGTTTATAACTAATTGCTTTTAAAACCTATTTTAAAATCATTAAAAACCTGAAAAACTTTTATGCTTGTTGATGAAGATAAATAATAAATGGTACATTGTTCAATAAAGAAAAATTAAAAAATTTTTTTTACAAAGAGTTATGAAAGATTTTTTAACTCTCAGTTATTTCTAATGAAATTTGCTAAAAATGGACTTTTATGAAGATTATATTAAACTATAAAAAAGCTCAATATGTTTTTAGGTTTAGTTTCATTGACCAAAATAGAATTTTATTTTTAAGTCAAATAACAACACAGTTAAATAGTTTACAAATATTTAATGTGAATGTTTTATCATAAAAACAAAACGTTAAAAACACTATAAAAGATTTAAGAATTCGAAACTGTAACAGATCTTTGAAGATTTAAACTAATTTCACTATTAGTAAACTTCAATTTCTTCCAAACTAATCTTCTTTTCACTCCTTTTTTTTCATTAGAAAATACATAAGTTTCAATTTGAATTTTTTCTTTTCTTGTCGGTGAAGTTTTAAACGTAAATGCCTGAAATGATTAAACAGTTTGAAGGAAAAAGATTAATTTACTAGGATAATTTACCTGATTAATTGAAGGTAATTTTGGCATTTTCAAGTAAAATTTAAAGCAGAATTTCTAATAAAAGGCCTGTAATATTACTTTAATTACTTCAAATTCATTTTAAATATAAACTTTGTAATTGGATCTTATAAAACTTTAAAAGAATATTAAGAAATAATTAACAAAGTTATTTTGGAAACATTACAAGCAAAAACTTAATCAGTAAAGGCTTTTAAAAATGTTTAAACAAAAAGCTTATTTTATTAATAATAATTTTATTTCATTAATTATTGAATTACTAAAACAAACAAATAAAATTCGACTCAGAAAAAAAATTCAAAAACTTCAATTTTGTGGGCTTTCAAACAAATCAAGTCAAAAATAGAAATATCAAAAAACTGATAATAAAAACTTTTTTACAAACTATGAAAAATAAAATAATGTGATTACTTTCACTGAGTAAAAAGATTGTTTTAAAATTGAATTTTTTCTGAAATTTCTATTTTAGTTATAAATAGATTCGCAAAAATAAGTTTCTATAAACTAAAGAACTCAAATAGAAAATCAATAATAAAAAGATATAAATAAAAATGTTATGTTATGCAAGTGTATTATAAAAAACAAGATTAAGTAAAAGCATAATAAGTTGAAAGCACATAGTTATTACAAAAAGAAATAGCAAAATAGTTTTAAAGGTTGTTCGAAGATATAAAATAAAAAAAAACTACCAAATAACTAGTTCTTCACCAAAATAAACCTTTATTTAAATGAAGATAACATTTCACTTTTTATAGAGAATCTTTTAAATAACTTTCTACGTAAAAATTAAAGTAAATATTTAAAAATTGCTGGTAATAACCAATCGACCAAAACACATTGGTTTTCAAATAATTTGCTGTTAGCATAAATATTACAAAAATAGTTTAAAAATAATTTAATTTCAAAATTTTAAACAACAGTGAAAAAACTATCGCGCAAACAATGTTTTGAAATTTTGACAATATGGTCGATTTTGGTCGAGAGTTTTGACCTCAATGTCACTATCCAAAGTCACTGGGTAGTATTACCGAGCTACAGATATATAGAATAGGGTAGTTCAACAAGCGTTACCCGCCAATATAATCAAAACCAGTGCGCATAAATGAAGGTAGTATTTGAGTCCTTCTATCAGTATAATAGCAATGGTGACGGAAGATGATGTCTGGAAGCTACGGTCAGGTTTCTGCTTGCAAGCGGTCTAAAAGATAAGTCGTCTCTGTAACACGAAGATGACAGCAAATTTCTGTTTCAGACACTTTTGAAAATCGTTACAGTTTAATAAATTTTACATTTTCTGTTAAATTAAAGGAAAAATTTGAACAAAATTGTAAGTGATCGCGAACACCGATGACGTCATCGCTAACGTCATGTCTTTTATCAACAGAAACCTCACAAATATACCAACATCAAATCTTCAATCAAGTCCGTCTCCTCATCATTAAGACATCATTTAATCTTTTCGTTTCTAGATTCTTTGATCTTAAATTCGAGCAAAACGTCCTCACCAGAGGTTCTCTGCCTCCTATATATTGTACCTTGTGCATAAAAGATGGTCATCTCCGTTCAAACTGTCCCCAAACTTGTATAGGACTTCAACCTCTCGATACCCGACCATTTACCCCTACTATGGACCATTTAATCAATGATTTCTGCTATGGAATCGTAAAATAAGTTTTAAAGACTCAATATGACTCTGCACAAAAATAGAATTAAGAAGCTTTACTGATTGATGGGAACCATTGAAAACATACAAAAATCAAAGCGACGAGCCCCAGCTTTTTAATTAATATCTAGATTCATTTAAAACAAGTTTTCTGGTTTAAAGTTGACTGGAAAGTTTCTGCAATTTATGCTTCTGTATAGATCAATCTGATCAAATCGTCGCTCTGTACGTAAGTTTGAAATTTTATTGTTTGTTTTTATTTAAAAAAACGCATTTATTGATGAATTCTTCAACTGTTTACCGTTTGACCTAAATTGATTAAAACATAAACTGCGAATAAATATTCAAACTTTTCGACAGGCGTTTTTTCCTTCAAAGTTTCGATTTTAGCTTGAACATTTTCAACTTAAAATTACTGAAAAATTAACTTTTCTGTTTGCTTTTGTATCCTTTTCTTGTTTTGTAATTTTTTGATAGAGTGTATTTCTGAACACAAACATGAATCACCCTCAAACCACTTGATTTAATTCAAATTTCATATAAAATAATTTCTGTATTTATAGGTAAAATATTTGTTAATTTATCGATCGACTTTTAGATGTAAGCATTCAGTCTTCAGCAGAATTGATTTTATTTATTCCAAAGAAAATTTTGATGATATAATTAATTAGCTGTGGAAATTTGTAAGTAGAAAATCAATTTATTTTTATGAAGCTTTTAGTAAAAGAAGTTTGGAAAACTAGAAAGATTGATTTATTTGCTACATCACACTAATTTCATCTTCAGTAGTGATGACCTCATCATAATTACCTCTTTCATGTGGCATCTGCAATCGATGATTTAAAGATATAATTACTGATTTTAGGACCTACAAGAGCTGGAGGTGCTTGGAAATGATGGTTGAGCGGATATTGAAGCAAGTTGATGACAGAGGAAGAATACAGATCAGCATATCTTGTCACCTGTCAAAGCTGTTAGCTGATTGGTTAATTTGATGAACTCAAACCTGACTAGAAAAGAAAGTTTGTTTGAATCCACATCTAAAGATACTTTGAAATGATGAGCAGCTAATGTTGGAGACTACAACATCTGATGATGAAGATTTTCTTGAACTTTTGCTAGTATTTTACAAATTGTGATTTCAAAAAAAGAAATTTATATTTTTAAAATTTTAAGATGAACATTTTTGATTGTAAAAAAGGTTCAGATGGAAAATTTCTAACAAAAGAATTTTTAAAACGAATACTTCAATTATTTTCATTCAAAATCGATTTTATGAAATTTACTTTTGTGCTTTTGAAATTGTTCGTAATTCAGGAATTACTAAAAATGTCTTCCAACCTTGACGTTTAGACTTTAAAATATCTCCAAAAATATGATCACCTGTGAAAGTCAACATCTGATGTTGTTATATCATAATGACGTCATCACTTACCTATATATAAGATATCATCTCCTTCTGAACCGATCAATTCAGTTAGATGATCAGATGAACCACCTGAATAAACTCCCCCAACTTTTAACTTCCCTGTATAATGACCCATATGAGGTCTTCCCGTCGTCTATATGAAATTAGTCACTTGGTGTTCGATGACATCATATAAAAGCTTACAATGTCGACTTCTCGCAGCGGTGTTCCTTCACCGAAGAACATCGGCTTACGCGCGTCAACAATTACCACGTGGAAGTAATTGATCCAACTAAAAGTTGGCTAAAATTTGAAAGTTTGATTTTAAGCAAGGTATGTGTTAGTAGCAGGCGAGTTCTCAGCACCTAAAACCACCTAAAAAATTACAAATCAACTTACTGTTGTATTTGGTGAGTCTAACAAATAATTCATCACTTTCTGAAAAACAATTTCAATTTTGATGATAAAGTCATTTGCATAAGCCAACTTACATTAGTATAACTATAATTGCTGTTGGTGACTAAAAAAATCTTCGACTTTTCAGCTAATTTTTTCAACAGTAAAGGCAGTTTGTATTCTTTTTTAACATATTTACTTAAATTATCTTCGGTCTTATGCTTTAAATCTCCCTATAAAAGCAAGATTAAGTAAGAAATTGCAAATTTAACAAAATTTACCTGAATGTGAATATAATCAACAGCATTTCGTATATCGGTATGGGTGGTCGCATAACTGATGGTAATATCACCGAATAAAACACCAGTTTGATTCTACAAACACTTTCATTAAAAACTGCTAATATAAACCAACTGATACCTTGATACATGTGGAATCCTTTTGAAACAAATCTACTATACAAGCTTGTAAATAAATTTCTGGAAGATTAAACAAAGTATTGAAGATGTAGAACCTTTCATTTCCCACTTGAATGAATTTGTTCGGATAAAATTGTAAAATTTCGTTTCTATAAGTTTCAAATGAACAGCATTTTTGGGTCACAGTCACAGCTAAACTTACGATGTAAGTTTGCGGAAGCCATGGTAACACAGAAGAATGTTCCCAAAGGTATCCACCTGTGAGTAAATTGATTTTAGATTAAAGTTTCCTGAATGTTCAATAAAACAATTTAATCTATACAATTTGTAAAAACCAGTTTTAATCCATAATTATTTTAGTAAGAACTTCTTGTTGGTGAAGAATATGTTAAGAAAGCTCAAATGTTTTTAATATGCGCAAAAAAATAATTAAAAGTCAAAGACAACAATCAAATAATAGAAGGAAAGAACAATAAGCAGATAAAAGTTGTTTGTCCAAGACCTTCTACTAGGACCTTTGATAAAAGTATAGATCTACAAAAATACTTCCAAGCTTCTTTCAATAAAACTTCCAATATCATCAAATAAAAAATTAATTATTTTCATTGTTATTTATTTTAACTATTGCTATTTAAATAAGTAAAATTAATTATATTGTCTAAAATAAATTAATTAAAAAGTTCATTGGAACAAAACAAAAAACTTCCTGCAAAAAATTTGAAAATAAAATTTGAGAAGTTTTTATTTAGTACCTTTAACAAATTTCCTAATTCTTTATCAAAAATCTGTCCTCGGATGGGAAATTGCTCATGATACGAATATTCGTTGAGTTTTTCAGGATAACCACATTCTATAAGTCTAAAAAACAAAAGAATATGTTTAAATTTATCAAAATTGGGATCAAAAACCTTTTTTTGACTAGCTCAAATCCAAGCTGTTCGTATTTCGGTGAATTATATTCAGCTAGAGTGTAGTCAAGATCAAAGCCAAAGTATTTCACATTACCAAGATACAAGCTTCTATTTACAAATACTCTTTAAAATAAGTGAAATTCAACACAGGTCTTTTTACTGTCTCTGATACGGGTTTACCTTGAGGCTGAAGAAAAAGCTTGAGTTGATTCAGACTTTTGATTCTCAGTCTTTGTTTGTGAAGACTGGGCCTTAAATAAAACATCTTTGATTTAATATTTGAAGAATTTACAAAAGTCATAAAACTAAATTTTTTTTAGAATTTCTATAGAAAATCAGTTTCATTTAAAAGTTAGAAATCAGCAGTTTGGATTTAAAGTTTGGATTTCATTTCACTTTTTAATACTTTTTGTGTTAAATCATTTTATGTAAAATTAATTTTTAATAACTTTATACAAAAAATGAATAAATATAAACCTAAAAATACTTTTAAATTAATCAATTACTCACCATTGTAGCTTCGATCGATTAACAGTTAATTCGAAAAGATGGAAAAGTTTAATTTTTTTATACATTAATTTAACTTAAACTAATAATGATTTAATTCCTAAAATTTAAATTTAATTATTTTAAAGGTATGACAGAAAACTTTGCACATAGTTTACTTTAGATAAATTCATAACTTAAAAGTTTGTTTAAAGCATAAATATTTATCTTTAAAAAAATGACTAAAAAATAAAATTTATCTATTTGGTAAAATCTTAAAACAAACTTAATTCGGAAGCTTGAGACGCTTTTATCGAAAGCGAAGCTTACAATGCAGTTAATTGTTGAGTTTAAATTTACGAACAACTTAATTTAGGTAAGCGTAACGATCATTAACAACCTCACATAAAAGTTTTCAATTTTTCTTATTTTTTCGAAGTGAAGATTCTCACTTGGAAGCAATATATTGTGGTAAAAAAGACTAAAATGGTTTTTTGAGTAGAAAATTTTTATGAGAATATTACTTATCTTTCTTTATGCAAAACTTTATTCAATTGCTTTTTTTATATAAACTTAAAACATCGTCATTTCAAATAAACAGTTGATTTCAGAAAGTTACAAAATAAGTTAAAACTTTAAAACTCCAAAATATTTTGGGAATTTATAAATTACATTTTAAAGCTCTCTTTTATTGTCTCCTTTTTACTAAATCAATAAAATTTCGTTTTTACAGATTTTGATTCTTGCTTTTAAGCTTTTTATGATTGAAAATATCAATTTTGCCCAAGAGTTAGTTAGGTATAAATATTTAAATAATTTATAGAAATGAACAAGACTTAAGTGCTTCTCTTTGAATATTTTTATGGTATGTTGATACGTTTTAAAAATTACTTCTTGTGTCATTAACCTTTTTGTTAAAGTCAAGATAATTGTAGAAGCTAATGTTATTTTTATTACTGTTCTAAATTGTTATACTTAATTTAATATTTACAACGTCTCATAACCTTTAAATGCTTGTATTAGTTTTTTTATCAATTTTGTTTTTGTTTCCTTATTGTTAAAATTTGTGTGGCTTTTAGGAAATAGTTTAACACTGGAGTTTTATATTTTACCGTTGCTAAGACTAAATTAAATTAACTATCTGAAAATGGCCATTTTGTCATACTAACTTGTTTTTGTGAGTGAAGCGCGCCAACCACTATTAAAATCAAAGTAAATATTAAAATCAAGTAAAACTTTTTCATATGGTTTCATCTTCATCAATTTTTTTCTTCGTTTAATATGAAAATTGTGAAGAAGTATATTGTAAGAAAATGTTTAGAATAGATTAAAATTCCTGTTTCCATAAAGTCATCAAAATATTTAAAGTTTTGAAAATGTGTCATTTTGATATAATCAAAATCTATGAGTTGTTTACTGATCTCTATTTTAACTATTTGATATTTGTAAGAATTTAAGAACTTTTTTCATAGAACTGTTTGTTTTATTACCGCCTTCCAACCTATAAAGTTTGTTTAAAAGGCGAATATCAAATCTATTGTTAAATAGAAAAATTATATTTATTTATAAAAATTATTCAGGATATAAGTTTGTTCTTTTCATATTAATTAAGTTTATTTTCTGTTAAAAATCTAAATTATTCTAATAATTTAAGAGTTACTACAAAACAGTTAGTTATCATTTATCAATATGTTCTTCATTTAATACAAATAAATTGATTCTGTCAAATTAACAATTTTACTTTTTATAATCTTATTTTCAGTTAAAAATAATTGTTTTGATATTTTTACTATTACTATAAAAAATGTTTTTGAAATTACTTTTTAATGACCGAGAAGCCTATATACTTGAAGATGAAGGCCTTTCAGTACGAATGCCAGTTGAAACACTCAAAGAATTGGTTTCAAAGTATCTAAGCATTGATGTTGAGTTGCAAAGACTGATATTCAGTGGCAAACAAGTCAGCATCCTTTTAATTATCATATAAATCATAATCTTTAGTGATCCTCTTTTTAGCTTAAAGATGGAGATCTTCTATTCTCTTATGGAATTAAGCATCAAAGCACTATATTAGTGGCTCCAAAACAAAATCTTCAAATTACAGCTTCTAAACCATTTTTTAATCATGATGTTTTTAAAGTATGTTTTTTTGTCAAATGTAAATATCATTTCTAATCATAATCTTGAGGTGGGTGACGAGGTTTTAGCAAGATGTCAGAAAGCTTGGTTTTGGAAGAAAGCAATTGTGACTGAAGTTAAATATGAAGTTAAAGAATTGAATTATCGAATTAAATATATTAAGTTAGTAGTGATTGATATTGTGATGTCGTTACTTGTATGGTGACGTAATTATGTCGTGACGTCATCACTCTTACAGTACAGATGAAACGGAACTTCTTCCGGATATGGAAGTAATTAGTCAAGAACTCTTCTGTCTTCCTTGGCATGGGATACTTTGGAACACTTCTATGATTATAAGAATCCATTTTAAAGATGAAACTAATCTATATGATGCTGTTGTTTATAAATTGGAATCTCTAAGAGTTACTGAAGATGACTATGAAAAGATATTAAAAGTTCAGCTGCGGCTTGGGTCAGTGTCAGGTCTTTTTTAATCTCCTTCTAATCTTTTGATCTTGATTCAACAGAGATCACCTCTCTCACCCTCTTCAAGTTGATGACTTGAACCATCTTTACGTGATGCCCGACAAACGAAACAATTTAGTCGGATATGATGAAGGCCCAAGGTTTGCCCCTGTAGTCCCGCATGTCCCAAAACTTGTCCCAGATGAAGTCTTGACTAATCCACCTGAAGGTTTGTGTCCTCCAACTCCCAAAAAACCCCTTAAAGCGCGTTCTTAATCGTCAGAAACAGCGGAAGAGGAAAACTGGGAAGACAAATGCGAGGATTGCCAAAAAAGAACGAAAAAAAATTGCAAAATATGCGGATGTAGAGGATGCGGAAGACACGAAGATCCACAACACACGTTGCTATGTGACGACTGTGACGCATCATGGCACATCTACTGTCTCCAACCGCCCCTGGAAACCGTCCCAGAAGACAACTGGTCGGTTGTGACGTCAACATCGCCTTTTTGATGATGTTATCGTGGTTTTAGGTATTGTCCGGATTGTTTTAATGATGCGAGTGAAATTGCGGTTGCTGGGCAACGAAAGATCTCGAGAAAGATGAGAGAGTCAAAGAGCTTCCAGCGTGGGATGAAAGGAAGGGATTGGGGAAAGGTTTAGGGTTTTGAGTGGCCTTCAATTCGACTTTAATGGTTGTTATAAAGGGAATGGCGACAGCAAGCAGAAGGACGACTTGTACTTCAGTAGGAATGAATCATGTCGGAAAAATTCCTGGAATTAAAGTGGGATCAAGCTGGAAGTTTCGGATGCAGGTGAGAATGAATATCAGATGATTAAAATCATGTGACTAGGATTAGGCGGTTGAGATCAGGTGGTTGGGATCAGGTGATTGGGATTATATGAAGATCTTGTATTTAAAGTATTTAAGAAGCTTGAAGATTAGAAGAAGATTAAGTTTTGAGTTGAGAGAGTTGATAAAGACGCTTTTTGAATCATAAAAAAGTCTTTGATGATCTTCTATATCTTTGATGTCTAGTGCTCAGAGGCAGGAGTGCATCGACCTCCAGTTGCCGGCATACACGGTCAGGAGAGGAATGGGGCGTTCTCGATTGTACTCGCCGGAGGATACGAAGATGATCACGTGAGTAACACAAAATGTCTGATACAAAACGTCAGGATCCTTTCACAGGATGAAGGTGAAGAGTTTGTTTACACCGGATCCGGTGGTAGGGACTTTGCTGGAAATAAGAGGATCTCGGATCAATCTTCCGATCAGAAGTTGGAAAAAAACAACAAGTGAACATTTAGTTTTAGTAAAGTGACCACTAAAGGGCGTTGTTTCAGAGCGCTTGCGGTGACATGTGACGCTGTGTTAAACGCGGAGACAGGCGCTACTGCTTGCGATTGGAAGAAGTCGAAACCGATTCGTGTTCTGAGGAGTTATAAAGCTGGAAAGAAGAACAATAATAAATATGCGCCAAAAGAAGGGATCCGATATGACGGGATATACAAAGTATCTTGAATTCTTCATCTGATCTTTAAACCTTCATCTGATCTTTGAACCTTCATCTGATCTTTGAACCTTAATCTGATCTTTGAACCTTCATCGGATCTTTGAACCTTCATCTGATCTTTGAACCTTCATCTGATCCTTGAACCTTCATCTGATCTTTGAACCTTAATCTGATCTTTGAACCTTAATCTGATCTTTGAACCTTCATCTGATCTTTGAACCTTCATCTGATCTTGTTCTTCTCTGATCTGTTTCCATTGATGAAACTCACCAACAGGTGGCGCTGTTTGTTTAGATTGTCTCTTATTGGCCGGCGCGCGGCGCATCGGGGTATCGAGTTTGGAGGTACAAACTCCGTAGAGATGATACGGAACCTGCTCCCTGGACTCCGGAAGGGATCAAGTATATCCGTAAATATGGTCTTTTCATGGAAGAGGTAATATCGTCCATGTTTTGAAGCATTTGATGATGTCCTCGTTAATGTAGCCTTCAACTGCTGAAGACGAAAAGCGAAAGAGGAAATGTGAGGAAGCTGATGATGTCACAGACGGAAAGAAGATGGCTCTTACGTCGTACGAAGTTCCTAAGAAGATCTTGGAACTTGTGGAATGTGATGCCATCAATGCAAAGATGTGGAAGACGGTTTTGGACTCAGCTAAAGATGGATATAAGGTCTGATTTAGCGGAAAATTTGTCGACTAAAATGGCGTTTTTCAGAAATATTTTTTAAGTTTTGAAGAAGCTTTTAAATGTGGAATTTGTCTTCAATTAGTTGTGTTGCCTGTCACTTTAAATTGTGGTCACAACTTTTGCAAGGTTTGTACAGAACTTAAAAGGTAAATAAATGAGTTGTGGTCCTTCTTAGGCCTGTTTGATGCAAAGTATTGAAAGTGAGGTTGAGTCCTGTGCCACCTGTCGCTGCCCATTCGAAAAACTGATCTTCACAAATGAAGACGTCAACCAAAATTTATCAGAATTGTTGAAATTGATGAAGGAATAATTTCAAAAAGATGTTTATTATTTAGCATGTAGTGTTAAAACCATTTTGTACTTGTTCAAATTTTTGTTGCCAATTTATGCTTTCATATCCAATTTGTTCAGTTTTTAACTAGTCAAATCATCGC
This sequence comes from Pegea sp. RAD2-039, assembly GCA_034620365.1. NCBI lineage: Eukaryota > Metazoa > Chordata > Thaliacea > Salpida > Salpidae > Pegea > Pegea sp. RAD2-039. The sequence goes on from JAQGEQ010000201.1 coordinate 192,787, forward strand.
TCTGTAATTCTTCGAAGTGACTCTTTCTGTAGCAATCCGCCAACTAATTGTTTTTATTTCGATAGAAAGTTAAACTTTTAATAAACTAATAACTCGAAAAACAAACTTTTTTTTGTTAATCTTTTAGCTAAGAATCTGGGTGAAATACAAATTACAAAATTTGAAATGAAAAGCTAATTTGAAGAAAATTGTGCTGATATAAGCATCATATCAGTTTAATCTAATGACCGTAAACAGGTCCAGTTATAATAAACAAACTAAATCTATAGATAGTTATTTACAGGCTATCGGTGGTGGAAAGGTCCACAGAGTAGTGCTACAAAGAAGTGATTTTGTGGCTGAACATTGTTTAATAGGTGGAAATAAACTTAAGAAATTGGTACATACTGTTAGAAATAAATTTTGAAATATTCTTTTAACTTAAATGCAAAAAGTTCTTTACTTTAGAGGAAAATTTCGTAAGTTTTTAAATCAGCAAGTTTTAACAAAAAGATGTCTAAATATTTATTGAATAAAACTTGAATGTGTCCATTATTTCACTTTTTAGAAGTTTCTTTAAAACTTTTTATAGCTTTAAAGCAAAAGATAAGATTTCGTTTTTTTTGGAAATATATTCTAATGTCAGCTTTTAAGAGAACAGATTTTAGGAACAGCTATTTGATTTAACGAAAAAATACAGAAATAAAATATTTTAGGGAATTTTGAACTTTTTTTAAACATTAAAAGCTTAACAAGAAAAAGTAATATTATTAAAATTGTTTTAAAAGTTCTAGTAAGACAAAGTACAATTAGATAATAAAATTAACTATATAAATGTTGAAAATAATCTTTTGTGCTTCATTTGTTCAAATGTTAATATTTTTGTTATTACTCTCATTTAGCTGGCGAGCAATAAATAAAACTTTTGATTAAATTTAATTGCTGTATCATTTTTACAGTAAGTAAGTAAAAGAAGTTTGTATTTCGTATTTAGAAATAGATATTACAAGTTTTTTTTATGCTCAATTTAAATCTTTTTCAATTACTTCCTGTAATTCATAATATAAAAGTTCAAAAGTTGAATCTTAAGTATTAAACGTAATTAAATTATTTTTAATTTAAATAAAATATTCTTATTAACATTATTAAGAAAATTATTTTTATCAATAATGCCCCTAATAAGGGAAATTGCTAAAATCTTAATAACTATTTTTTTGTCGTTTTTATTTCCTAAAAAAGTTGTTTGGTCATCAACTTGACAATTTCTTCGAAGAGTCGGAAAAAGTATTTTTAGAAATATTTATTATTTAGAAAAAGTATTTTTAGAAATTGTCTAGTTGTGATTAATAACATTTCTGAAATTAGTTGTTAAATCAAACTTGAATCTATTTCTTAATTCAGAATGTTTGTTCAAATTAGTTGACACGCCCAAAAATAATAAAGTTTATTTTTGTTGAACTTTTTCATCTTCTCAAATAATTTAATTAACTTTCAGTTTATTTAACATAGTTTCAAATGATTCAATTAAACCAAAGAAAAAATGTCTTAAAGGCTAATTTAAATGTAACTAAGTTTGTTTCTACTTTTTAATTTATTCAAAATAAAATTTTATTTTAATATGTAAAATGTTTATTTCAGATGTTAATCATTTTCTTTAATTTTCAAAGTTTGTTAAAAAAGTTTTTAGTTTTTTTTTTCTTTTACACTTTAACTTGTTCATTATACTTATATTATTCATATCTTATTGTAAAGTAATAATTATTTCTATTTATATATCTGTATATATAGTATTGCTTATTATTCTTTGGTCTCAATAAGATTTAAAACTTATAATTTTATATAAAATGAATTTTTGTGATATTTTATATAAGATTTAGATAAATTGATAATTTATATTTTTTTATAGATTATCATCATAAAAATATTGTGAAATGTTGCAATCAACAAATAATTTTTTTTTCTTTTTGATTTCTATCATTTTTATAAAAAGTAAGTTCAAACAATTGATTGAAATAATCAAACAGAAAATAAAATCCGTTTATTATTGTAGTTGTTAAATGTCAAACAGATGTATATGATACTCAATACAGGGTAACTGGTTCAAACATCTCATATTCTTGTGGTAGATCATCTAATGGCTTCATATCTTGGAAGTTTCAAAAACCTGGCACTTCAGCAATTGTTAAAATAGCAAATTATGCATATGGAATCCCGCATTTTGACATTATGTACAACACACCACCGTAAGATTTTTATATTTGTTACTTTAATACCAAAATACTTTAATATATTAAAAAGTAATTTTTTGAGAAACCATGTAAAAAGGTAAGTTCAAGGTATGTAATAAAAGAATCTTCAGCAATTATATTTATTAAGACAAGTTGTGTTGGTTAAAAGTTTTTATAAAGCAACGTGAGGCATCCAATGTGTTAATTTCTACATTGAAAATGAAAATAGAGTCATTGCATTTTTCACTCTTATACCAATGTTTAAAAATGATAAAAATATTTTAAAACTTGAGTAAAAAATGACTATTTTTCTTTTAATCTTAAAAATTCTTGAAGTTTTGTAACAGCTAAGAGCTTCGCCGAAGTCTCATTGACTTGTTTTTCATAAAAAGTAAATATTTGAATTTTTTAAAGTATTTTCTTTCTTCAGAGGAAAACTTTCTTTCCAAAACAACAAATTTGTCATCAAAGATTTGTCTCTTGAAAATGAGGGAATCTATTTTTGTGAAGCTTTATTCGAACCTGGTTCGCCTATAGTTACAGGGATTGAAAATATGTTGATTATAAGAAAAGTACCAGAAGACTTGAAACTGGACAATATAGATGGTCCGGAACTAACTGAGAACACCACTGCAAGTATTGCTCGTTGTACACAGCAGGTGAAACATCAAAATTTCAGTTTTAAAAAGAAATCTCAAATTATGTTTACATATTTATTTTATTAAATCATTTTATATTATTTCTGCTTAAAGTTTAAGATAAAGATAAATATTTATTAAATAAAACTTGAACATGTTTATTAACTTTTTAGAAGTTTCTTTAAAACTTTTTATAGCTTTAAAGCAAAAGATAAGATTTCGTTTTTTTTGGAAATATATTCTAATGTCAGCTTTCAAGAGAACAGATTTTAGAAACAGCTATTTGATTTAACGAAAAAATACAGAAATAAAATATTTTAGGGAATTTTGAACTTTTTTTAAACAGTAAAAACTTAACAAGAAAAAGTAATATTATTAAAATTGTTTTAAAAGTTCTAGTAAGACAAAGTACAATTAGATAATAAAATTATCTATATAAATGTTGAAAATAATCTTTTGTGCTTCATTTGTTCAAATGTTAATATTTTTGTTATTACTCTCATTTAGCTGGCGAGCAATAAATAAAACTTTTGATTAAATTTAATTGCTGTATCATTTTTTACAGTAAGTAAGTAAAAGAAGTTTGTATTTCGTATTTAGAATTTGATAGTATAAGTAGTTTCTTTATTTAAAAGATTCTCTGGGCTCTTGCAAGCTTATTTCACAACCGTTTTGTCATAGGCTGGTAAACCCGCAAGCAACCTAACCTGGTATAATGGAACCAAGCGAATATTGCAAGGGGTCAAATACTTTGTTCGTCCTAACAAAAACAATGATTTATTGACCGATGCATTTGCTGATCTGACTTTGAATGTTTCCTTATATGATCACCATCGTAATTTCACGTGTAGAGGTGAACACGTGACTTTGAAAGAAGCCCAACAAGCTGACTACTTCGTCAAAATCAGATGTAAGTTGCTTTGTTTAGCTTCTTGCTGTTAATGTAGTTGTTTTGAGTACAGACAGCCCTCGTGACGTGAGAATTTGGGCGAACACGACAAAAAAAGAAGTTTATTGTGAAGCAAATTCATATCCGAATTCAACTTTTGATTGGGTGAGTTTTCGATTAACATGATCAGACTGTTCCAAGGGTCCCCAGATTCGTTTTGAACTTTGTAGTCGAGAGTTAAGATCCCTGATTATCGTTCCAAGGGTCCCAGATTCGTTTTGAACTTTGTAGTCGAGAGTTAAGATCTCTGATCATTGTTTCAAGGGTCCCAGATTCGATTTGAACTTTGTAGTCGAGAGTTAAGATCTCTGATTATTGTTCCAAGGGTCCCAGATTCGTTTTGAACTTTGTAGTCGAGAGTTAAGATCTCTGATTATTGTTCCAAGGGTCCCAGATTCGTTTTGAACTTTGTAGTCGAGAGTTAAGATCTCTGATTATTGTTCCAAGGGTCCCAGATTTGCTTTGAACTTTGTAGTCGAGAGTTAAGATCTCTGATTATTGTTCCAATGGTCCCAGATTTGTTTTGAACTTTGTAGTCGAGAGTTAAGATCTCTGATTATTGTTCCAAGGGTCCCAGATTCGATTTGAATTTTGTAGTCGAGAGTTAAGATCTCTGATTATTGTTCCAAGGGTCCCAGATTCGTTTTGAACTTTGTAGTCGAGAGTTAAGATCTCTGATTATCGTTCCAAGGGTCCCAGATTCGTTTTGAACTTTGTAGTCGAGAGTTAAGATCTCTGATTATTGTTTCAAGGGTCCCAGATTTGTTTTGAACTTTGTAGTCGAGAGTTAAGATCTCTGATTATCGTTCCAAGGGTCCCAGATTCGATTTGAACTTTGTAGTCGAGAGTTAAGATCTCTGATTATTGTTTCAAAGGTCCCAGATTCGATTTGAACTTTGTGGTCGAGAGTTAAGATCTCTGATTATTGTTCCAAGGGTCCCAGATTCGTTTTGAACTTTGTAGTCGAGAGTTAAGATCTCTGATTATTGTTCCAAGGGTCCCAGATTCGTTTTGAACTTTGTAGTCGAGAGTTAAGATCTCTGATTATTGTTCCAAGGGCCCCAGATTCGATTTGAATTTTGTAGTCGAGAGTTAAGATCTCTGATTATTGTTCCAAGGGTCCCAGATTCGATCTAAACTTTGTAGTCGAGAGTTAAGATCTCTGATTATTGTTCCAAGGGTCCCAGATTCGATTTGAATTTTGTAGTCGAGAGTTAAGATCTCTGATTATTGTTCCAAGGGTCCCAGATTCGTTTTGAACTTTGTAGTCGAGAGTTAAGATCTCTGATTATCGTTCCAAGGGTCCCAGATTCGTTTTGAACTTTGTAGTCGAGAGTTAAGATCTCTGATTATCGTTTCAAGGGTCTCAGATTTGTTTTGAACTTTGTAGTCGAGAGTTAAGATCTCTGATTATCGTTCCAAGGGTCCCAGATTCGATTTAAACTTTGTAGTCGAGAGTTAAGATCTCTGATTATCGTTTTAAAGGTCCCCAGATTCGATTTGAACTTTGTAGTCGAGAGTTAAGATTTCTGATTATTGTTCCAAGGGTCCCAGATTCGATTTAAACTTTGTAGTCGAGAGATAAGATCTCTGATTATTGTTCCAAGGGTCCCAGATTCGATTTGAACTTTGTAGTCGAGAGTTAAGATCTCTGATTATCGTTTCAAGGGTCCCAGATTTGTTTTGAATTTTGTAGTCGAGAGTTAAGATCTCTGATTATCGTTTCAAGGGTCCCAGATTCGATTTGAACTTTGTAGTCGAGAGTTAAGATTTCTGATTATCGTTCCAAGGGTCCCAGATTTGTTTTGAATTTTGTAGTCGAGAGTTAAGATCTCTGATTATCGTTCCAAGGGTCCCAGATTTGTTTTGAATTTTGTAGTCGAGAGTTAAGATCTCTGATTATTGTTCCAAGGGTCCCAGATTCGATTTGAACTTTGTAGTCGAGAGTTAAGATCTCTGATTATTGTTCCAAGGGTCCCAGATTTGTTTTGAATTTTGTAGTCGAGAGTTAAGATCTCTGATTATTGTTCCAAGGGTCCCAGATTCGATTTGAACTTTGTAGTCGAGAGTTAAGATCTCTGATTATTGTTCCAAGGGTCCCAGATTTGTTTGAATTTTGTAGTCGAGAGTTAAGATCTCTGATTATTGTTCCAAGGGTCCCAGATTCGTTTTGAACTTTGTAGTCGAGAGTTAAGATCTCTGATCATTGTTCCAAGGGTCCCAGATTTGTTTGAATTTTGTAGTCGAGAGTTAAGATCTCTGATTATCGTTCCAAGGGTCCCAGATTCGATTTGAACTTTGTGGTCGAGAGTTAAGATCTCTGATTATTGTTCCAAGGGTCCCAGATTCGTTTTGAACTTTGTAGTCGAGAGTTAAGATCTCTGATCATTGTTCCAAGGGTCCCAGATTTGTTTTGAATTTTGTAGTCGAGAGTTAAGATCTCTGATTATCGTTTCAAAGGTCCCCAGATTCGATTTGAACTTTGTGGTCGAGAGTTAAGATCTCTGATTATTGTTCCAAGGGTCCCAGATTCGTTTTGAACTTTGTAGTCGAGAGTTAAGATCTCTGATCATTGTTCCAAGGGTCCCAGATTCGTTTTGAACTTTGTAGTCGAGAGTTAAGATCTCTGATTATTGTTCCAAGGGTCCCAGATTCGTTTTGAACTTTGTAGTCGAGAGTTAAGATCTCTGATTATCGTTTCAAAGGTCCCCAGATTCGATTTGAACTTTGTAGTCGAGAGTTAAGATCTCTGATTATTGTTCCAAGGGTCCCAGATTCGATTTAAACTTTGTAGTCGAGAGTTAAGATCTCTGATTATCGTTTCAAAGGTCCCCAGATTCGATTTGAACTTTGTGGTCGAGAGTTAAGATCTCTGATTATTGTTCCAAGGGTCCCAGATTCGTTTTGAACTTTGTAGTCGAGAGTTAAGATCTCTGATTATTGTTCCAAGGGTCCCAGATTCGTTTTGAACTTTGTAGTCGAGAGTTAAGATCTCTGATTATTGTTCCAAGGGCCCCAGATTCGATTTGAATTTTGTAGTCGAGAGTTAAGATCTCTGATTATTGTTCCAAGGGTCCCAGATTCGATCTAAACTTTGTAGTCGAGAGTTAAGATCTCTGATTATTGTTCCAAGGGTCCCAGATTCGATTTGAATTTTGTAGTCGAGAGTTAAGATCTCTGATTATTGTTCCAAGGGTCCCAGATTCGTTTTGAACTTTGTAGTCGAGAGTTAAGATCTCTGATTATTGTTCCAAGGGTCCCAGATTCGTTTTGAACTTTGTAGTCGAGAGTTAAGATCTTTGATCATTGTTGCAAGGGTCCCAGATTTGTTTTGAACTTTGTAGTCGAGAGTTAAGATCTCTGATTATCGTTTCAAGGGTCCCAGATTCGATTTGAACTTTGTAGTCGAGAGTTAAGATTTCTGATCATTGTTCCAAGGGTCCCAGATTTGATTTTCACTTTGTAGTCGAGAGTTAAGATCTCTGATTATCGTTTCAAGGGTCCCAGATTTGTTTTGAATTTTGTAGTCGAGAGTTAAGATCTTTGATCATTGTTGCAAGGGTCCCAGATTTGTTTTGAACTTTGTAGTCGAGAGTTAAGATCTCTGATTATCGTTTCAAGGGTCCCAGATTTGTTTTGAATTTTGTAGTCGAGAGTTAAGATCTTTGATCATTGTTGCAAGGGTCCCAGATTTGTTTTGAACTTTGTAGTCGAGAGTTAAGATCTCTGATTATCGTTTCAAGGGTCCCAGATTCGATTTGAACTTTGTAGTCGAGAGTTAAGATTTCTGATCATTGTTCCAAGGGTCCCAGATTCGTTTTGAACTTTGTAGTCGAGAGTTAAGATCTCTGATTATCGTTTCAAGGGTCCCAGATTTGTTTTGAACTTTGTAGTCGAGAGTTAAGATCTCTGATCATTGTTGCAAGGGTCCCAGATTTGTTTTGAACTTTGTAGTCGAGAGTTAAGATCTCTGATTATCGTTTCAAGGGTCCCAGATTTGTTTTGAATTTTGTAGTCGAGAGTTAAGATCTTTGATCATTGTTGCAAGGGTCCCAGATTTGTTTTGAACTTTGTAGTCGAGAGTTAAGATCTCTGATTATCGTTTCAAGGGTCCCAGATTCGATTTGAACTTTGTAGTCGAGAGTTAAGATTTCTGATCATTGTTCCAAGGGTCCCAGATTCGTTTTGAACTTTGTAGTCGAGAGTTAAGATCTCTGATTATCGTTTCAAGGGTCCCAGATTTGTTTTGAACTTTGTAGTCGAGAGTTAAGATCTCTGATTATCGTTCCAAGGGTCCCAGAGTCGATTTAAACTTTGTAGTCGGGGAGTTGAGATGTCTGATTATTGTTCCAAGGGTCCTAAATTCAACTTGAACTTGGGATTTCTTTTTTTATGATATCATTTCTCTATTTTTAATCTCATCACTTTCTACTTTTACAGATCATTCCAACTGACAACGAAATCAAAGACAAGTCGACACTTTTCATCAGCAACTTAATGACGATGCCCGGTTATCAGGAGTTTCAGTGTACTGCTAGTAATGGGGTTGGAAAGCCAGTGACAACCTGGATCATGGTCGATGATCTCAGGTATCCAGGCGGAAGTGAGTTCTGTGATTTTGACCTCTCATCAACTTTTTATCTTCATCATGTAGTTTGATTGAGATCTAATTATCTGAATGAAAGAGGTTTCCCCAGAACTGGAAATTGATTTTTTGTATTTGCGCTTCTACTAGCACTTCGATTTACTCTAGTAAAGATCTTTGCTCTTTACAGAACCCTCTTTTTTGGGGCTTGCTCATACTTCTTGGTATATCATCGCTGGAACCACAGGAGCAGTGATCTTAATTCTCTTCATCATCTGCTGCGGTTGCTGTTGCCGAAAAAAGAAGAAGAAGAAAGCCTTAGCATCTGATCTTGAGTAAAATTCTTCCAATTTTTATCTTCTGGTTTTAATCTCTTGTTTTTACTTTTTTATCTTCATCTTATAATCTTCATCTTTTGATTTTCATTCTTGTCATCTTTAGCACAAGTGTTCGTTACGGAGTCGATGTCAACTTGCAACCAGTTGGGGAGCCGATGACGTCATCAACGCGATACGAGAACGAATATTCGCTGAAAAGATCTCCGTCTTTAGAGAGTTTAGTCGAACGGAAGTTAAATCGCGCTCCATCGCGAGAAGAACTCGATCAGGTGATGACGTCAACATTATGTCGCTTCCATGGTTCAAACTTTGTTTTGTAGGTAGCAGGACATATGCAAGAGCTACTGTCGAAGAGCTGGGATAATTTAGCTCGCTCACGTGACCAATTGAATCGATCACGTTATGACGTCACAACAGACGAGCCCCCGCGCTACAAGCCGCGTGATGACAATCCGCGATTTGTCTCATTAGTAAGTTGTTGACGTCATCATCTCATCTACATCATCGTTTGTTTTCATAAGGAACGTTTGAATGACGTCACCGAATCTGAAGACCCGTGTCCTTACGCTGATGACGTCAGCGACGGGTAATCACCTAATTGAAAACGTCAATGTTTTGATGACGTAATTGTTTACAGCGCGATTCATCGGCATAGCTCATATCACCCTGATAACGACCGCTACGATCGAAATCAATATGACAACAGGTTGGTGATGACGTCACGTGCTACTGATGACGTGATATTATAATCATGACTTCATCTTTTAACCCCACAGATATCGTCATGAAGAAGAATTTGATGATTTCAGCTCTACTGATGACGAACAGCGTCGTTATGACGACTACCCGCGCGCACATATTGTTTGACACTACACACTGATGACGTCATTATGGTGATGACGTCACTTTTTTAATGAAGTTTTTTCTTACTTTTTTTGTTGTCGGCCTTTTTTCGACCAAATTATGGATTCAAGTTGAAGCTTTTAATTTTTTTTAGAAATTGTGAAAAGTTTAAATCAAATTGCAAATAAATAAATTAAAAATTTTCCATTTTTTCCGCTTTTAAAAATCAGTTTTTCTCCCTAAAAAGCTTTTCAAACGTTGATATATCCTAGCAACATGAAGATGATGTAATAAGATCGATTTAAGGTTGACAAGTTTCTCGTGAATCAATTACGTGTTTAGTGGTCGAAGGTGCTGAGGAGTCGGCAATTATTAGCGAAGTTATTTGTTTGATGGAAACTATTTAAAAAACTCGCTGAGATCTTCATCATTACAACACACTAATTTCTTGCTTTTATGATTTCAAAAAAACAATTTTAAAAAAAATTAATTTTTAATATTTTCAGATAAGTTTCAATTATGAGTAAATTAAAAAACATTGCTTGCACCCGAGATCTCGAGAATTCAGATCGATGTCATTAATTTTCCAGGGTTTGAGATTATCGCTTTCGATTTTCATTACTCTAAATCCAAATTTTTCTGTTTTATATATACATACCTACCACCCTCTAAAACTAATGACGGAGTGTTTGTTAAGGTCTTATTGAAGGTTTTGAAGAGTGTTGTGTGTCCTGAGTTATATATTTTTAGAGGATTTTAAATTTAGTAAAATTAATTAGAATAACCCAAACTCAGCACATATTACATTAATCTTATACAAAGATCTTTGTATAGTTTACAAGAAATCTATTTCTATTTAGCAAGGGAAAGTGCAGTCTTATCTTTACCTAGCAAAAACAATTTTTTGGTTTCATAAATCACAAGCTTAAGGCGAGATCTCAAATACTTCCCTTACTTGATAACAGCAACCAGCTTGTGATGAAATCTCAGAATAAAGCTGAATTACTAAACAATCAATATAATAGTGTTTTTATAACAGATGATGGCAATACTTCTTCTCTTTCCTACTCCGAAATACTCATTCACAATCATATGATGTCTATGTCTAATATCCGATGTCCAGCATGGCTTTGAGAAGCAGAGATCTTCCCTGACTCAACATCTCACTTTTCTCAATGAGCTTACAGCCAATTATGAAAGTAATACTCCTTGTGACATTATACATCTTGATTTTGCTAAAGCGTTTGATTCTGTCCCACACAACAAGCTCATTACTGTATTAAAAAACTTAGAAATCAACAGCTTTATCTTAAAGTGGATTGAAGATTACTTATCAGGTAGAATCCAACAAACTTGTGTTGAAAGATCTCTATCTACTCCAAGTCAAGTTGTCAGTAGTGTTCCTCAGAGTTCTGTTCTGAGTCCCCTTCTCTTTTTAATTTTCATTAAAGATATTGTCAGAAGACCAGTAGCACTAGATAATGTCAGTGTGTTTGTGTATGCAGATGATATCAAGCTATTATCTTGCAATCCTTCAAAACTTCAAACTGTAGAAAACTGGTCTATGAACTGGCAGCTCAGAATCCAACCCACAAAGTCTGAACTTATAACTTTTTCTCGTAAACCAGCTGCAAATTCCTTGAACCAATATTCCATCAATGGATTTGTTATTCAACGAGTATCTTCGGTCGTAGACCTTGGCATTACTCTATCATCTGACTTTAAATGGCGCAATTATTTTCCAAAATCTTTGCAAAATCAATCAACCTTGTCTACCTTATTATAAAGACCTTTAATTCTAAGGATCGATGCTTTTTATCAATGTTTTTAAATTGTACGTACGTCCAATTCTTGAATACAATGTCAGTGCATGGATGCCATATCAAGTTAGTGATAACAAAAAGATCGAGTCTGTTCAGGCGACAATTACGAGATTGGTATGTAGAAACTTAATATATAATTACGATAGTTATAAACATCGTCTTAGCTTCTTAAATTAAGATATTTAGGAAATTCGACGGATTAAATACGACTTAATTAGTTTTTAGAGTTATCCATAATTTAATTGACCTTCAGTTTGATGATTTCTTTTCCATTAGTCCTTTCTTCAAGTTATATCGACTCAGACGACACAGATTACATCTTAATAAATCCATATCACCTGGTACATTAATCAGAGCGAACTTTTTCTCATCTGCACAATTAGTACATGGAACCATCTGCCATCAGACATTGTCGTGTCAGAATCACTCGTGTTGTTCAAGAAGAAGTTGAACCGTTATAATATTACCAACATTGTCATTTCTAAGCTGTGATTTTTCCTGTTATTTATATTATTAATATTATATGTAATTGTTCACTATTAAATGCTTTTGGGACTACTGAAATTCCATGTGTTACATCTTTTGCTTTCTATATTTCTAACTTAATTTTATATAATAGGTATTATTTGTAAGAATGTGTGTTAGTGAGAGGTGCTCTTTTCAGGTAGCGTCCTTTGCGTTTATTGTAATAAATAATAATATAAAAATAATAAATAATTATAATAAATTAATTAATTATTAACTAATAAATAAGCCGGCTAATAAAGAGTTGGCAAATTATTTAAACACCTATATATATATATATATATATATATATATATTTTATACATTTGATTGTTTCTGGCTTCTAAATTGTGGAATGAACCTTTGTTTGAGTCTTATGACGACTGCTAACAAGCCAATAATAGTAAATGATAATGAAGCTTTGATGTCACAAAATATCAGTGAGCTCGATGGTTTGTTGGGTTGGAAAATGACTTGTATCTTTATCAATAAGTTGTGTTTTCCAAAGACACAGCTCTTTAATAAAAGTAGAAACTCTGTTTTAGAACTAACGAAAAACATATTTTAAGACAATCATCTTAACCATCGAACTGATGTGAATATTATCACCATCTACATCAACAAGAACTTTTGAGCTCGCGATGATTCAGTGAACTTATTTACTATTACATGTCCAAAGCCTTATAATTAAATATTCCTGGTACAAAATGATGGCAATAATCTTAATCAAGATTATTTCGTTCATGCTGCTTTTTAACGAGTCATTAAAGTCTTTGAAAGGACCCAGTATGAAAGAACAATCATCAGTTGCTAATTCAAACAGCTTTGCTTGACCTAACTGTCAAAAAAATCTATTTTCTTTCGTTTTGCCACAAAACAAACTTAACGTAAGAAATTTTACACAGAGCTGAAAACCTGGTATGAGTCCTTTTATAAAAAACACCAAATTAATCGAAATCTGTTAAGTTCTTAGAAGAATCAAGAGCCACTGAGTAGTAGAACAGAGATTTTATTTTTAGAAGAGGCTGCTCATTTTAGTCTTCAGATAAATCTTTAATATGTTGCGTTACCGTTTCATTACTTATTTTAAGCTGTTTAATTCTGCTGACACAACGTTTTCTTACAAACATGATAATAGTTAGTCTAATAATTCCTCCATCCAAGCATAGTTTCGTAATTTGAGCAAGAACATCCCTCACCTTATAAGATGTTTTAGTAATATTTGTTGATTCATCACTTAAACATACCATTTTTCATTCGATGTTTTGACCTAAAAATCTCTAATCTTTTTTTCTAATCTCGTTATACAATTTAACAGCTTTGATTACCACAGGACACAAAAGCCATTACGTGTGGTTATTTACTTAAATTTGAAAATATTGATAAGCGACTGAGAACAATCTCCGAGTATTCAAATAATTCTTTGAAAACTTTAATTAAAAAAAGACCAGGAGTCGAGCACCCTGTATCTTTTAAATAATCTATATTCTGATCAGTCCCAATAAGTTTTTCTTCTTACAAAACCGACATTTTCTAAACAGCGTATTTTTCATCAATCAAATATTTATTGTTTCGAAAAAATCATTTTTTAAGGATTGTTGACAACTAGTTAAACTTACTTGAGCACACCAACGATTTTTTAAAGAATGCATAGTAATTAAATTATTTACTTTTGAAGAAAAACACTAACCTATTGACTTTAAATATTTTCATTTCTACATAAACTTCAAAATAGCTTCAAATACTATACAGGAAATTTGTTTATTTAGATATTGATGGTTTATTAAAAAAAAACACATTTTTAAGGTCGGACTGTAAGAAAATTAAAAATATCTCATTTCTTATACTTTACTTGAGATGTAAACCAAGATCTTCACTTTACAAATTAATGGTCTCATTAAGCTGCCAGATGAGCATATAGTTTTTAGCCCATAAAGAAAGTAGAATATGAAGCAGCTATATATATTATATTTGTTGAGCTATGTAAATTTTAGAGCCTTAGACCATCAAGTCTATAATTTTATTATATTCGGATATTTTCGACAAATAGATTTAAACTTTCAAATTTTATGCTTTAAGCTTAAATCAAAACTTTTGACCTAAAAAAATGGCAAGGAATAGCAATGAGATAAACTATCTATATTGAAACGTAATAGAAGTTGTATATAGATATCTTAAGCAAACCAATAAAATAGTTCTTACTTTGTGATAAGTTTGAATGGATAAAAGCTGATTATATAAGTTCACTTTGAAATTACATTATATGTTGCAATAGAATTTTTATAAGTTCTTGTAAGCCTAAATTCAATTATTTTACAATTTATAACAACAATTTTTACAGATTTAAATTTTTTCTACATTATACAAGTAAACTTTATAACCATGTATGCTCTACAAACTATTATATAAGATATTATTATTATAAATAAAAATTTAATAGTTTTTAGTTAGGGACTTTTATATGAAGTTTGACTTTTGCTATTGTCTAAAAATGTTCAGTTAAATGTATATTCGTGTAAATCATTTAATGAAAATTAGTTAATTTCAAATCGATAAAAATTTTTTATATATTTAACAACATTTTATCCTTTTTAATTTACTTTTAAAATTGTTAAAAATCATTATTACTTCTTTTTCCTAAATTGATTTTAATCTTCAAAATGTTCTTTTTTTCAACTAATATTCTAAATTATTTATTTAAAAATATGTCTTTCTCATAGAAATTTAATTTAAAAAGAAATTATTTCAGCCTTTCAGTTTTATTTTTTTTTCTACTAATAACTTCATTTTCAGTTTAGTTCAAAAAATTATTTTTTTTTAAATTATCAAAAGAAGATTTTTTGTATAATTAAAAAAAATCTTATTTCAATTTTTCAGATTTTTTTATTTTTATTAATCTTTATATAATTGTTGAAAACTTTTATTTTAAATAAAGCCAAGTTCTTTAAAGTTCTAGTATTCATCTTTTTGTTTTTATTTTGATAAAATAAAACTTTGCAAAAATCATAAAATTTTGTTTTTATTAAAAAAAAAGTTTTTAAAAAATTCTTTCACAAAATATTTAATCAAAATCAAATTTTTTCTTCATCTTGATACAATCCTGAATCAATCCTTATCTAATCACCAATTTTCTTTTAGCTCATCAATGCCATCTAGTGTTAAAACAAGACGAGTGATAAATCTTTACAAAACAATTTTGCGTCTTCATCAACGACTACCTCCAACCCTTCAACAAATCGGAGACGAATACGTCAGGAGTGAATTCAGGCGTCACAAAAACGCGTCTACATCTTTCGTCAACGATTTCCTTCGTCAGTGGCACGATTACGTAACTCAACTTGACAAGCAACTGAAGTCACAATCGCCTCGTGAATTGGGATCAAATCTTCGGTTGGATTTAATTGATCAGCTGTCTGAAGATCAACTTCTTCAGTTGAACGAGTTGAAAGAAGAAGTTGACAGGTTGAAGAAGAGATGACTTCTCGAATACGTCATGTGGTTATTACGTCATCAGCTCGTAATGTGTCATCTACGTCATTATTACGTCACAAGTATTATAGTGAAGTTGAGAAAGTTTGGAAATTGAAAGATCCGCTTCCTCTGAGGTTTTTGAAAAATGTCGTTTTTAGAAGAGCAGAGAAGGATGAAAATCTGAAGATAAAAGATCAGGAAGAAAAAGGTCGGGTCGAAGATCAGGATCAGAAGTTAAAAGATAATCAGAGATAAACGAAGAAAGATCACAAGCAGAGGCAAAAATGATCTCTGAACTTTTATGTTCATCTTCTTGTTTTTCTTCTTGTTTTTTTTCATTGAATAATTTTTTTGAATTTTAAATCAATTTTCTTTTCAGTTTTTTTTTAATTTAAAATCTCCAAAAATGTTTTTTCAAAACACCAAAAACTTCGCGTTCAAAGCTCTCAAGGCTTCCCGGTTACAAGTAAATTCCTTTTGCATTCTCATCAACCTTATGACGTCATCACTTTGCGTTATAGTGCCACCAAGTGATCAGAAAAACAACGACAACAACAGTTGAAACAAATCTGATCAAAAACAAACAGAAACTAGTTGGTGGTTGGTTAGCAACTTGTGCAGGACTTGTAAGTAGCTCTCGCGTACTTGAAAGTCCTCTAAACCCTATTCCTGCAGACTGTAGGCGCCGTAGTGATCGGTGGAGTGACACGCTTGACTGAATCCGGTCTTTCCATGGTTGATTGGCATCTAATAAAAGGAATGAAGCCTCCAACATCGGATGAAGAATGGAGGAAGGAGTTCGACAAATATAAACAATTCCCTGAGTTTAAAATGTCCAAACCCCGTCAAATTGTCACCTGATCCCGATCTTATGTAATCAATTACAGATTGAATCACGATATGACTCTGAATGAATTCAAATTTATTTGGCGAATGGAATATGGTCACCGTATGTGGGGCAGGACAATTGGTCTTTGCTACCTGCTTCCTTTTGGCTACTTTTTGTCACGTGGTTATTTAAATCGAGCCATGAAAATTCGATGTTCTATTCTCGGCTCTTTGATTTGTTTTCAGGTAACTGTGACAATATCACTGCTTAATGACGTCATCAGCATTTGCATAGTGACGTTTTCATGTGTTTTGTTGTCAGGGCTTTTTGGGATGGTATATGGTCAAAAGTGGATTGAAATTAGAAGAAACTTCAAAAGATCAAATTCCGCGCGTTAGTCAATATCGGTTAGTTAGTGACATCATCACTTTCTGATCTTCATCACCTTCTGGTCTTCATCACTCCCTGATCCTCATCACTTCCTGATCTTCATCACTCCCTGATCCTTATCACTCCCTGATCTTCATCACTCGCTGATTCTCATCACTTCCTGATCCTCATCACTTCCTGATCCTCATCACTTTCTGATCCTCATCACTTCCTGATCCTCATCACTTTCTGATTTTCATCACTTCCTGATCTTCATCACTCCCTGATCCTCATCACTTTCTGATCCTCATCACTTCCTGATCTCCATCACTTCCTGATCCTCATCACTCCCTGATCCTCATCACTTCCTGATTCACATCACGTCCTGATCTCCATCACTTTCTGATCTCCATCAATCCCTGATCTCCATCACTCCCTGATCTTCATAACTCCCTGATCTTCATCACTTCCTGATCCTCATCACTCCCTGATCCTCATCACTTCCTGATTCACATCACGTCCTGATCTCCATCACTTTCTGATCTCCATCAATCCCTGATCTCCATCACTCCCTGATCTTCATAACTCCCTGATCTCCATCACTCCCTGATTCTCATCACTTCCTGATCCTCATCACTTCCTGATCCTCATCATTTTCTGATTTTCATCACTTCCTGATCTTCATCACTCCCTGATCCTCATCACTTTCTGATCCTCATCACTTCCTGATCTCCATCACTCCCTGATCCTCATCACTCCCTGATCTTCATCACTCCCTGATCCTCATCACTCCCTGATCCTCATCACTTCCTGATTCACATCACGTCCTGATCTCCATCACTTCCTGATCTTCATCACTCCCTGATCCTCATCACTTTCTGATCCTCATCACTTCCTGATCTCCATCACTCCCTGATCCTCATCACTCCCTGATCTCCATCAATCCCTGATCTCCATCACTCCCTGATCTTCATAACTCCCTGATCTTCATCGCTCCCTGATCCTCATCACTTTCTTCACTTAATGATTCTTAAATTCTCATTTCTTTCTCATCATCTGATCCTCTTTAGATTAGCGGCTCACTTAGGATCAGCCTTTCTCTTCTATTCTGGACTTTTATGGACATCTCTAACCCATCTACTTCCACCTCGCCCCATCACAACACCCAAGATGCCCCTAAAAAGCCTCCGACGACTCGCCATGTCAACCAAATCTCTCGTCTTCCTCACAGCCCTCTCAGGTTACCTCTAAATGTCCCCCAATTACGTCAACAACTTTTTTCTGCACCCGCAGGAGCGTTTGTAGCTGGTCTGGACGCAGGTCTGACCTACAACAGTTACCCGCTGATGGCGGGCAGATTTTTCCCTACAGACCTCTTCGCCTTCAAACCAACTTGGCTCAACTTCTTCGAAAATCCGACTACAGTTCAATTCGATCATCGAATTCTGGTTTGATGACGTCACTACCGAACATTTGATGACGCCATGTTTGTAGGGGCACGCTACTTTGGGGCTGGTGACGTACACATGGATTAAAGCGCGATCGACGCCCGGGCTTCATTCGCGCGCGCTAGTTGCTTCTAACTTGATGATGACGATGGCTTTGATACAGGTGAGTTGATGACGTCATGAATATATTTGATGATGACGTCATCATGTAGGTTGGACTGGGTATCACCACACTATTGACGTATGTTCCCACCCCAACTGCTGCAATGCATCAATCTGGGTCTCTGGTTCTTCTTTCAACTGCTCTTTGGTTTTCACATGAGCTTAGAAAGATTCCAAAATAACAAATAACTTTCTGGGCCATTTCTATAAAAAGATTTTTTCGCCTGGTGGTTTATAGTGACATCACGCTCTGCTGATGACGTCATCGTTTTTCGTTGCAATAAATAGAGCGATTTTTTTATTTCAAATGTTTATTTTTATTTATCGGGACAATTTGGTCGTTTACAACTTTGGAGTTAGATTGAAGTAAGCACAAAAAGATGTTTTATCTTCTATGAAAGATGAAGATAAGAAGCGTAAGAAGTGAAAACAGTTGTTTAAAAATATGGCCCAAAGTTGAACTAAAAAACCAAAATGATTTCAAAAATTAAAATTTCAAGCACCAATTTAGTTAAAACCCATTTTGCTTTAAGCACTTAAGTGACGTCTTATCTTCTACTTTTTTTTCGATTTCGAAGCTACAGTCTTCATTACCCATTGCATTCCGTCCTTTAAATTATTAATGAACCTTTTGAATGTTTTATTTATTATTTTCTTACTTCAATTCCTTCATTTTTCTTAGCTGAGCAAGCTTGTATCTGCCAATTACGACCTCTGACAGTTTGTAGCTGTAAACCATCCGCTATTTCAGAAGCTTTTGCAGCTGAAAAGAGATCCTGTTTATTAGCAAACACCAATAGAGGTACTCCACTTAATTTCTCATCTTCTAACAGCTCATTTAACTCCTAAAAATAATTTGATGAAGAAGACACAAACATAAAACGATCTTTCACCATCCCAGTTTCATCAAAGCGATTTCTATCTGTACTGTCAATCACATACACAAGTACATCTGTGCTATCAAAATAATTTCTCCAATAAGGTCTAATCCGTCTTTGACCACCTATGTCCCAGACATTTAGTTTAAAGCCTTGTGATTGGACGCTTTTGATGTTAAATCCCTGAAAAGAATTATTTTATTCTTTTAGTAATTATATTTTTCTACCTGAGTAGGAGTTATCTGGCTGATTTCTTCAGCTGCAAGAGTTCTTAGAATTGTAGTTTTTCCGGCGTTATCTAATCCCAGCAAAAGAATTCTTAATTCTTTGTTGCTTTCTGATTTCAGTTTTCGCAACAACTTCAAAAGACCCTGATAATTATTTCAAATTATTTTTGGCTTTTTTAAAGTACATCTTTAATACTTTACCATTTTTAAGGTTATTTTTAAATCTCCAAAAAATTGATAATTTTTCAACTTCTGAAAAGCTAAAGAATAAGATGTTCAATTTAGAAGATAAATTATACAATTAATTTTTTAATAATATGTCTAAAAGTACTGAATTTTGAAGAATAATAGATTATTGATAAAATCAATTAGTTTAATTTAAAAAAATACAAGTAATTTTTTGGTATCAATTATTATTGAAATATTTACTTCTTGTTAAAAAAATTTTAAAGAAAAACAAAGCATAAAAAATATTTTTTCAACTTATTTCGTGTATCTATAAAAAAAGAAAGTTTTTTCAATAAATATTTACTATTCAGTTTGTTTCAATCACTCACAATAATAATTATTAAATAAAAGAATTTATTAAAATGAAAAATTATAGTATATAAAATATAACATTTTTCAATTTAAATCTAAATATTTAAAAATTCAAAATAATATAAAATAAAATCTTATACTTCAAAATTTTGAAATATTTCAATTCAATTTTTCTCTTTTAAATTTTAATTTCAAATAAAACTGAAAGCAAAAAATTAAAAAGTTCAGTCAAAGCAAGAAGCAACTTAACAAATTATAACAGATGATCAGACGGAAGATGCCTCTGCTTCAAAAATTCAATTTATTTTCTAAATTAAAAACGAAAATAAATTTCGTTTGAACTTTATTGAAATCGGCATCTGACTAGGATCTGGCGTTTCTGGTAACAATAACAGCAAGCTTGTGATCATTCAAGCGTGACAAAAATGGAAAATTAAAACTACTTGATCATGCTTGACACGTTAACTTATCTTTTCAAAAAATAAATGAGAAAATTGCTTTGAAAAAGCTTATCACTTAATTTTCATTTGATTTTATTTTGAGTTGGCCTTGTTTTTTTAAAGTTGAAATCCTAAAAGAAATGGAAAGAGTTGCTATGAATTGTATACAACTATTTAAATATTATTTAGCTTAGCTTTATTTTTATAAATGGTAAAAAACTATGGGCTTACATAGTGAGCTTATTACACTAAAGTTACTTTTAATTATGACTTATAATTTATTATACTTTTTAATGTACAGCAATAATTAATTTATTTTTGTAAAAAAGATTCTACATCTTCACGGAACAAAAAAAAAATGTAAATTATTATTAAAACTTTGAATGAAATAGCTAACGCAAATTTATATAGTAAATCAATCTAAAGAAATTTATAATAAACTAAGTTTTTTCGGCTTATGCAGAACCCTAGAGTCAAAAAATACCTTTCAAATAATTTTAGAGACTGTTATAAATTGTATCTTTTTTTACACTTGAATTACAAAAATAATCTAGAGATTGTATTCTTGATTATTTTATATAAAAAGATATAATAAAATGTTAACCATAAAAATTTAATGGTTATTTATATTCAAAAATAACAAATCTAATCGTTACGAAATAATCTTCTTAACAGCTAGTAAATTTAAAAGTAGTCTGAATATTTTCAAATTTGATATTATACAGAAAATAGAAACTAACAGAAAACACTTTTAATAAAACTTGTAAGCTATTTGTAAACAAATTTTGCTGAAAGCTTTTTCTGAAAATAATAAAGAATTTTTTATTATTTTGTTTTTAATACAATCGTTTCAAACTTTTTTCAATTTGTGATTTAAATCATAAGAATATTACTCACTTTAATTTTAAAATTTTGAAAGTATACATGATCTATTAAACAATTTATGCATAAGTTATTTTCAACAGGTTAAAGTTTCCTATTTAATTTGATATAAAAATGCTTTCAAAATGTTTACACGTTTGTACAAATTAATAATTATAATAAAATGTATTATCACATCCAGCACGACCGTTTTCGGCCGAATCAAGGCTTATTATTAATTAACACGTTTGCTACCTTTATTATAGTTGAATGATGAATGTTAAACCAAATCAAAACAACAATAAATCTAAGAAATAAAATAACATCTAATTATGTTTTTCAGTAAAAGTTTGATTAGTCAAGATTTTTTTTTCAAAATTATTAATAAGCATTGTATAATCTCTAATTTTAATCAAGTTTATTTATTATCTAAGATAGGTTAAAACTAAGTAGTTTAAAACTTTTTAAATTTAGAGAAAGTCAAAATTGAAAAATGTATTAAAAATGAAAAAAAAATGTGTTAAAGTATATATTTTATTAAATTTATTGAATTTACTTATAAAATTATCAATTTATCTTTAAATTGACTAAAATTGAAACAATTTATTGATTATTTACAACTGTCAATTAAGTTTATGTAGTTTTGTTATTCACAATATAACTTAAATAAAATTTGTATTCAAAAATTGCTGTATTTAAAAACTACCTTCAATACTTCAACTGAATTTTCCCAAAAGTTATGAAAGTTCTAATTTCGCTTTTCAATTTAGACCAATTTTGAAATCTAACCT
This sequence comes from Pegea sp. RAD2-039, assembly GCA_034620365.1. NCBI lineage: Eukaryota > Metazoa > Chordata > Thaliacea > Salpida > Salpidae > Pegea > Pegea sp. RAD2-039. The sequence goes on from JAQGEQ010000201.1 coordinate 214,690, forward strand.
AATTATTCATCCAATTTAATATTTTCACTAAATTTAAAACTAAGTTGTTTCAATTTAGCACCTTGACTCATGAAAAGTCCTTGAGCTAACTCAAGTCAACTTAGTTTTCGGAAGTTGCTTCTAGAGCAATGTCTTTCTTTAAAATAGTTATTTTTACGCCAGAAATCAAAACTATTCTAAGTATTTAAAAAAAAGTTGATCTTAAACCATCCATCTTTTGATTTTTGATCTTAAAAATCCTCGGATATTAATTATAAAGATCCTCAGATCCCAAAGGTCCTTAAAGATGAGATGAAGATCTTTCTTCTGCTCTTCATCACTTTTACTTACTCCTACAAAGTTGAAGATCACCTAATTACTAATGACGTTACACGGCTGTGGTCAGTACAACTAGTGACGTCATCAATTAACGCGTCACTTATTGCTAAGCAACTAAACCTAACAAACTTGGGTCACGTGGTTCACGATCACTACGTCTTTTCATCAGGTGTTGATGACGACGCTAATCACGTCACAACACGACTACGACTTCATCAAAAAGTCATTTGGTTTGAACAGCAACGCGTGTTGACACGTCATAACCGATTACGTCATCAAAATTTTGACGACCCGCTTTTCCCGTTTCAATGGCATCTCCATAACAACCGAGGACTCGATCTGAACGTCACTGACGTCTGGCTTCACAACATCACTGGTGATGACGTCATTGTCGCGATAGTCGATGACGGCGTTGAATGGCGCCACCCGGATTTAATTGAGAACTTTAGCGCTTCTGCAAGCTTTGATTTAAATGGAGATGATGACGACCCGTCACCAGAAGCTTCGGTGACGTCACGAAACCAACACGGCACCCGGTGCGCAGGTGAGGTGGCCGCAGCTCCGAATTCAGTCTGCGGTGTTGGAATCGCGTTTAAGGCGCAATTTGCTGGAATCCGAATTCTCGATGGATTATTGACAGACGCGTTAGAAGCAGCGGCGTTCTCGCGACGCGCTGACGTCATCGACATCTACAGTTGCTCATGGGGTCCGGAAGATGACGGGAAGACAGTCGACGGGCCCCATCGACTTGCAGAACGCGCGTTACAGCATGGCGTGGTTGCCGGACGACGAGGTTTCGGTTCGATCTACCTGGTCGCTAGTGGCAACGGAGGGGACAAGCAAGATAATTGTAACTATGATGGATACGCATCATCGATTTATACAATTACCATAGCAGCCGTCGATGAATTTGGGAATTCCCCATCATACGCAGAAGGATGTACTTCAATGATCACGGCTTCTCTCAGTAGCGGGACTTCCCCCTCGTTACCACGTGCCCGCTCCATAGTAACCACCGATTGGTCGGCTGCTAAAGGCTCGACTTGTACACATGACTTTAGTGGTACCTCAGCTGCGACGCCTCTAGCCGCCGGAATCGTAGCTCTGATGCTTCAAGTGCGCCCTTGTCTCACGTGGCGTGACGTTACTCATCTAATCGCAATCACATCGCGACAGCTCGTGACGTCATTACCGAATCAAGCTGGCTATCGTCATAGCAACGCACTTGGGTTTGGACTGATGGATGCGTGGCGTTTAGTGAATGCTGCGAAGGTTTGGACTTCGATTCCATTGATGACGTCACTGAAAATCGCGAGTGGTGAGCGTAATCTGCATATTGCTGATCACGTGGTTACTAAACTAGTTGTGACGCAGCAAGAGGCTGATGACGTCATGTTAGCGACAATTGAACACGTGATCATCACTGTTGACGTCACACACGAGTCACGTGGTCGACTGAAATACGTCATCATATGTCCGAGTGGTACTTTATCAGTGATTAAATCACGACCACGTGACAAATCAAGCGATGGATTAAATAATTGGCGGTTTAGTACTGTCCGTTGCTGGGGGGAAACCCCGGTAGGTGAATTCCAGCTAAAAATTATTGATAGCAGCAAGTCCAAAAGTGGCTTTCTCGTAAAATGGCATCTGACTGTTTACGGATCTTCGATGACATCACATGAATTAAAGTTGCGTCGCTCATTGGTTGAGAAATCATACAGCGGTCGTCATATCGATGATGACGTCACAGACTGTCCACTTGGCCAGCCATTATCCTATGACGTGACAGCCGTGTTGTCTGAACGAACTTTGAAGTTTATTTCTTTAATTTCTGGATTTTTACTTTTTTGGACTCTTTACAATTTGGCCGAGGATATTTTGTGCGGAGTCAAATTGAAGTCGACTCATGTGACTCGAGATGGTTATAACACGATGACAACTGTTGGTGGGGAAGCACCTGTCGTAGATCAAGTTGAAATGGTCAATATAGAAGCTTTGTAGCTGGTGACGTCATCGTATAAAGTGACGTCATGAGACAAATTTAAGCCAAAAAACAAATATATCGATGATGACGAAGTTTAATTCAAATTTCATTAATAATCTCTAGCACTTATTTAATTGAATCGAAAACCTGACAAATATAAATTTTTCATATCTAATTCTATTTTTATATCAAATTTTTTGAAATTCTTATAACTTAATTATTTCATTTTACACAAAGCTAGCAATTAAAAATTAAATTAAGTTAGGTTCTGTCGAAAACTATATAATATTACTTACTGAATATTTAACAAATAAAAAAGTTGTTTAAATTGATGATAAGTTAATTAAATTTAGTAAAAAGGGATTTAATGCCGATAAATAAAAAGGTTGACAAAATTTCTGTTCTTTCGCTTTCTTTTGAATCTTGAAACAATTCCATTTTATAAGTTACTTTTCCTGAACTGCTGACTAAACCGCCTCTTCTTGGTCCAGTATCACTCCAATACTGTACAGCACAAAAGGTTGTTCTGGAAAGACTAAGAGATGATTTGCTTAAACAAGCATCTTGTATGCTCACTCTTCTCTAAAATTTCTGATTCTTAAAAAGTTTAAAGCTTTTTAGTAAATTAACTTTTTAGTAAATTAGTTTTTTTTTCACATTTGTGAATTTAGAAAGTAAATTTTCAATCAATGATTTTAGACACATTTAAATGACTGAAAGAGATTTTAAAAGTGTTTTTGAATGAAGTCAAAATCTGTTTGAAAAGCTTCTGGATGGTTTTAGAGACTTTTTCTTCAGTGGGTGTCTTTGGGTCACTTTTTATTGAGCTCCCTATAAGCTTTGTTGATTAATCAGAACACAAAAGTTAAAAGATTTTAAGATTCTTTTGTCAGTACTTATCAATCGATTGTCAGTTTTGGGCAGGGATTGGTTGATTTTGTGATTATATAATGATTTTTCCATACGACTTATGAGCTGGGAATATATTAGCGTTTGAACTTGTTACTTTATCAGTAGCAGATAATTATATTTTTTGTATTTAGAAATAAAATCCATAGACTAAAACAAATATGTTAAAATGAAAATATTTTTCAAGATTTTCTATGTAAAAGCTCAAAACTATTGACAGATTTAAATAGCCATTCATCAAATCTAACTTTGGATAATTGATTCACAAATAACAAATTTGCTGACTAAAACGAGTAAATTATTTTTTAATTTTATATTTACTCAAAACTAAAGATTTGGTTTGTTAGAGATTAGTTGTTTATTCAAAAACATTTTTTCATTTAGCTTTCAGAACTTCTACTGCAAATTTGTTGTTCTTATTCAAAATATCACCTTTATTTAAGATTCAACAATAAACATAATTCACTTGCTTTTTTGAATAGTTTAAAACTAGAGTTATCATCTTCATTGCAACAAACAAATGAATCATTTTTGTTTTATTCTCAACTAGAATCTAATCCTACATCTGGACATAAATCGTTTTTATCTTTAATCTAGACGACTTTTAACCATGAATCGCTCAAACATATTAACTTCCAAATATTAGGAAGGTGAAATTTTCTTATTAGAAATGAACTTCGAAGACATCAAGAAAACTAAAACGCAAAAATTTTCCTACTCTTCATTTCTTTAATGCAAAAGTAGTGATGTTTGATATTTGCTGATACAGATTTAAAAGGAGTCTCACTAGGCTTTGAGGTTCTGGAGGAACTCAGTTCTTTTTGTGGTAAAAGGAAATATATTCTGTGAATTTCTGGAAAATCTTTTGATACAAAACTGAATGCAGTGTCAATTAAGAATTGAGGACTAGTAGTGGTTTGAGGACTAGTAGTGGTTTGAGGACTAGTAGTGGTTTGAGGACTAGTAGTGGTTTGAGGACTAGTAGTGGTTTGAGGACTATTAGTGGTTTGAGGACTAGTGGTTTGAGGACTAGTAGTGGTTTGAGGACTAGTAGTGGTTTGAGGACTAGTAGTGGTTTGAGGACTAGTAGTGGTTTGAGGACTAGTAGTGGTTTGAGGACTAGTAGTGGTTTGAGGACTATTAGTGGTTTGAGGACTATTAGTGGTTTGAGGACTAGTAGTGGTTTGAGGACTATTAGTGGTTTGAGGACTATTAGTGGTTTGAGGACTAGTAGTGGTTTGAGGACTAGTAGTGGTTTGAGGACTAGTAGTGGTGGTTGAGGACTAGTAGTGGTTTGAGGACTAGTAGTGGTTTGAGGACTAGTAGTGGTTTGAGGACTAGTAGTGGTTTGAGGACTAGTAGTGGTTTGAGGACTAGTAGTGGTTTGAGGACTAGTAGTGGTTTGAGGACTAGTAGTGGTTTGAGGACTAGTAGTGGTTTGAGGACTAGTAGTGGTTTGAGGACTAGTAGTGGTTTGAGGACTAGTAGTGGTTTGAGGACTAGTAGTGGTTTGAGGACTAGTAGTGGTTTGAGGACTAGTAGTGGTTTGAGGACTAGTAGTGGTTTGAGGACTAGTAGTGGTTTGAGGACTAGTAGTGGTTTGAGGACTAGTAGTGGTTTGAGGACTATTAGTGGTTTGAGGACTAGTAGTGGTTTGAGGACTATTAGTGGTTTGAGGACTATTAGTGGTTTGAGGACTAGTAGTGGTTTGAGGAATGGTTTTGAGGACTAGTAGTGGTTTGAGGACTATTAGTGGTTTGAGGACTATTAGTGGTTTGAGGACTATTAGTGGTTTGAGGACTAGTAGTGGTTTGAGGACTAGTAGTGGTTTGAGGACTAGTAGTGGTTTGAGGACTAGTAGTGGTTTGAGGACTAGTAGTGGTTTGAGGACTAGTAGTGGTTTGAGGACTAGTAGTGGTTTGAGGACTAGTAGTGGTTTGAGGACTAGTAGTGGTTTGAGGACTAGTAGTGGTTTGAGGACTAGTAGTGGTTTGAGGACTATTAGTGGTTTGAGGACTAGTAGTGGTTTGAGGACTAGTAGTGGTTTGAGGACTAGTAGTGGTTTGAGGACTATTAGTGGTTTGAGGACTATTAGTGGTTTGAGGACTATTAGTGGTTTGAGGACTAGTAGTGGTTTGAGGACTAGTAGTAGTTTGAGGACTAGTAGTGGTTTGAGGACTAGTAGTGGTTTGAGGACTAGTAGTAGTTTGAGGACTAGTAGTGGTTTGAGGACTAGTAGTGGTTTGAGGACTAGTAGTGGTTTGAGGACTAGTAGTGGTTTGAGGACTATTAGTGGTTTGAGGACTATCAGTGGTTTGAGGACTAGTAGTGGTTTGAGGACTATTAGTGGTTTGAGGACTATTAGTGAGGACTAGTAGTGGTTTGAGGACTAGTAGTGGTTTGAGGACTAGTAGTGGTTTGAGGACTAGTAGTAGGACTAGTAGTGGTTTGAGGACTAGTAGGACTAGTAGTTTTGAGGACTAGTAGTGGTTTGAGGACTAGTAGTGGTTTGAGGACTAGTAGTGGTTTGAGGACTATTAGTGGTTTGAGGACTATTAGTGGTTTGAGGACTATTAGTGGTTTGAGGACTAGTAGTGGTTTGAGGACTAGTAGTGGTTTGAGGAATAGTAGTAGTTTGAGGACTAGTAGTGGTTTGAGGACTAGTAGTGGTTTGAGGACTAGTAGTGGTTTGAGGACTATTGGTTTGAGTGGTTTGAGGACTATTAGTGGTTTGAGGACTATTAGTGGTTTGAGGACTAGTAGTGGTTTGAGGACTAGTAGTGGTTTGAGGACTAGTAGTGGTTTGAGGACTAGTAGTGGTTTGAGGACTAGTAGTGGTTTGAGGACTAGTAGTGGTTTGAGGACTAGTAGTGGTTTGAGGACTATTAGTGGTTTGAGGACTATTAGTGGTTTGAGGACTAGTAGTGGTTTGAGGAATAGTAGTGGTTTGAGGACTAGTAGTGGTTTGAGGACTAGTAGTGGTTTGAGGACTAGTAGTGGTTTGAGGACTAGTAGTGGTTTGAGGACTAGTAGTGGTTTGAGGACTATTAGTGGTTTGAGGACTAGTAGTGGTTTGAGGACTATTAGTGGTTTGAGGACTATTAGTGGTTTGAGGACTAGTAGTGGTTTGAGGAATAGTAGTGGTTTGAGGACTAGTAGTGGTTTGAGGAATAGTAGTGGTTTGAGGACTAGTAGTGGTTTGAGGACTAGTAGTGGTTTGAGGACTATTAGTGGTTTGAGGACTAGTAGTGGTTTGAGGACTAGTAGTGGTTTGAGGACTATTAGTGGTTTGAGGACTAGTAGTGGTTTGAGGACTAGTAGTGGTTTGAGGACTAGTAGTGGTTTGAGGACTAGTAGTGGTTTGAGGACTAGTAGTGGTTTGAGGACTATTAGTGGTTTGAGGACTAGTAGTGGTTTGAGGACTAGTAGTGGTTTGAGGACTATTAGTGGTTTGAGGACTAGTAGTGGTTTGAGGACTAGTAATGGCAAGAAATAGTTATGATTCTTTGAGATGCCAACATTGATTACAAGAAAGTTTTATCTCTAGGACTTGAAAAATACCAAAAAAATATCTTCGATTACAAATTAATTGAAGGAAAATTTTGAGCATTTTCTTGAAAATGAAAAATCAAAAAAGTTTGAAATTTTCAAAATAATTTTTAATTTTTTTATTTTTTGATTTGAGAAAAAAATACTTTTGTTAAAATGAATTCTTCAGAATAAGAAACGAGAAAATTATCGCTAAATGACGTCATCTGATTATTATGTCATCAGCCTCGTATGTTAGTGAGGTCAAGAACTTAGTTGAGAAAAGAAAAACTTTATGATACCGATAATGACTTCATCAAAACGATTTTGATATGTCATGACGTCATATTCCGCTATTTCATTGAAGACGTGAGGCAAAATTTGACTTAATAATTATACCGTCAGACATCGGTGACGTCATCATTTTTCTTCACTTTATCGTCATTCTCCGGTTGCTGTGGCAACAGCAGAGTGTTGTTGATGACGTCATCATGATTAGAAGAAGATGATGAGGCGACGCTTTCAGATCGAGCTGTTGATGACGTCATCACAGGGATTTTATGACGTCGGCTCATAAACCATGCGCTGACTTGATTGGGCGAAATCGGTTCAACACGCGCGCTAATACCTTGACTACGTAATTGAGTTTGGATCATATCAGTACAGTTGGTCGCGATGCTTTTCTTGATGACGTCATTGGGAGTCGGGTCAGTTTGAAAATACTCTTCGAGAAAATTCTCGCAAGCAAGTGGCCAATAAGAATCGGCTTGAGTGGTTGCTAGGTTACGACGCAATAACAACGAATTGTTGTTGTTTACTAGGGAATTGAAACTACTTCCGGTTGTCGTAGCAACCAGGATGTTGACTTGACGACGCTCGCGTACATACCAGTCGTAGAGGATTCGAATTTTACGAAAATTTCGACTTCTAGGATTGAGCAGCCAGGTGGAGATGTAAGGCTGACTGAGCCTGTTATCGGTTGCCTTGACGATATACGACTGCGTGATCTTGTACTCGCTCATAAATTCCTGGATCTCTTTCTTAACTTCCTGTACGTCACGCTTGAGTAGATCTCGGACTTCCGGATCTAATTCATCTAATTCGGCGACGCTTATTGATTTCGTCAAATTCTGCAGCGGAATTGAATGGCCAGGTGATGACGTCATAATACCACCATTCTCGTATTTAGCGTAGGGGTCTTGACGACCATAAACCATGCTAGCATATGGATATGTTTCACTGACGTCATTAGCGGTTGGTGTATCAAACGTTGATGACGTCATATGCGGCGAATCCATCGATTCACGGCGACGTTTGATTCCAGCTTTTAATGACGTCATCGACGTGTTTCCATTGACAATTGATTCTGAGTTTGCTGTGAAGCCGTTGCTAGGGAAGTCAAAAGGCTGTTGATTGAAAGAGAGTTCAGCTGAGATCCCTTTTAGTTCATCAATCTGTCGGAGTCCCGCATAAATCTGGTCATCCGTCATCCCCGTGTTTCTCAATTCAGTTAGAAGATAGATCTGCTTGACAGTGAACTTTTGTGATGTCATCGCTCCTACGTCATAAATGAAAATAAAAATTTGCTGAATTCAAGCTGAAATAAAAAAAGACAGAATCGTCACTAACCTTGATTTATAATCTTTTATCTTTCTATTTATACTGAAAAAAGTTATTTTATTATAAAGAAAATCTTTTTGTAATATTTAGATATTGCAGAAATTGTTTACATCATTAAAAAAAAGTATTTTTACAATATTTTTTGTTTCTAATTTCTTGTGTAAACAATCTAGATAAAGTTTATTTGAAAAACAATTTTTTAAATTCATTAAATTTATACAAATTAAAATTCAAAAATGATAATTTATCAAACAGAAAAAGATAGATAAAAAAAGTTAAAAACTTTGAAAATTTGCTGAAATGATTTTTTAGTTGAGAAATTTGGTCAAGTTTAAAAGTTTGAAAATTCAAAGCAAACAAAAAAGTTGAAAAATAAAATCTCTTAGTTGAATACTGGTTAAGTGATAAAAATAAAATTTGCTGAATCAACAATTTAAATTGAGATTAAAGATAAATAATATCAGGAAGTATTTAATCAAAAAACATTTCAACAAATTTCTGAATGAGACGAATGATTGATAAATTGACTGAATATTATTTGAAAGCAGCTGGCAAAAAAGCTGGTAGAAAAAATTCCGAAAGTCATTAAATATTCATTGTTGAAGACTTCTAAGATGAAATTGTTTTGCAAATAAAAAAGTTTATGGTTCTATTGACGTCATTTATAAAATATAATCAGTAAATGAATGTTCTTGATAAAAAATTGCGCAAAAATAAAAGATAGTTGAAAAAAATACTTAAATTCTAAAAAAAAAGTAAAAAAGCTAATAAGATAATATTTCAGATAAAAAACTACAAATTTTTATACAAATAAAAAAATTTTAACAATTTTTAATGTAAATATTATCACTAAAATCTAATTATATTTATTCATTAAAATTATTTACAACGAAAAACATCTGACCAAGCTTAAAAAATTTCTCAAAGTTTTCATTAAAATGCTTTTAAAATGTCAAATGCAACCTTAAATATAGTTTGTTTGATAGATAGATATTTAAACAAATAATGATAAAAAATGCACAAATATATGTTGTTTATATTATATTAAAATAAAACATATGTTTGAAAAAAAATTATTTAAAAATAAATGTTATCTATAAATATTTAGAGCTTTGATATATGCTAAAAAATAATAAAAAATATTTTTAAATTTTTCAAAAATGAGAAACAAGAAAATCAAAGTAAATGTACAAAGAAAGTTAAACTTTTTTTATAAAGAATTAAAATAAACCTAATTTAAGAATAATTAATATAATGGTAGTAACAATCATTAAAAAAAATAATAACTATTAAATAATCTAATATAATATTTAATAATACATTAAATAAGAATTTGCTGAGAAATTCCAAAAAAAATATAAATAATGTCAGATAAGCATCAAATACAAAAACATTTGATCAAAATTAAATCATTCTGATTATCAACAAATTATCTATTTTTAAATCTAAAATAAAATTTAAATGTCAACATAACAATTAAGATCAAAATGGAAAATAGAATTTTATACATTTGAATAATATTGATTGATTTTCAAAAATTTGACAAAAATTTTGTCAGAACTATTTTTAAGACAGCATTTTTGAGAAAAAAACATTTTTGAAAATATGTTTATAAAAAAACTTCAGAACTTAATGATTATGTAAAAATTAAGAAAACTTTTGAGGTAAAACTAATAAAAAATATAAATATAATGAAACAAACAAAAAATAATAAATTTTATTTTCATCATTTAAAATACTTCAAATTGAAAATTAGATTTTAAAGCACAATCAATTTTTACAATACAAAAAAAGTAAAAAAAATAAATATTTAAAATATATTTTATAACTATTATACAATTATTAAAAAAGCTATTTTAGATATAAAATAAATATCGAGAAATATACAATAAAAATATAAAAATCAAAACCAAAAAAATGTAGAAATAAAATTTTTATTGATACATACCTTTATTATCTGAATTCTAGAAGATGTTAATAGAAAAATCCGATTTAAGTTAAAAAAGACGATAAAATACAAGATGGTTGGAACACATGATACGAAAAATGAGTTTTCTAGTTAAGAAGCAAATATTCTATTTAATTGATTGTCCGGCCTTAATATACTTAAACCAATTTGTTTCGGTATATTCTTGTCTTATGCAAATATAAGTAATATACAATTTTTTAGATATAATCTTTGAATTTCTTCACGTGTTATTTATTGAGTATAATAAAAGTATTTTACTATAAAAGAGAATTGAAATGCACATCGATAGTAATCAAAACAAAGAGATAGCGATCTTGAAAAAAACATATTTTTAGACGAGGCTTATACTATGATGTTTTGAGGTAGAATCTCATAACAAGTTTTAAAAAAATGTTCAACCTTATAAAAAGTGAAAATATTTTTGGCTTTTAGTGATCCATCATAGCTGTTTTTATAAAAAGGCATTGGTCGTGTGGGATACTTTACTTTTTCAATAAAATTATTTATAGAAATATACTTTTAGCTGAAGTTGACAGTATTTACATTGTGAAAACATAAAATGAAAAAAAAAACTTTGATAATTATTTAATAACATTTTTAAAATATTTGTTATATACTTTATAATAGTATCATTTTATCTTACGATAAAATTACAGTATTTGCAATGTAAGAAAATATAAATAATACAAAATGTATTGTACTGTGAAGAGAATATATATTAAAGAGTTGTTACTTCATTTACGGGAATATAATCCTCATAAGATTCGAAATGAAATAACTTTGGAAAATATCAATGATAATTTAAAGTAGTTTTTTTAGTTTTTTTATTGTTTGAGTTTTATCTCATTTTTTAGTTGTATTAAACATTGATAATTTAATTTCAAAGAGTTTATATCTATTTATTTAAATAATTATTATTATTTTAGATATATATGTAACTTCCTGTTTGCAATTTAATTAGATTGCAATTTTTAGATACAACATTTTTAAAATTCACTATGTACTTTAAAGGTATAACTTCGCATTGGATTAGAAGTTTATAAAATTGTAATTATCATTTTGCAAATTTGTTTCAAAACTAAATTTAGTTTAATGATATAAAAAAACAAATATAAACTAGAATTAAGTTTCAAAAGACCATTTACAAAAAGAGCATTATCAAAAAAAGTGAGTTCTCAACATTTTCGATTTAAATTCTATTGTAAGACTAGTTTTGTTGACTAGGATTTAAAAAAAGTCAAGGTGATTAATTAACGAAACTAGCTATCAAATTAGTTTTTCTTGTTTAGAATAAATATTTATATACGCAAGAGAATATATTATATAAAATAAAAATAGATTTTATCAAAAGTTTTGTATTTGATTAAGAATTTGAATTTGCAATGCTTAAACAATTACAAACTATTGTGACATTTGTTTGAATTATGTTATGCAACGTTACTTGTATTAAATACTACTCAGAAAATATTTAATTGATAAAAATAAGTTGAATCAAACTTTGAAAAATATTTATGAAATTGATAACAACAACAATCAAAATTGAAGTTTACTTATGTAAAACATTTTATTACAGAACTAGAATTGAAGTTTAATTTAAATCTTTGTTTAATGTTTAATAATTTATTTAAAAATTCATTTTGATTTCAGTTTGATTTCAAATTTATTAAAATAACAAATAATATTTATTTTCAAAGTTTTTTAATTTTTGAAATTATTCCAATTTAAGTCACAATTTTCCGTTTTCTTTAAATCTTTCATCTTTAGTATTTTTCAAGATATTATAATTTCAAATCTTGTGAAACTTTTTAGAAGTTTTCTTGGTCGACATTATTTTCACTTTCTTATAAAAACTTATCAGATATAATCTGAAGTAATTATCTCAAAGTTTATTAAAGAAAGTTTATCAAACTTAATTATAACTTATCTACAAATTATCAAAACTGTTGAAGTGGTTAATATTCATCAACAACCAGTAGCACTAGCAGAACATTTTACAAATTAGAAGATAAATTTAGTCTGAAGATATCTTCTGAAGTGAATTTTTTTGAAGACTCGAATCAAAGTGTTGGTTTTTAAACTTCTTGTCCCAGATAAGAACAAGTTTTTCAGAAAACTCACTTTTTCATTTGATGATCACACAAAGAGTCAAGATGCGATTTAATGAGACCGTATCTGATGTAGATTTTTATTTATTTATTGTGTTTAGTGGAATATTCCAATGAAAATTTATAGTAACTGAAACAAGCAATCTCCTGATGAATCTTCGGGACACTCTCTTTGAAAATGGAGCAGTTGCATCAACTTCCTAATGTCTTCTACTATTTTATTAAAATCAAATCGCTTTTTATTTACTTAATTATTTATATCATTAGCTTTCAACTGAATATGGATTTCATCAATTGCTTCAATAAATAAATAATCTTAAAATAAATTTCAATTTTTTTGTTGAAATTTGACAAAATTCATTTTCAGCTTTTTAAAATTTTACCTAAAAATTATTTTCAACAGATATTCTACTCAATAATGATATATTGTAGATCATTTACTTAAGTTTTTATATCTTATTTCATTTTTGTAAATTTTCTTTTTTGAGCTTTTAACAAAAGTTTTTTCTTTTTAAAATGTTTCCAATTTTTTTCAAGTGATTGATCAGATTTTAAAAATCGGAAACACGATCTGAAATTTTAAGGATCCGAATTCATAGAAGAAGTCAGATAGTAGTCATCTTTAAAAGAAAAGATAAAAAATAACAAAAACAAATTGAAATAAATCAGATAGTTTATTCTCAGATAGTTTAGATGTTTAAAAGAAACTTTAAGAAAGCCTTGATAGCTAGATTTTTACTTATTTAAATTAACAAGTATTCCAACTGAACTTATTTATATTTTCTTCTAAATCAAAAAACTTTCTATTTTATCAATTAAATGGTTAAACAAGCTTTCAGATTCCAATTTCATGCTTTAGATTCCCCCAAAATTAGAAAATATAATTCAGAAATAAGTTCTTTGTTCTAAATATCAGTAAGTTAGACAAAATTTCGGAAAACGTTTTATCAAATTTAAACTACAAACATTTTTCTTTTATATTTGATTTTTGTGATTTTTTTCTTTTTAAATATTTTACGTAAAATTCAATTCGAAACAGAAATTTTTCAACTCAAATTGTTGTTTTAAGTTTCGAACCTCATTTCCTCTTCAATATCTCTAAAAATATACTTTTCTTGAAACTATTCTTGTAGGTAGAAAGCTGCAAACATTTTTTTGGTATTTATTATTTTTAATTATATTTATCAGATATCACACAACTTTTATTTCTTGTTATTTTGTAAGTCGAAAAGTTTTTACAAGTCAAGGTTCTAGAGGCAAGCGAGTTCTCAGCAGCTTCGACCACCAATCACAATTCCTTTCTAAGTGAAGTTTTCAGTTGGTTTGTTGGTTTAAACTTTTATAAATCAGTTTAATCACTTCTGACTCTATGTGAGCTTCCAACCTGGCTTTAGTCCCAACAATTTTTATTTATTTTCCTCAAACCTAAACCTTTTATCGACTCTCTATACAAACAGAAGAGTCTTCAGCACCATGTAATTGATGATTAGTTATCGAATTGTTACTCGTGGAGTTTTTACAAGTCAAGACGGTAAACAATTACTTTTTTGAGACTCAAACCAGGGTGCTTGGTTTAAAAACTACTTCAAGTTCTTTAAGTTCTTGTTGAGATGATAGATAAATCTTACAAACAATTTTAATAGAAATACAAATCACACATTTTATTCGATTTTTTTTTTCAAAACTAAATTGAATTTTTCTGAACAAGATACAAAATGAAAATTGTTGACTTTTTGGTTTAAATCTCAAATTTTATTGAAATTACGAAATTTCACTTTCAAAGTGTTGAATGTTGAATGTCAAAAATCTATAATTTCATTTTCTTCTTTTTAGAAGTGAAGTCGTATAAGTTGCTAATTGAGCTCATTTCCCGAATTATTTGTTCCGTCACCAGTTCCTTTTTGTCTTGTACTTTTATGGCGTTTTCAATTTTTGCTTCTGGATTATTCATTTTCTGAAACTAACTATAAAACTTCAAAAAGTTTAAAATTTCTAAAAATAAAATTTTTATCAAATAAATAAATATAAAAAGTATACTGAATATTGAAATATCATTTAATAAACCAAAAGAACAATTCCAACATTAGCAAATACATAAATATTTCACTTTGATACTTCTTAATTTCGGAAAACTTTCAAGTTAAGAAACTATTAAAAATGTTTTACTAAAATCTAGTTTTAAGAAACTCTTATTTTTTTCAAACAAAAACTATTCTTAAATCAAAAATAATATTTTTAAGATCATATTACTGATCTTTAAAAAAAAGTCAAATTTACAAAACTGTTTAATAAAAAAATTATTTTGAAGTGAAACAAATAAAAAAATTATTTGCAATAAAAAATTGAAATTTGAACTTTAGTAAACGAAAATAAAACTTTCTGCAAAAACCGGATCAAATGACGTCATCAAACAACAACGTCATCATCACGTCAAACTGTTGATTAAAAAAATTAAATTGAAGAAATTTACTTCTAGATTAGAAATATCTTTTATAGTAATAAAAAAAGTTGTTTTTTATTTGTAAATATACTTGATAAATTTGTTATTAAAAAACAAAAATATTTATTTTATTAGTTTTTATACTTTATTTTTTTCTTTAAATATTTTATTTAAACCAAATTAAATTTTGTTTTTGAAATTTTAATTTTTTTTTTAATTTCATAAGAATATGTCTTTTCTCGTGAATAATTTTCATAAATTGCCAAAAAAAGCAGTTGTTGAAGCGGTGATGACGTCATCAGCGACTGCTTTTGCTTCACAACAATCTTTTAACAACACTCTAGCTCAGCTGGTGACGTCATTCCATTTTTGTTTGATGACGTCATTAATCGTATCAAAATTTATTGACTTTCAATAAAGTCGAAATGGACTACTATTAGACGCACTCAAGCAGAACAATCCTTCTATGATGTCATATAGAAGAGCTTCTGCAATAGAAGAATTTTTTAACTTCTTCTAATTGATTCTACTTGAGTTGGTTTAGTTAGATGTCAGGGTTAAAAAACATTTTAGTGAAAATTTAGGAAAATTGTAGCTAAGAAAAAATTAGAGAAAATGTTGAAGCCATGTCAGTGGTCTATAGACACAAGTAGTCCTTCGGTTGCCGGAGAGTGATAGAACTTATGAGGTAAATTTGTTGTTTTTGTACGAATACTATGATGACTAAAACATATGAAGAAACTGAGACGATGTCTTTTTTATATAGTTTATGTGAAAAAGCAAAATAACAACTTTACTTGAAATCGACTGAAAAGTAATTGTTAAAAGGCTTTTGGTGCACTTTAGTGAGGCTGGTCAAAAACACCAACTGAATAAAGAGGTGACATCATCAAAGACTTTCATAAATGGAATGAAAAGCACAAAACTTTGACACTAAGCGGTAAGACTTTGTAATCAAATCTTTGAAAGTAGCTCATCAATTGATGATAAAGAGAAAGGGTAAACTTTGAAATAAGAATGAAGAAGTACAGTTGGTGTCAGCGACAATTAATTTGTTTGTTTTGAATGTGAAAGTACCAGACCTCATAAATTTATTAATTTTGGTAGTAAATAAAGTGCATGTTATAAATGTAGATCAAGGAATATTTGTAGTCGAGTTTGTGATCTTTAGAAAAATACTAAGAAAAAAGTCATAAGAAAAAAGAGAAAACGGCAGTAATTAATCAAGTCCCCGAAACTCTAATCTCTTCTTAACTTTCTTAGAAATGCTTGGAGTTTTTAGCTTCATAAAGCTTGAATTCGATTTCAGACTGAAATGTCTCACTCATCTAGTGTATATAAAATGATCACTTTGTTATAGTTAAATTTGAAGCGTTAAACAACTAGCATAAGAATTGAAACTACTTGTCAAGTTGAACTTTGCGTAGATAGTCTAATAAGAAAAGATCAGGTAGATATTTCTGATAAGAAATTTGACAAAAATCCTACAAGAAGACTTAAAGGATAAATGTGCAATGGCTAATATCATCACTTCTTTGTTGCCTGCAAGCTTAAAAGACCAGTAGCCACTAAATCCAGACGATATAGCGGGAAAGACCGGGTGTGTATATCCTAGAGAAAGTAAATAAATAAAAGAAAGAAAGCCGGTATAGAAAGCTTAGCAATAATCGATAGAGACCTTTAAGTAAATAAACAAAATTGTAGAAGAATTGGCCATTGACTATCATCAAACTACAAACAGAAGAAGAAGATTACAGAAGAAGATTATTGATTAGACATATCGTAACTGAACTGATTAAATATAATTTGTTTGCTTTTTATAACTTACAACGAACTTTTCACCAAATAACCATACCCGATAGAGACAAGAAGTTTACGGCTGAAATTAAACTACTAGAATTTTGTGCAATTTTATTTGAAGTTACAAATAGAGGATCCAATATTGCAAATATATTGATGAAAATATTGAAAGGAATCTGTTTGAAATGTAAAGGTGTGTTTTGACAATCTTATGGTTGAAGGCAACTTAATAAATAAAGTATATTTGCATTATAAGGATTCTGAAGTCTATGGGAGATAGAAAAATAATTGTTTTCCAGGTTATTGTGATGGAAGAAATCAAGTTGAACTTGATTAGGAGTGTTTGAAACCTCTGATGAAAACCAACAAATGTTGTTGCAGATAATAGAGAGTTTTTTGCGTATTACTAAAGATAGATTTTTAATTATAATAAATTTAAATGATTAAAAAGTTCCAGCTCCTTATGAAAGAAAAAAAGGTTCAAGATCTTAACTAAGAAGGACATCAGTAAGTCATTGATGAAGCTTTACCATTCACGATGAAATGTGATGCAAGTGATGTAGCAACTCTTCTCATCCAACAATGACATCTAGTGGCTTTTATATATAGAGCGTTTCAAGGATTTCAGTTGTTACCCTCAGTGGAAAAGAAAGCTGCTGCCATTAATAAATAGCCTCAAAATTGGAACTGTTTGCAACATCACTTCTTCCTGGTGATGAGTTAACGGATGAAACTGGAATCTTTTTTGTATGCTATTCGGGATAGAGCAGGAGATGGAAATGAGAGACCGGATATACTATTGAGAGCCTGTGATGGAGTCATATCGGACTACACGATTTGACATCGGATTTGAGTATAAAAATGTTTTACTAAACTTAGGGTTACCTGCGGTCATCTATATATAGCATTATGTTAGAACTAAGAACCTTTCATACTTTCTTGTTGATGTTTGAAAGTGTTATAGTGAGTTTGAGGTCTACTCGGAAGTTTCCTCAAATTTTTACACAATAAATGATGATACTCTCATCAAGGCTACACAACCCATGAAAAGATCAACTGTTGGCTTCAAGGGTCAACAAGTAGAACTAAAATGTAGTTACTTGTGCACTATTAATGAGTTTTGGGACTTCTTTTTTATTTTCCTTTTAATTGTTAATTCGAACACGGTAATTAATTTACTTTTTTTATTCCATTTTTTTCAAGGTAAAGCTATTAATAAATTTAAAAGCCCTGATGCAAAGTTACTAACTTTTCAGGCACTAATGCTATTTATAAGTTTCAATAAAGGTACAGCAATTTGGAGCTGTTGTTCGAGTTTGGCTTTTTTTATATTTGGCTTTTTCATATTAATCATCAATTTAAAGAAAACTTTCAGTTTTTTAAAAAGATTTTATTCATTTATTTCAATATTATTTTAAGTAGCTGTTAGAGAGAAATCTGATTAAGTTGTATTTTTTAATGCAACTTAATATTTATTACAACTTTTTTAAATTTGTATGATATTAATTTCTTCAGTTACATTTAATGTTAATCAAAGTATATTTTTTCTCATACAAGGTAAATTATTATTGTATATCTGATTAAATTTATCTTTTTAAAATTAGAATGTTTTATTTCAATTGAAATGTTAAACATTTGTTTTTAATTTTTCAATTACTTTTTTCAACTTTATATTGTAAAAGTATCTATCATCATCTAGATTTGTTTTAAGAATTTACTTTTATAGTTTTTTGATTAATTTCTTTCAAATTTGATTTTAGTTTTATTTTGTAAAAAAATTATCTTTTAATCAATTTTTTAGTTTTTTATGAAATCTTTTTCAAAAATATGAACATTTCAATTGCAAAAATTTTTTCCTTTTCAAGCTTTATTTAAAGATGTTATTATTAATTATATATCATATTTATTATTTTTATTTACTTTATATTTTTAGTTCTCTGTTTTTAATTTTTAAAATATTTTAAAATATAATTTTACTTTAGCTGTATACAAAATTCAAACAAAATTATTTTTAATGATTTAAGTTTAACATTTTAAATTAAGTTTTAGAATCAGAAATAATTTTAAAACTTTTTTCTCAGCAAAAAGAAATTAAAAAAATTGTTGAAAAATGTTTTCTATACCAGGCAAGGGAATTGTAAATATCCCTTCGCAATTCTGCTCAACACTTGCTGAAGCTAAAACTTATTTGTATAATCAATATGAAGTCAACAAGGAAAGAAGTTTTTTGAAGTATAAAGGTCTTCTGATAACTGATGAAGATGCAATGCTGTCACCTTGTGGTTATTATGAAGTATGTCTTCGTCTCATGGGAGGAAAAGGAGGTTTCGGATCGATGTTAAGAGCAATGGGCTCTCAAATTGAGAAAACTACAAATATGTAAGCTCATATTTTTATTCTTACTTTCAGTTGTTAATTAATTTCATATTTTTAGTGAATCTTGTAGAGATTTAAATGGTAGAAGAATTAGGGACGTAAATAATGAGAAAAAGGTTGTTGAGATGATGAAGAATAAAAAAGAAAATGAAAAAGAGAAAGAAAAACAAAAGTTAGTAGTAAATAATTTTGATAAGTTTGATTTAAAATTCACTTTTACTTTTAGAATTGCTAAATTGGAGAAGCAATTAGAAAAACCAAAACATTTTTTTAAAGATAAAGGATATGACAAAGAAATGGAAAATATTTACAAAAATGTAGAAGACTCAGTTCAAAAAGGTTTTGAAGCTTTGAAAAGAAAACAACAGGAACAAAAGTAAAATTTCTGAATTTTGAAATTCTAGACTTTCATAATTTCTAGATTTAAATCTAGATTTCATCTTAATCTAGATACTTTCCTTTTAAAACCTTTAAGCAGATCTGCTGTGAATTATTTGAAAAAAGGGTTAATCAAGATTGTGAATTTCATTTGGGATATAAGATATGTTTAAAAACCAGTTTGGGTGATTTTGCACTTTTATTTGTATAAACTTTTCTAATAATGCCTGGTGTAAAGCTTCAAATGGATTCGCCTTTTTCGAGCAATTTAGCAAATACTTCTCAGCTAGCACAACCAAGCTAAGAATAATTTTCATGCAAATAAACCTTTGTGCTTAAGGTGCTGAGGACTCACCTGTTTCTACCATCTACTTTGAAACATCAGATCAAATTTAACTTTTTTTATATTGCTGAAGTTTAATTTTCGTATTAAATAGTTGTATTAGTGTGGTAGGCAAAAAAAGATTGATTTATAATCTAACAGCTCTATCCAAACCTATATCCAGCACAAAACTATCATAAAATTGTCATAAAACTTCACTGCTAATAAAACCAAGACAATTTAGTGGTTCAAAGTACTGAGAACTCACCTGCCACAAATAAAAGCAGGGAAATGTTGATGGTTTAACAAATTAACTCCTAAACTTAAATTTTTTTAGAGATCAATCTGCAGCTAAGAAGATGAAAGTCTTTACTTGGATGTTGGATGAATCTAGTGGTAGTTCCTCATCTTCAGAAGATGAAAAAGAAGAGAAAATAGAAGATGAAAAAGAAAAAGAAGAGAAAATAGAAGATGAAAAAGAAGAGAAAATAGAAGATGAAAAAGAAGAGAAAATAGAAGATGAAAAAGAAGAGAAAATAGAAGATGAAAAAGATAAAAAATGATTTTTTGTTTATTGTAAAAGTTTGTGAATAAAAATATTTTTTTTTGTATGTAGTTTCCAAATCAATGAAATTTTTAGTAAATTTTAGAAACAAAAGATTTTATGAATATTTTTTAAACTGTTTTTAAAGTGGATTTTTTATGAATCAAATTTGATAAATCAGTTTCAAAAATTTTCATATAAATACAAAATAAGTAAAAATATTTTTATATTTTCAAACATCAAATAGATTTGAAATAATTTTTTTGATTTCGAAGATTATTTCATAAAATCATTAAGTTGAATAAGTTCATCAGTTTGGCAAATTGTTGCTATTAAAGAAAAAGATCAGATAAATGGAAATTTAAAAATGACCAAAATAAGCTAGGATAGATCAAGAGTTTTAAAATTAGAAAAGTTTCTTTGCAGCAAAAATTAAACTTGAATGAGGGAAAATTTAAGATTCAAATTTCAAGAGTTTTTATTTTTTCTTCTTTCTATTAAGCACTTCCTTAAGGTGATACAAAAAGCGCTACAGAAGATTATAAAAGCTCCAGTTATGCTCAAAACATCCGGCATTTCATCTAGGAAGAAAATCTAAAAAAAAAAATGATTAAAAAAAAAAAAGATGAATGAAATACGAACTTGGATAAGGAAGATTTGAACAATTGAAGTTGATCTGATTGTAGCAAAAGTTGTTGATCTTTCATACCTCAAAGCTATTGTCAAACAAAGCTGACCTAAAAGACCGGAAAGACCCAAAAACAAAACAGCTGGAAGCTCAGAAAAACATGGCAGTTTCTGTGAGCCAGTCGCAAATAACATAATGGCAGTGATAGTAATAGCACATGTAGAATAATAGAAGATAATTAGCATTGGATTCACAATTTTAAGTCGACGAGTTAGATTTAATTGAATTCCTAAGGCTAAAGCAGCTATCAGAACAAAAATAATCCCCAAATATTCGTTTAAACCATAAATAGTTTCATTTGTACCAAATAAAAAAGGAGGTTTTGAAATGAATAACACACCCAGCATAGAAAAACTCCCTAATAATATATCAACTTTTGTGTAAGGTTCTTTTAACCAAAACTTGCCAATTAACCCACTGAAAAATATGCTACAAAAAGTTATAGAAGTTGCATCACCTATTGGTATTCGAGTGATTGCTTCATATAAAAGAAGAGAGTAGACTGTGGAAAAAGTCCCTCTGAGAAGGAGGACCTTAAGTAAATCTGGACCACCAAATAAGTTGATTTTTTTCTTTATTGAACCGTGAAAAATTAATGGTAATAAAAAAACAAATTGTATACAACATCTTAAAAACATTTTTTCAGTTGAAGAAACTGTTTTTATTAATTTTGCAAATGTAGAATTTAAACAAAAGCAAAAGGTATAGAGAAAACAAAAAAGTAAACCAACAAATTTTGTTAAAAGTTTTGTTTCTTTTTCTTCAGGTTTCGATGTTTCTTTATCTAAAGTCTTCATAACAAATTTTTACTAAACTTATCTCAAGATCTAAAAAAAATAAATTTATAAGAATTCAGTTTAAAATACTGAACTGAACTTTGTTCCATAAAAATTAAAGTGAAGCAATAACAGATTAAATAAATGTTTATTTTGATACTAATGTGATAAGCAGTAAAAGGCATAAAAAGCCCCTTAAGTGAAACAACTTTACATAAATAGTATATTAGTAATTGCTCATTAATATCCTTATTAACACATAAATATTACTTAGAATGCATTTTAAAAACTATATATATCATTCATACTATTAGAGTATTATTTATATATTATCTGTATTTTATATTATTTATTGTATATATCGTATTAAAAATATATATATTTATTGAACATGTATTTAAAATATATATCTGTATACACTGCATTAGAATAGCCTTTTTCATAGTACGAAATCTATATGATGATTTATAGTTTAAATAAATGAATTATTTTACTTCTAAATTAATATTTGTATTGATATTGATAGTAAATTGATATTGATATTATTTAAGAAAAAATGTGAATTTGATAATTAACTTTTAGTCACAATTTAGTCAGACCAAGCTTTATTTCTTATTTATCTCTTTAATCAATGAAGTTTATATGTAAATTAACACCAATTCGTTTTTCTGTAAGTTTATAAGTGTTTTCAAATTAAAATAATAAAGTTATAATGTTACATCTTAACAGCAACCTAAAGCATTCAAACAAAAATTTGTAAAGTATCTTGTAAAAGTCATCAACAAACGATGATTATCATACAAAAAATATAAGACTAAGTTTCATAAACGCCTTTTGATAGTGATTTATTGTAAAAAATTCGATATGGAGAAAAATATATTTAAAGCTAATCTTCAAACTTGTTTATTTTAAAATTACCAACAACTTTCATTTAACTCCTTGCTCTCGCTTACAAGTAAAACAAGAAGATAAAAACTTCTATTCAAAATATAAGTTTGAATTGACAAATCAACCTATATTTTTCAAACAATTATCAAATCCATTTTAGATGAATATCTATTTTATTTCATTTCGTTGGTTTTAATTTTTTAATTAATGTTGACCTTTTTTCTTATGTTTTCAAATAACTTTAAAAAACTGATCTGTTTTTCAAAATATTTGTTCTAATTACTATTGGGCGAAATGTTCTAAAAGCGCTTAGTAACAAATTAAAGTTTCAGCATGTATAAAGCTAATTAACTTAATTCAAAGTGTTGGCACCCGTTGTTTAAATTCAAAATAATCAGGCAATCTTCTGTTTTTCTCAACAGGATTAATTATATGTTATTTCTAATTATTTTATTTTGTATTTTTTACTGTTTTTTACTACAGTTCAACATAAACAACAAAATCAAATTTAGTATTTATTTTAAAAGTAATTTAAAAAGCTTTGTTTGGAAAATTACTACAAATTATTTTCAAGGATTTAAATTAATTAATTTTATTTTCAAGTGATACTTGACCTTTAAAAAGTTTAATTTGTTAAGCCTCTTATTAACTTACTGAAACTTGATTTGAAGCAATTTTGACATATCAATAAAATACTTTTTTTTTTTATTCTTTGATTTGGATTAGATTTTTTAATTTTTTGAAGCTTTCATCAGATTTTTTTTGTAATAATTATTCTAAAAAGTTATATTTATAATAATTTAAAGTTTATTTTAAATTTTATTTATGAATTAGTTTTTTTAACCTTTAAATTTGAACAAATCTTTGTTTGTTTTGTAAATACAATTTTGGTTCCTATTCATAATATAATGAAACTTTAAGAGAAAATCCTCTTAAGGTTTGAACATTTGTTATTAGTTTAACATTAGTCATTAAACCAATCATAATAATCTCAAAAGCTTTATTATTTAAGTGGACTCTTTTAAATAAAAGATATTTATTTTTACATCATGAACATATTTGTTAAGAGGTATTAAAAGTAATTTGATAGAATTTTAATCATTTTTTTTTAATTTGAACTTTAAAAAAAATTATTTTTAATCTATAAATACATATGTGTACTCGCAAATACTAATTAAAAGATGTTTTCACCCTAACTTGTGTTTGTTTAACTACTAAATAATTTCAAGTTTGGTATATATTTGACTTGCTCTGTTTTATAAATACTTTTATTGACGTTCCTGCAAAATATAAAAGTTGTTCTTCAAGTTGTAAATCAGAATTCTATTTAGTTTCTACAATTTAACAATGAAATAGAATTATGAACTCTGAGTCTTATTTACCAACTATTCTGGAAGAAGATTTTGAATCTATCAGATATTCAACAGAAATAATAAATGGGAAAATTTCTTTTTGCAAAAAAATTAAATCAATGAATGCAATAAATGAACTTAGTTCAAAGTAATTAAGTTTTCATTTTTTTATCAAGTTTTATTGATTTATGTTTTTAATATAAATCATTTACAAAATTTATTATTTCTTTTTAAAGTTAAATAAGGTGACCTAATTTGTTCAACATTAAACAAATTTATTACTGAAACTTTTTTAATAATTCTTTTTTGATTCTTTTAGTTCATTTATTAACTTAAAAATGAATTTGAAAAATAAACTTTGTCTTTTTACTGTCTCTACCAGAAACCAAATATCTACCTCTTGGGGCTGCCAAGAAGAAGAAGATGATCTAATCCGGCAA
Source organism: Pegea sp. RAD2-039 (assembly GCA_034620365.1). Classification (NCBI taxonomy): domain Eukaryota; kingdom Metazoa; phylum Chordata; class Thaliacea; order Salpida; family Salpidae; genus Pegea; species Pegea sp. RAD2-039. The sequence goes on from JAQGEQ010000201.1 coordinate 239,130, forward strand.
TTCCCGGATAAAAATGTTAATTTATTCGTAGGTATGTTCTTGAAAACTATAAAAAATCTTTTTCAAATCATTAAATATTCAGGGACTTGGAACATGCAGAGATGTAAGATTCCATCTAATATTACCAACTTCATCCAACCAAATCAGATGATCTCGGACATATATGTAATCGGGATCCAAGAAGCTCCTAATGATATGTGAGTTGATTCTAAAGACTGAAATCCAAAATTAAAGATCTTTCAAGTAAAAGTTGGGAGCATCTACTACAAAGGACTCTTGGTGAAAGTCACGTGTTAGCAACATCAACCACTCATGGTGTTCTTCATCTCTCAATCTTCGTCCGCAAACACCTTATTTGGCATTGTTCAGGTCTTTAGTGGTCAGAAATCGCTCATGCGTGACGATTTGAATTTTTCAGATTTCGTCGATTGTAAGATTACAACTAGACCTATTTCTAGCATCAAAACTAAAGGAGCTATCGCGATTTCATTCTCATTTTTTGGATCCACTTTTTTATTTCTCAATTGCCACTTTCACTGTCAGTTAAAAAAATCAAATTTTCTTGAAATTTGATTTGAAATTGTTTTGAAGCTGGACAAACAAAGACAAAAGAACGAATTGAAGATTACAAGAAGATCAGTGAAGAGTTAAAGATTCAAAACTTCAACGAAAATGAAACAAAACGAAAGTAAAAAATCCTAAAGTAAAAATTTGATAATAATTTACACAATTCAAAATGATTTCAGTTCCTTTGACGGCATCTTCTGGTTTGGAGATTTGAACTTTCGAATCAGCCAACCTCATCAATATCTCAAAGATGAGATTAGAAACGCGACTTACGATATTTCAGAAATGATAAAATGTGATCAACTAACTTGCAATATGAAAAGAGGTCAATAGATTTTCACTTCTTTAATAATTAACAGAATTTCTTTCAGGAAAATTATTCAGTAATTTCAACGAAGGAAAAATTAACTTTCTCCCAACTTACAAATTTGCTGCTAATTCCGATGAATATGATACTTCGAATAAATCTCGAGTTCCATCTTATACAGTAAGTTACAAATCCAAATCTTCATCTTTTGATTCTCTTTTTTTTTAGGATCGTATCCTTTACAGATCTTGTAAACCAACAACTATATCTTATATCGACTACAACAGTGTTCCTTCTCTCAAATATTCAGATCACAGACCAGTTTTTGGTATTTTTTCTGTCTCTGTTAAATCAACTGATCAAAAGTAAATAAATTATTTATCTTCTTTTAAATGTATTTTTTTAGTTAATTGTTATTGAAACTATTTAAATATTCTTTTCATAAATCCTGTTTTAATCGATTTTAAGCAGAACCGGATCTGACTTTTTTTAATCGACTTTTTTACAACTTTTAAGTTCAATTTTAAATTCTGAACAATTTTATGACAGTTTTTTTTACAAATCTTTTTTTATGGTTGAAAATTTGTGAACTTAATGATAACTAGATGACAAATTATTTATATTTTCTTTTAATTTCATTTTACTAAGTTTTATTAAAATTTTTTTTCAAATTTTTAACATTTTATCAAACTTAAATCTATTGAGTGAAATCTCCGATAATCTTTTAGGATTCAATTTTGATTCAAGACTTTGAATGTTTCTTGATTTTTGAAATCATAAAATATCGATCTTTCACATGAAACGCTCTTCTATCAGAAAATGTTAACAGAATCTTTGAAAGGCGTTTTTCATGACAGAAACCATTTTATTTAACAATTTATAAATTCTTTTATCAAATTTTAGAAGAACATCGAATTTTAGAGGCAAATTAAACCGAAGACGCCAAACTTCTTGCGACAACTTCAGAACAGCGACCTCTAGTGGAATGGCAAACTCAAACCGAACTCAAAGCATGATATGTGCGATCCTTTAAATTGATTTCAAGCTTTTTTATTCTTCTAAACCAGCTGCTTCTTGCACTGTGTCAACTTTAAATCCTTCTACGAATGGTCTCACTGCCAAATACTTTTTCTTCAACTGACTGCTGCTTACGAAAACTTCTATTAATTTGAAACAAAATTTCTATTTGAATGAAATAAAATCGAAGTATTTTGATTCTGCTTAAAGCTTGCAACTAAACGACAGAAAGATATTTTGTTTTGGGATGTCTTTTAGTCAGTCAAAAGATGATACTCGGGTATCTGTGTTGCTCAAGAGCTGGAGACTCGTGGACGGAACTCGGGGAGTTTTAGGAGGTATGAGAGTGGCGGAATCTTGGAGCTGAGTTCCCATTCAGAATGTTCTAAAATCATGTTGTCTCTCAGCATAAGCCAAAATATTTCATTAAATCTATGGTTCAATTTAGCACCTTGACCGGTAAAAACTTCTCGGCTATATCATCTATAATTGAATAATAAATATATTTACAAATAATTACCGGAGTTAAATAATTCTAAATGATTCGTAAACCTTTTGAAAAACTTCAACATTTTTATAAAATGTTTGTTTTCATTATGAACAATTTAGTTTGGACTTCACAAAACCGATCAGAGAATACTTTTTCAGTTTCTGTTAATCTTATCTTCAGTGCCGTCTAGTGGCGAAAATAAAAATCTTTATATCACAGTAACCAAATCAGTACTGATCTCACTAAAAAACCCAATCAGCTAGCTTCCTACACCTTCTTACAAACTACTCAGTAACTAATCAGAACAAAATTAGTAACTAACAAATTGAAATAATTTGGTTAGCTTTTGTTAATTATCAATCTTGTCGACTCACACTAAGGAACACGTTGGAAGTTTATTTATTATTTTTAGGAGAAATCAACATCGCCAAACACATCTAAGACCTTCGCTGGTTCCTTAGAAACTGAATATATTTGGAATTATTCAATTTCTTTAAACTTGATCTTAAAGTTAGTGCCCTTCAAGTAGCTATTCAAACCCCACAACTAAAGCCTGAAACTGTTGATGAAATCGAACACAAAAATAAATTGGACAAATATTTATTGATTCAATTATTTATTTGCCAGGCAAAATAATTCCATCGTACTGAAACAAAACAACAAATTAATCGTTCAATCAGAAGCAAGGAAATGAGCTTACTTGTTGCTGGAACCATTTCATGCCGTCGTCCTTGACAAGCCTGTGAGGAAATCCGACCCGACTCTTCTTCTTGCGTCGATATCGGACATTGAATCCAGGGCGATCTAAGATGACATAGAAGTCCATTCCGTAGATCCCGATGGAAGGATCGTATTTGATCCCTAGATCGATATGTTCTTGAATACCGAATCCAAAATGACCATGATCGGAGAAATTGCTTTTCTTCAACTCATATTCTCGCACCTTAAAAGATCGCGTGACTTTGAGGAGCACGTGACGTCAGACGACTTACCTTGAGACCACGTTCGAGAATTTCTTCAGCCTTAGGGCCTCGGACAGTGCAGTGAACAGCGATCTTTTCATTACGACGAATTCCGAAAGAGCGGACAGTGAAGCGAGCTGTAGCAAGTTTTTAGAAGATGCTTAAGAGGTTGCTCAAAGCATGTTTAGAGAGCTTAATTCAGGTTAAGAAAATGTTCAAGGGACTCAAGACCCTAACTTAATCAGATACTCTTGGAATTTTTCAAGATTATGAACTAATTCAAACTTCGACCAAAAAGTGCAAGATAAGTTTTGTTGATGTTAAGGGCCGTGGGTTTTTACTAGTTAGGTGCTAAATTAGGCCAACTTGCTTTCTGAAATTATTTGTGGGTTTTGAAGCCTTGAAACAATAATTGACAATATTATTAGGCAACAAATAGACTCAGTTTCAGCGTGAAGCAAGAAACTAAGTTTAAAGCAAAAGTTGAAAAATATTAGAAGAGAAAAATGGATCTTGAATTGATTACACATTTTTATACCTTTTGAAAACACTGGTGTTTGTCCGGTAAGTTGTTCTAAAACTTTTCCTGCACGGGTCAATCTGTCACCCGATTCACCAACACAAATATTCAGACAAAGTTTCTGGATACGAATACCCTTCATCTTGTTAGTCTTCTTTGAATCGCCCTGATGATTGAAAGTTTATTAATTAAAATTTGTAATGTTCAAAAAATTTAAACTTTAAAAAAATACTCATTTTAATAATTACAACTCTATTAAGAAAACTAAATTAATTGAAGAATATCTTTTAGAAGATTAAAATTATATAATATTAAATATATTTTATGTATTATTGTCTAAACAACATAAAGAAGCTCTAACACTAAAAAACTTTTGGGAAGTTTAGATCTATAAAGCATTTAAATCGGAAATATTTTAAATATAAAACATTTTTATGATCATATGATTAAAAATAAATAAAAAGTAAATCAAAACATCTTATTTTGTAAAATTAATAGTTTAAAATAAAATTTATTTAAGCTTGAATATATAATAATATTAAAGTAATATAGAAGTTTTATACTAATAATATATAAAAATTATATGAATTGAAAATGTGAAAATTCATATTATGTAAAACCCTAAGGATAAAATGAATAATTTTCAGTCTCTATAAGTTTTTCATAAGTTTTTTTTAATTATTTCAAAAGTTGAAAAACTTTAAACAAAAAGAATTATAAATGAACAAACTAATAAGTGAATTTTATTCTAAATTATATGAACTAGCAATTGAATGAAAAATAAAGACTAAAATTTTTTAGCAACATTAAATCAAATTTAGTGATTTTTTTTAAATTATTAATACAAAGACAAAATTTTTTAGTAACAGAAAAATGTCTAATGAAAATAAGTTTTAAAAATACAAAATAATTGCACTTAAAGCTAATAAAATAGTTACTGCTTATATTAAGCACCTAGTTTAATTAAGAGCACATAAATAGGATGGATAAATATACTGAAAATTTAAAATAGAAAAAATATATATAAATTTAATTTTAGCTAGCTGGGTGTTCTAAATAAAAATAAATTTTCTAGCATAAAACAAGAAATTAAACAACAAACCTCTGCCATTTCTAATATTGCTGTAGATATCTAGCCTAGGTGGTGGTAAAAGGCTTCTTACACATTTACTGCAGAGAACATCCAAATCTATCATAGAAACACTATAAACATAAAAATAAAAATAAAAAAAGTCCAGTTTAGACACACACTACTAAAATATAGTACTAATTCTATATTATATGTTAAATATGGGCAACTCAAAAACAAAAAAAATATTTCTTAATTTTATTAAACCAATATTTAATCATCAACTTTCAAGTTTAATAATCTTTAAAATTGAAAAATAATTAAATTTTTCAGATTAAAATTTAGTTCAATAAAATATGAAAAAGCTAAACTTTATTTTGTAATTTATTCTTTGTATTTTGTACTCTATATCAACAAGTTTTACTTAAGAATTTTAAAGAATACATCTTAACAAGTGTAAACAAATGTTAAAATCTAACTTGTGGTATTATAAGTGTACAGTATATTACAACATTTTGAAACTCTATCTTAACTTACGTCAAAAGCTTTAAAGTTTAAACCTTGTTTAGTTTTTATACTTTTTATTTTTCCTATCAAATATTGAATGAAAATTAACACAACAATGTTCAAGGTTATTTAACAGTACAATAGGAGCTTTGAATTAAAGTACCAGATGATATAAATTCTACACAAAATAAAATTCTAAATAATCTGCTATTTAGTGGTTTTTGCTACTAGTAGCGTGTTGCAAACTGATCTGATATTAGCCAGTAAAATATTTTCTGGTTTGTTTATATTTTATCAACAGAATTATTATGAGTAGTAAAGTGAGCAGTAGTATGAATTGACTTGCTAACAACTGTACAAATATCTACTACGGGTTCAAGAACCTGGGTTTGAATAATTATCAATGATCTTCAAAATGTGATTTCATTTGAATAAAATTTAGGTCGTGTTACATCAAATATAATCTTTTAAGAAATGTTCATTCTTTTAAATTTGATATATCTTATACTATCTATTATAATCAAGATGAATTTCATTGTCACTATACACTAACATTGAGGTGTAAAATCATCAAGTTGTAGCTTTGTAATAATGATTTAATATGTCCACTACTAAGAAGCAATATATTCACTAATTGTTCGTATTTTAGTTGGTAGCTTGTATAAAAGTATTTGAGGTAGCAGTTGGTATCTCAAGTGGAGGAGAAAGAATATAAGCCAGTTTTCCTTTTTAACAAGACTATAGTACCTGTTGCTGAATAGCTACTTTATAAGCTTTTGTTGTTAAGTTCTCAAACTATTCTGCACAAACTTATATATGTAAAAATCAACTTTTTTCTTAGTGTTTCACTTTTTTAGTAAACTTTAAAATATATTTCATTTATTTGCTTCTTAAGGTTAGTATTAAGTAAAGGTTCACTTTCTCGTCTGCTACATTTATATAGATAAATCTTCTTTCTAATAATTTCTTGCTGTTTAAAAGGAAAGCTCTCAGGGTTTTGCTTGTTATCTTTGAAATCGACTAAACTGGTTTCAAAGTTCGATTAACTGAGTAGGATTTGAACCAGTTATCAAATCAACTTTTTTATTGCGCAGTTAAAAAGTTACTTCAAGTATTTGTAATCTTGTAAATTTCAGTTGATTTTGAAAAAAATCTGATTTTTGTAGTTTAAATCCATCTATCATTTGTAAACCTTTGAAACAAATCTCCTAAATTAAAAAATGTTTCAATTTTTGTAGAAATTATTAAATAAATTATTTCTTAATAAAACCTAAATTTTATTTTTATAAATTTTCAAACAATTCGCTTATTCGTTTGTAAATATTTTATTATATTTTTCTAAATAATAAAATTTACGAGATCTTTCTAACTTCAACAAATTCAAACCAAATTGAAACGTTTCAAAAGTTGAACTTTCAAATTTTTAAGTATTCATCAAAAATGAAAAAGTTAAAAATAATGTGACGAAGTTTAAACAAATAAATAAAACGATTTGAAAATGGTTTTACACAAATGATTTTAAAATAAATAATTCAATTTTTAATTCAAAAAATACATATTTCGAACAGAAATAGAAATCGAATCTAACCAATTAGAAGCAAGAACAGATTTGAATCTAACCAATCAGAAGCAAGAACAGATTTGAATCTAACCAATTAGAAGCAAGAACAGATTTGAATCTAACCAATCAAGTTTGGAATCAGCAAGCATATTCGCTCATATCCAGGATTGCCTTCAACTTCAATTTGTTGAATTTTCAGACAACTTTTTACAACTTCCACAAACTGGTCTTCGCATTCGATCAAATTCCTCCGGAGTTCAACAACTCTCAATCTTGGAAGAGCACAAAGTCCTGTAACATCCCGGATGCGGTTATCATTTGCTTTTAACACCTCCAATTGCTTCAAGCATCGAAATTTTGCGTTTATCGCTTCCAGAAGATTTCCACTCAAATCCAAGCACGTGATCAAACTGAAATACGGTGCGCAGTGGAGCGTAGAAATTCGTAGACCAATCAAATCGATGCATTGCACTTCGTTGGTTTCTATGGCAACCAGCTTCTGTTCTATCTCAAATTTGCTCCCAAGATCACGATAATATCCAATTCTCATTGAATCAACCTCCATCAATTGATCAATTAAAGATTTGACTTTCAAATAATTCTTAGAAGGATTTATTTTTCGAAGTAGTAAGATCAGAGTCAGAATCACCCATTTATTGTCAGGTTCAATCTCATTTAGTTCCTCTAAAAGACACTTTTCTTGGATCAGAAGATCTCTTCTTTCATCGCCGACTTGATCTCCGATCACGTGATGATAGAAAGTCCTACTGACGTCATCACCTGACGTGAAGTCAATGATGACGTCATTAAACTGAATACGAAGTTTAGTTGGATGTTGAAGATTTAAAAGACACTGATATTGATTGCTCCCAATATGCTCCCAGTTAATCTTAATTTGATCTTCATCTGATCCAGTTTTGATCTTTATCTGATCTTCATCTTTATAAACTTTAATCTTCTGAAAATCTTCATCTTTTAACAGCCTATTAAAGACAAAAATGAAATGAGTGGATGTTGCTTGAAAACAGATCAAATGAAGATCATCCTGAGTTCCTAGTAACCAGCGGTAATAGAACCACGCGCTCTGATCATTAGGGTCCGTGAAAAAAGCGTTCTTTGCGAGTGCTAGTTCGCGATTGATGACGTCATCAGAAAGCGTACAAAGCATGTGGTTAGAGAGAAGTTTACTCCTGTAATGAAGTGATGAGTAGTTAGAAAAGCTTTTGCTGATCAGATCTTCAGTGAATTTCAATTCAGTCGAAGTTGTGACGTCACAATGACTAACAACGAAACGACGATAATCCCAGCAGTGAAAATTCCGTCCATCAATCTCTAAATACGCGTCACATAGCTTCAACTCTCGCATCCAATCACAAGATTCCATTTGCTCAGTCACCCAGCAACGGTGGTGCCAAGCTGAATATGATTTGGGATTTCCCCTAAGTCGTTCCTCAGCCAGTTCCAATTCTTTGTTTAAATCTTCTGTTTTTTTATCTTTGAAAAATCTTCTTCTGTAATTCCACATTGTGTAAATATCTGCACATGCACTGAGAGCTTTACCGCTCAGTTTCATTCCTTCTTCATCATATATATTATGTTGGATCTTATTGAAGACTTGAGTTGTTATTTGTTGAAATATTGCAACTTTTTTGGATTTTTCTTTCTTGATTTCTTCTTCTCTTTGTTTACTGGTTTTTATTTTTAATCTTCCGTGCATTTTACATAGAAAAATTTCTAAAAATAAAATATCAGATAAAAAAATAGAAAACTTTTATTACAACTATTCATAAAATTAAAAATTTTTATTGTTTTATAATTATTAAAAAGTTTACCATTTTTAAAAGAAATCATAAAAAGCAAACATTAAAAATAAAATTGAAAAATCAAAAAAAAATTTAAAATAATTATAATTAGAAAAATCATTTAGACTTTGCTCAAAACTATCAAATCTGATTCTCATTTTGTAAGCAATTAGGTTATAAATAGTTGAAAAAAATGATTAATCTGAGATAAGAGTTAAAACAAAAATAGATAAACACTTCATAAGATAAGAATTGACAGCTTAAAAAATCTTAATTGAAATTCCTGTCATAGATAAATCTCTTCTAAATCAAGTCTTCACAAACTCAATAGATGAAATTATTTAATTTTACATTCTGTAAACTGTTCATTGTGAAATACAAAAATAGCAACATAAACAGTTAAAACAATAAGTTATGAAATAAAGAAATCAAAATTTACTTTCTAGGAAATATCTAATAAGAACTATTTTCTATGGTAGAGATTATTTATAAGAAATATAAAATAAAATTACTGAAAATTTGATTATAAACTATTGAATAATTTTATGATAATGGCTGAACATATTACATTAAATAATAATAGAATCTAAAATCCAGGCAAAAAATTGTTAAACTTAAAATCAAATGTGAAAATTTAATAAAAACAATTTTTTTAAACAAACAAAGCTTGGAAAGTTTGTTGATAAATAGGTTCAAAAATTTTAAAAATAGTTTTTTTAGTATAAAAAGTTTTAAAACAATAAAATTGTAATTTCAAAAATAAACTGATGATAAATTGTTTCTTATTATTTATGGAACAAAATAACAACTCACTAACTATTTATCACTAACTACAAATGTGTATAACTCAAACACAACATAACATGACTATAGAAAAATAAAAATAAGTTCAATCCAAGGTTTAACAGGAAAACTCATAACAAAGAAAGCATAAAAATAATACACTTAATAATACAAACAATTAGAAAAATATTCAAATAGATACTTTCATAATTCAAAGAAAAATAATTTGAAAAATTTAAAGTTTGACAAGAGAATTTTTTTGAACAAAATGTTTACTCATATTTAACTTTCTTGAAAAACAAACTTCAAAAAATATTTAAACTGTTAATAAATAAATAAACTATTACAATAAACCAATACTCAGGCTATTGTCAGAAACTTTAAAACTTCAAAATTTATAAAAAGCTTTTTTTCTTCCTTTTTATTAGTTTATGACATTTTCTTTAAATTTATTAGTAAGGGGATTACCCTTTTTAGTAGAACTTAAATTATAGGTGAGGAAAAAATCCACAAATTTGGAAGATAGCTATTATTACTCTAATTCATAAAAAGAGTCCCATAAACACCGCACTTAACTGCAGACCAGTTTTGCTGACTTCAGTTATGTGCAGAACTCAAAAACATATCATTCACAATCATTTGACCAGTCATTTGATGGAGCACCATCTAATATCTGATGTCCAGCATGGCTTTGTGAAACGGAGATCTTCCCTGACTCAACATTTCACTTTTCTTGTGAGCTTACAGCCCATTATGAAAGTAATACTCCTGGTGAAATTATATATTTCGATTTTCCTAAAGCGTTTGATTCTGTCCCACACAACAAGCTCGTTACTGTATTAAAAAACATAGAAATCAACAGCTTTATCTTACAGTGGATTGAAGATTACTTATCAGGTAGAATCCAACAAACTCGTGTTGAAAGATCTTTATCTACTCCTAATCAAATCATTAGTGGTGTTCCTCAGGGTTCCATTCTGGGTCTCCTTCTCTTTTTTTAATTTTCATCGAAGACCTCATCAAAAGATTAGTAGTAGTAGATGATGTCAGAGTGTTTGTGTATGCAGATGAAATCAAGCTATTATCTTGTAATCCTTCAAAACTTCAAACTGCACTACACACTGTAGAAAACTGGTCTATGAACTGGCAACTCAGAATCCAGCCCACAAAGTCTGAACTTATAACTTTTTCTCGTAAACCAGCTGCAAATTCCTTGAACCAATATTCCATCAATGGATTTATTATTCAACGAATATCTTCGGTCCTAGACCTTGGCATTGCCCTATCATCTGACTTTAAATGGCACAATTATGTTTACAAAATCGTTGGAAAATCAATCAACCTTGTCTTCCTTATTATAAATACCTTTAATTCTAAGGACCCATGCTTTTTTATCAATCTTTTCAAATTGTATGTACGTCCAATTCTTAAATACAGTGTCAGTGCATGGATGCCATATCAAGTTAGTGATATCAAAAAAATCGAGTCTGTTCAAGCAACATATACGAGATTGGTATGGAGGAAACCTAATAATAAATACGATAGTTATAAACATCGTCTTAGCTTCTTAAATTTAGATATTTAGGAAATTCGACGAGTTAATTACGACTTAATTCTTATTTTTAAAATTATCCACAATTTAATTGACATTCAGTTTGATGACTTTTTTTCCATCAGTCCTTCCCTCAAGTTATATCAACTCAGACGACACACATTACATCTTAATAAGCCCATACCACCTGGTACATTAATCAGAGCGAATTTTTCTCATTCTGCACAATTAGCACTTGGAACCAGCTGTCATCAGGCATCGTCATGTCATAATCAGAAGTCAAGCAGAAGTTGAACCGTTATAATATTGCCAACATTGTCATTTCTAAACTGTGATTTTTTCCTTTTCTTAATATTACTATAATTAGATGTAATTGTTCACTGTTTTATGCTTTGAGGACTACCGAAATGCCATGTATTACATCTTTTTCTTTCTGTATTTCTAACTTAATAGACGTTATTTGAGAGAATGTGTGTTAGCGAGACGTGCTCTCTTCAGGTAGCGTCCTTGGTATTTATTGTAATAAATAGATATATTTTTAAATTGCTTAAACATCCATCATTGATTTAATTTTTGAATTAACATCATTCAAAAATGATGAAAGAAAAAGTTTATACAAAATAAAATTCATACGGCTCTAATTCACGCAGTCTGGTTCATTAAAATAAAAAAACAGACACAAGAAAAACCGTAGAGGTGAAAAAATGCAGATAATAATCTAAAAAAATGTTAAAATAACAAACAACAAGTATTATAAATTCCAACTTATTAAAAAGATCCTTTATGAGACAGGAATTTAAAACCGACGTAAAAAGAGACATAAAAATCCGAAGAAAACATTGTTTCACCTATTTAAAGAGATTCAAATACAACTTTTCTATAAAATGTAGTAGTTAAAGAGATTACTTTTTCAGACTAACAAAGTTATATGATTTATGATAAATTTAATTATGATAAATAAAGTACCTTTCATGTCAAATAAAGCTAGTTTACTAAAAAGAGTTTTAACCTTCTATTTAATAAACACTTTTAAAATAACTCAATAGAAATAGAAAAGCATAATAACTAAAGTAAAGTACATACTTTCTATTCTTTATTGAAATACTGAAAAGTTTACATTTTAAAAATAATTTTAAGCATTTTTGTTTTTAAACTTTATCTTTGTCATGAAATTAAACAAAATTTAATAATTTAATATTTACTCAATTATAGATGACATAAACTGCCGGGTGCTTAATTCTAAAAGCTCAAAATATCTTCTTTAAATATATTTGACGGTTGCGAATTGTTAATTATTTATCTGTTTGTAACTACACCTTAATAGAAAGTATGACAATTATTTTTTGACTACCTTCAAGACGTTTTGAAAGTTTTTTAATCATTTAATTTTTAATTTAGAAATTAGTATTCAGTTATTTCAAAGTTGAACGATTTTAAAATTATTGAAATATAATTTATTTACAGTTAATATTTGATTTGAATGTTTACTAAATTTTCACTTTAAACCGTTTTTTATATTTAAATGGTTTACAGTTTAAAGAAACAAAAACTATTTGAAAAAATTATAAATTTATTTACAAAAAAATCAATTTTTACAAAAGGTTAAATTCATTTTATTAGAAATCCATAGTTTATAGATTTTCAATGAAAATAAAATGAAAGTTTACATATACAAAGTATAAAAAGAAAAATAAATTTTTACCAATGTATTTGTCATTAGAAAAATTGTATATTAACGTTAAAGATTAATTCAAAATTTTATTAAAGGCAAAGAAAAAGAAAAGATGAAAGTCATTTATGCGGGATTCCCTAAAACAGGAACTAAAACTATGAACGCCGTACTGACTGAATTAGGATTCAATTGTTTTGACTACATTGAAAATTTTGAACATCTTCGAAATGATTGGTCAAAAATACTGGAAGAAGGAGGAACACCTGAAGACTTCAAAAGGATGTTTAAAGATGTCGATGCTGTGATGGATATTCCTTGCTGCTTCTTTTGGGAGGAGATTTTAGAAGCCTTCCCTAACGTCAAGGTTTCTTAAAAGTTATCTTTTTTAAGTTTAACTTTTTTAAACCAAATTTATGATTTTATAACAAATTTTATTCATTCTTTTTTTTTATTTCATTTTTCATAAAATCTAAATTATTTGTAAAAAAGTTTTTTTTTCAATGTTTAATTTGTAAACTTCTTGAAAGTGATTAAAATATAAGCAGAAGGAATTTGAAAGATTGAATTTACTTTTAATTCAAATTCTAATAAAAAACAAAAAAATCCATTTGAGTCGATTGACTTTCCAAATTCAAATCTAAATTCGAGATAATTTTATGAGAAAAGTTGTTGATGATAGGAAAAGATTGGAAGTATTTGATTTGTTTGATCATGTGAAGGTTTAGTTAGTTCATTTAAGAAATTAAATATGGGTTCCTCCAATCTTCTGTTTAGTCGCCTGTTGCTCCAGTAATCGCACCCAAGAGCTACTTTTCAGAAAACTTCTAAAGTTGAAAAATTTGATTCATTTTCATCTCTAATTATCTTCAGATTATCTTCAGTCAGAGAGAATCTGAAGACATTTGGTGGAAGAGCATGAAGAAGCAAATCCAATCCACTGATTCTCTGATCTTTAAGATGATGAAGATTTTCTCACCAACTTTCAGGGAAGCAGATCTTTGGGGCTCTTCTATTTGTGAAGTAATCTTCACCTGCTCTTTTGATTTTCATGATCTAATCTTTAGGTCGAGTGATCTTCAAAGATGATATTTTCATCCCAATCTTTGCGACGAAGACTTTTAATGAAAGCTCTTTCAAAAGAGCTTATCGAAATCACAACAACTACTTTCTGAAGGTTTTTTCTGAATGATAGATCTGCAAATATGCAAATGAGTTTGATTTTCAGAAGGCCCCTTCAAGGAATTTCTTGATAGTTGACTTTTCGAAAGGTTGGGGACCAATTTGCGAGTTTTTAGGGGTCCCAGTACCCCAGAAACCATTTCCTCATTTGAATAAAAACGCAAGTTTACACAAAGATCTGATGAAAACGCATCCTGTCTTGCTCCAGATGCAGAGAGAGATGAAAATCTCGATGTCTTTGGTCTCAATTCTTCTTGCATTCGGTGTTTTCAAATTTATGACGAAAAAATCTGTTTTCAGCTTCAATTATCTTCCCACTTTCTTCCGCTAAAAAACCTAAACATTTTGAAAACAATTTTTCGAAAAAATTTTAATTTTTTTTCAAATCTTTTTTAATAATTCGCTATAAATCTACGAAAAATCCTTGAATAAAAGAATATCTCTTCAAGACTTCCTCGAAAACCTTCTCAAGTCTTCAAGTGAAGACTTATTGTTTGAAAGAGCTTTTAGATAATCTTTCAATTTTTATTTTTAATCTTTTTTTTAACTCATCAATCTTTTAAATAATTTTTTTAATGTTGGAAAGCTTTAGAAGAAAAATTGAATACAATTATTTGTGATTGGTTATTCAAATGACTAGTTAAAAAAAAAACTAAAAATTTGAAAAGATTTTAATTCAAACTTGACCAGCAGGTTTAGCGCAATACTATCTGGAAAAGACCTGATTTCATCCAGTTTAACAGAAATCAAAAAAGTCAGATGAAATAAAATATTTAGAAAAATTCGAAAATCACATTTGTTAAATATAGTATGGCCTGCTTCGACCATGTTGTGAGCCGGGTCAGAAGTTATGGAGATCCAGTAGTTGCCCATGCAGTAAGATTCCACTCTCCACACCAGCTTGTTTATGCGGCGGAACAGGCAGACTGATGCAGCTACACCCAGCTGGCGTCGAAGGAGCTGCCAAAACGACACTGAGTACAGTGAGGTTCTAACTCCGGCTTTAAATTCGAAATTTTGATTTTCTTAGAAGTGTTGTTATTTTATTAGACTCACAGTTTCTACCGGAGATTTTTATACGAACTTTTCCTTGTCACTAATATGTGTCCACCTGGACTCGAACCCGGGAACTTCATGCGTTTTAGGAGAATGTGATGACCGATTCACTACGGAGACTGAAAATAAATAGACAACAATAGAAAATTGAAGCTTTTATAATCTAAACAGGAACTAAAAAAGCTTTTAAGATTTTTTCCTTTTATTTGGTGTTGATTTTTCTTCTCTATCCTTTAGTTGTTCGCGGAGTAGAAAGCGTCAGAAAAAGCGATCTGCTGCTTTATCTTCCCAAATACCCAACAGCCCATAAAGCAGACACAGAACAATAAGACTACATACAGCAAATGAAAAGGTCTCAAGTACCACGGCTCAACATAAGGTAAATAAAAGCTTAAAATAAAAATAATGGTAAAAATGGTGGCTTAAATTCAAGCAAAATTAATCAAATCACAACTTTTCAACATAACTTCAAAGGATGCTGACTCAAGTCTTTAATGATCTGGAAATTGTATCGCCTCTGAGGACTTTTACAAAAGTTGGGATAAAAAACTGAATTAAAAGCTTTGGGTATGTTTGTATAGATGATATTAGTTGTTAGTTTATTTGCTGAGGAGTATAGCCATTGGCTGAGACAGAATAACAGCTGATCACTAGAAGATCTTTGAAGAAAGAACCTAAATCGATATTTAAAGAGTAAGTTGCTGTAAGGAATCATTTCGAAGATTCGTCAAAAAAACACTGGTGAGAAAATTAACTTAATAGTTTATTGAATCTCCTTTTTTTATAAATTCGGGTAA
Organism: Pegea sp. RAD2-039; assembly: GCA_034620365.1. Taxonomy (NCBI): domain Eukaryota; kingdom Metazoa; phylum Chordata; class Thaliacea; order Salpida; family Salpidae; genus Pegea; species Pegea sp. RAD2-039. The sequence goes on from JAQGEQ010000201.1 coordinate 254,971, forward strand.
TGATGGAAGTTTTCCGTTGAGAAGGTGACTGAAGAACAACTGGAAGATAAGGAAACTTGAAAACGTGCATTACAGGTCAACTATAGGATGGATAGAGTGTTTGTGGACGGCAGGGAAAATGCGAAGATCAGTGATAAAAAATCATCTACACGATTAGATTGTGTAATTATGAGCTGCTGTTATAAGCTTTACTTTCCCTATAATTCAATTTACCATTTCTTACATTTAAGCTTGTATTTCGATCTATACGTATTTTGAACTTTAGATTTTTTGTATAAGAATTGTGTTGAATTGAAACTTTAATAAGATTGAGAGAGTCTTTAGTAAGTCAGACATTTGAGTTTGATTTGTTTAAATTTGAATAAAGATCTCACAGAAACATTTGCTTCATTATTCAGTATTTCCAGTTAAAGCACGATAAATAGCGTTGATATTTTCAAAGATGACCTCAGAAGCTAGGGTAGGTCATCTCACCGTAAGAAGCATTTATAGATAGATTAAATTGAGCTAAAAAGGGCATAACTGTGAATTAGTTGGGAGAATTGACAGAATAGAATATAAATTTCCTCAGAGAATATAAAAGTCCTCAGATGTTACCAAATAAACGATCAGAAATGACTTTTCGGATGAATGTGGATATGGATACATAGATTCAGGTAATCTGTAGTTGTAAATTCAGAAAAGTATCATTGGTAGAACTATCTAAGCATAGAAGAATAGTTCAATGTATGATAAGAAGATTAAAATCTGCAAACAATCAAAAAGCTCAGAAACAATCAATCATGGTATTACTTTGAGTGTTGCAGATTTCAGAATACTTTGATGTTCTTTGAAACGTTTAACAGAATCTAATTTTAGATTTCAAGTTAAAAAGATTGAAACAAATAACTTGAAAATCATTTTTATAAAATGGGAAATAAACTAAATTTTTTTGAGCCTGTTGAAATTTTAAGTCATCTCTAAACCCCACTTCCTCTGCTACCAATGTGATCATGTCTAATGATATCATAGCCAATAGGCAGACCTCGGCTTTTAACATCTAATCAGATATTCAGGACTCAGTTAGGAACAACAGGTCGGTTTGGTTGAAGTCAGCTTATCTTACTTGCCACAGATCTGACGTTGCAAAAATTAATTGACAAATAGTGCAAAGTAAGTGAACTTACAGTATTGATAGTATCAATACCACAGAAGCTAGGGGTTAAGGTTTTATGACCGAACCAGATATGATGATAATAGCAGTTTTATTACCACTCTTGCTCAACTGGGCAACTTCCTGTTTTTACTTAATTCGTTAACTAGTTGTGGTTTATTTGAAATGTACAACAGTAAAGTATTTTGCCGCCGACGTAAATGTGTTAAACTTCATTATCGTAAAGGCAGTTGTAATAAATTTATCATTGTTGTTAACCGTCTTATTAATTTTAATAAAGCTCTATATAAAGAGTCATTACACTAGTCTTTTGTAAAGTTCTCACTGCTTTTTGGTTCGGTCATAACTGTTTGGTTGATTTTGAAAGTTGTTCTGTTATTAAAAGATATTGAAGCAATTTTATAAAATCCCTTTAACATCATATTTCGTAGGAGTAAATTTGCCCTCCACCGACTTTAGGAAAGTTTAAAAATCTTGCTTTATATTGAGAGCTGTTTGTGGAATTATTTATCAGTTCCAGACCTGGGAATGTTGCAGATGAGTATTTTGAAAGATTTAGAGTTTATAACAGAAATTTCAGCTTGCAAGTACAGAAGATATGAAGACAGGTTGTTCTTTATTAAAAAAAATAATTCTGAGCTTGCAATTCGCTTATCAGCTTTTTCTTTTACAAATTGATCTTTTAAATAATGTTTTATTCTCAGTAAACTACATCAGAGCTTGGCAAATGACGATCACTTCAACTTAAATTACCTTCACATTGGTTAGAAATGTTATGTTTAGTTTTGGACTTGCTTAAACTGAAGCAAATGTCAAAGGAATCTGAAATTTATTTGACATAACACTTTGCTCCCAGCTCAAGAACCTTATGGTTTTCGTCACCAAATCAAACTTAGCATTCAGCACAGGTGATAGCACTAGAAATAAAATGATTAAAAAATATAAAGACGTTAGTAAACCTAAATCAAATAGAATACGGGAACATGTTACTTATTATATATTATTCATTTATAACGTGAGTTATTAAATACCTTAACAATTATTCTTTATAAAATATTTTGAAAGTAAACTCAGTATTTCATAACTTATTTTGAAAAGTGATTAATAAGTTTTGCAAATAAAAGTTCTGTAATTTTGCTATTTAAGAAATATTTTCAAAGTTTTTTTCTAAAAATGTTTTTATCAGGAAAAACAAAATGAACTATTAACTTGTAATTTTTTTGAAATTAAAGCGTTTATAATCTTTTTATTTTAGATTTTGAATTTATTAAAAACTGCAAGAAACGAACATAGTTTAAAAAGATAATTTCTATAAAAAAATTTCTGGTTGCACTTGACACAGCTAAATCTCAATTATACACTGAAGTATATCCTAACTGAAAACATTTTTCAAAAGAATCATATTTTATTTGACAAGTAGAAAATATTTCCTTTCAATAAGTAGCAAGTTGTTCATATAAATATTTGAATATCAATGATAAATTATAATTACAAATTATAATAAATCATCCTTTAACATAAGAATGGCATTTGGTAGCAAATATTTGTTCTTATTTTTAACTTATAGCTGAATATACATCAAAATATTATTCAAATATCATACATAAATTAACTTTTCCAAGTTTACTCAACAAGTTTTCAAGAATATTCTTTTAATATTATTTTAAAATGATGTTGAGAAAAATATAAAACCCCATTCTTTTAATTTTGATTGTAACAAAAGCTTTACAAAAAAGAAAAAGATTAGAGATTTTTAGGTCAAAACATCGAATGAAAAATGGTATGTTTAAGTGATGAATCAACAAATATTACTAAAACATCTTATAAGGTGAGGGATGTTCTTGCTCAAATTACGAAACTATGCTTGGATGGAGGAATTATTAGACTAACTATTATCATGTTTGTAAGAAAACGTTGTGTCAGCAGAATTAAACAACTTAAAATAAGTAATGAAACGGTAACGCAACATATTAAAGATTTATCTGAAGACTAAAATGAGCAGCCTCTTCTAAAGTTAAAATCTCTGTTCTACTACTCAGTGGCTCTTGATTCTTCTAAGAACTTAACAGATTTCGATTAATTTGGTGTTTTTTATAAAAAGATTTATAATAATAATAATCAACAAGTTATTTTATACAAAGTAAACAAGTTTTATTACAAAACACTTGAAGGTTGGTTAATCTCAAAGAAATAGTTTATTAAATAAATAAATTGTTGAAAAGTGTTGGTGTTCGGTCAATTATTATTTTCTATTTTGTTTGTACAAACTGTTTAAGATTAAAAGAATTGAAATTTGGCAAATAAATGTTGATCCAAACATATTTTTGAAAATTTCAATTCTTATGAATTTATTAGAAACAACAATCCTTACTTTTAAGTTCAGAAAAAAATAATTTCTTAAATTAACTGAAAGATTTGAAAAACGTCGGATTAGAAGGCAGAGTAGATAAAGAGGATAAAACCTCATTTTATAAACGTTTTAGTTAACACTTTCTTTTAATAATGAAAGTAGAGAGACCCAGAAATAATCATCATCAACATCACAGTAATAAAAACGATCAGAAATAGATATACCCGTCAAAGGTCATTAAATAACCAAGTTGATAACACTTAGTCATGTGACTAAAAATTGACGACAATTTGAAGAACCGCAAAGACAAGGAATTTGTTTCAAGAAACCTCTTTGGTTTACATCTGTAAAAAGATAACCAATCAGCAACCATCTTCAAACTAATCAGCAACCATCTTCAAACTAATCAGCAACCATCTTCAAACTAATCAACAACCATCTACCAACTAATCAACAACCATCTACTAAATAATCAACAACCATCTACCAACTAATCAGCAACCATCTATCAACTAATCAACAACCATCTACTAACCAATCAGTCAGCAACCATCTACTAACCAATCAGCAACCATCTACTAACTAATCAACAACCATCTACCAACCAATCAACAACCATCTACTAACCAATCAGCAACCATCTTCAAACTAATCAACAACCATCTACCAACCAATCAGCAACCATCTACTAAATAATCAACAACCATCTACCAACTAATCAGCAACCATCTATCAACTAATCAACAACCATCTATTAACCAATCAGTCAGCAACCATCTACTAACCAATCAGCAACCATCTACTAACTAATCAACAACCATCTACCAACCAATCAACAACCATCTACTAACCAATCAGCAACCATCTTCAAACTAATCAACAACCATCTACCAACCAATCAGCAACCATCTATCAACTAATCAGCAATCATCTACCAACCAATCAGCAACCATCTACTAACTAATCAACAACCATCTACCAACCAATCAGCAACCATCACTAACTAATCAACAACCATCTACCAACTAATCAACAACCATCTACTAACTAATCAACAACCATCTACCAACTAATCAGCAACCATCTACTAACTAGTCAGCAACCAACTACTAACCAATCAGCAACCATCTACTAACTAATCAACAACCATCTACCAACCAATCAGCAACCATCACTAACTAATCAACAACCATCTACCAACTAATCAACAACCATCTACTAACTAATCAACAACCATCTACCAACTAATCAACAACCATCTACTAACTAGTCAGCAACCAACTACTAACCAATCAGCAACCATCTACCAACTAATCAACAACCATCTACTAACCAATCAGCAACCATCTACCAACTAATCAACAACCATCTACCAACTAATCAGCAACCATCTACTAACTAGTCAGCAACCATCTACAAACCAATCAGCAACCATCTACTAACTAATCAACAACCATCTACTAACCAATCAGCAACCATCTACCAACTAATCAACAACCATCTACAAACTAATCAGCAACCATCTACTAACCAATCAGCAACCATCTACCAACTAATCAACAACCATCTACAAACTAATCAGCAACCATCTACCAACCAATCAACAACCATCTACCAACTAATCAACAACCATCTACAAACCATTATTGCCTTGCAAACTCATCTGATAATCAAAAGTAAGCTCTTCGTTTGCTGAAATTGCTTTTTTTGCGAAAAACGCGATTCTTGGAACAGATCGATCCAAATTGTCAACAAATACATTAAAAACCTGCAAATTAGGCGAACACTGAAACAAAAAGAACTGATGACGTACTTGATGACGCTTTAATAGATAATTACTGAGTGGTTTATGAAATGTGAAACATTTCCATATTTGGTAGCATCGACGGTAAGTGGATTTTCACTTTCGAAATAATCGAGATCAAATAAATAAGTGATTCCGTCTTCATCATATTTGAAGCCGCGCTGCTCGGCTTCGGCGTTTCGAATCACCTGCAACGAAGGAATCAACTGATTCAAATTTTGTTTCCGTTAAAGTTGCTGCGATTTTGAAAGAAGGTCTTTGAATATTCCTCAATACTAGGTGCTCCTCAACCCCGGCACTTTTTTTACCTCGCCGACATATTCAGTGACAAAAGCAGATTTCGGGATCTCTTCTAAGGTCTTCACGCCCCAACCTTTACCAGATGAAGTTCTAAAGATGCAAAGTGAATATTTTGGACCTCTTTGAACAACGCGGTTGTTACAAGAACTCGAACACAAACATCTGTCGATGGTGACGTCATAAACATGAAAAGTGACGTCATCAGCCGTTACCTAGAGTTACATTCAAAGATGACCTTCTTTTTCTTTAACTGAACAAGTTGTCTCTTGTCATATGCAAATCGCGCGCCGTGTTGCGCGGGGCAACAACCGCTAGAAGATTCCATGCAGTTATCTCCACAGCAACAGCCAATCAGAGCGTCGGTTGGAATCGAAACTCCCTGCCCCGGGATATTTGCAATTGTGTACACGAAATTTGGGTCGATTACCTATAGATGATGACGTCATGCATATATAAAAATGATGACGACATTAATTACTTCGAGATCGACTTCGTTTTGGAGGGCTACAGGCGCGTGGTCGGGAGCTTTGCACGATATGTTGGTTTGGAAACGGACCAGCTGGTGGCGCTGTTGCTTCTTAAGAATTTCGTAACGCGATTCGAAATTGAAGTTTGATGGAATCGCGTCAAATGCGCGCTGCAGGCATCCGAAGCTCTTCACCGTACGAAGCAGCTGATGACGTCATAGAAGTGAAGTTTAGGTCGGTTTAGGTTTTGGAAGAGAATGTAGACTTTGATGGTTTTGAATTTTATTTAAGATCTAATTTGATTTTAGGAGGAAATTTGTTGAGAAAAATGTTGATTTATATCAACGATTTACTGACCACAGACCACTTGAGGTTTCTTGATTCCATAAACAACTTCAATTGTTGAGAAAATTCCAGATGAAATTGAAGAATCAAAGAAGTACAATCTATCTGATCAGCAAACACCCAGGATGCCTCTTCTTTTGAAAGACCCATCCATTTCACCAAATACGTCCTCTTACCCTGAACACGATGACGTCACACTCGATGACGTCAGTAGCTAGTGATACTTACATTGACAATTTTGAAATTTGAAATATATTCAATCCCTTCTTTAATACTTTGACGTCTTTTTTTAATTTTGTATTTTTTTTTTGTGGATTTTGTCACCTCTATTTCTGATTGGATCTTCTTCAACAAGTAACGTTCTTTCAAAATCATCTTTTTCAGCTTTTTTGTAGGAATCAATGTAATCTTAAGATTTTGTTCTTTTGCTTTGTCTTCAAGTTGCTCTTTTGTCATCAGACATGGTAAATAACATTCATTTAAAGTCTGAAAAGTTGGCAAATTCATAATTGTTTTACATCTTGGCATTTTGAATAAAAATAATTTCCAATTCTGAAAACAAATTGTCGAATTAGATTATTAAAAATATAATTTAAAAAAAAACTTAAAAAGTTGTTTATGAATAACAAAATTAATAATTATTATTTGCAGAGTGATGATAATAACTATAACATCTTAAACAGTAATAAATATTTAATATAATTTAATTATAAATAACAAACTTTGTTATTATATTATCAAATAACAAGAAAAAATAAATAATTGAAAAAATAAAATTAAAGGTTAAATGATTAGAAATAATAAACTGGAATTAGTAGATTTATTTACTTCATTCAACTTATAGGTAAAGATGAAAAGTTATCTTCTTAGAGCAAACACAGAAAAAATATGAGCAGAAAGATAATGAAGTCACTGATAAAGACTTGTTGTATATCTTTAAGAAATTGCTCTAAGGAAGAAGAGTAGGGTTAATATTAAAATACCTGAGCAAGATTTTAAAGATAGGTTGTAAAACTGAATGAAAAGCTTTACAAATGTCTATAAAAAGGTATTATAAGTTATTATCATTATTTATTATTATTAGTAAATCTTTGTTGAGGTGAGGAGTGTTCATGAAACAATCAATTCAAAGATTTGACAAAAGCTAGTAGAAGAGATTAGTTTAATGGTTCATTTCTATTTTTATGGACTAAGATAATGATGAGGTTCTTTCATTGAAGTCTGATAGAAGAACAATTGGTCAAAACTTGGTGAAATTACCATAAAAAATACTGTGAATAAAGATAGCTCCTTAAAATACTTTTATTAATCATGCATTTCCAGTTAGAGGAAGATAGATAGATTTTAATCTTTTCTAAGTTGGCACTATAGAAGATAGAATAATTCATATCACCATTAAGGGCATTTGCTGATAGATTAAACTGAACTTAAAAAGGAAATAACAAAATGGTCATAAAGATGAAAGAGAAGAAGTAACTGAACAAAACAGTGTTTTGTTAAATTCTGGGAGGTTACAGAATAAAAGATCTAAAACTTGACTTTTTAAATGAATTGGTTTATTAATACAATGAGTAGAGATTAATTTGTTGTAACATTAAGAAAGGTGTCATGGGCAGAACCATCTGAACATAGAAGAATATTCCAACTATGTTAGAATCTATGTTAGAAAGATTAAAATCCCATAACAGGTAGAAAGGAATATTATTATGCTTACTGTTGCTTATAACTTTGCAGATATCAGACAGCATTAATCTATTTTGAGATGTAAAAGGAGGGATATAAATATAAAAAAAATTTGACTTCAAACTTCAAGTTCAAAAAATCAACACAAATAATTTCAGAAGTGTTTTTGGAAAATGGGAAAAAATCTAAAATTATATGGACCTGTTAAACTGATAAGCCACTTTTAGAAAGTAAGCAGGCACCACCTCTTCTAGTGTCTATGTGATTTTGTCTAATGATATAATACTATTGAGTAAGGACTCAGTTAGAATCAGTAGGTTTAATTTAAGTCAAGATAATATACAAAATGATGTTACAATGATTAATTGACAAATTATGTTAGGTAGGTGGGCTTTTAGTATATATATTATGATAACAAATGTTATAAAATATTTAGTTTATTAATGCAGACAACAAATTGTATAGCTCTTGAAGGGGAAACAGAACAATATTAGAAATAATAAAAAGTCATAAGTACCACAACCCAATATCAGTAAAAATATAGGAATACTACAAACGTATGACTATAACTAAGTTAAGAATACAAAAAATACAAAATAATTAGTCAATTGTTAATAAAGCTACTTAAACTATAATTTTTATAGAAATAAATATATATAAATATAAAGATAATTATAATAGAAAACACAGAATGTTTTTATAAAAACAATATTAAAAATAAATCTCAAAAATTAAATTTATATTTTCTAACTTGTTTTTACTGAAGAACAAACATATTTTTAATGATCAAACAAAAATATGACTTTTAGCAAAATCGAATGACAATTTTTTTGACTATTTTTATTTAAACAAAAAAAGGTTAAAAAAAAAAACAAGCTATCAAAAAATTTCAATAGATCAAATTTGTTGAAATCTTCCCGCGAATAATTTGTTTAAACAAATATCGAATTTGGAATTAGCTTAAAATAAGTTTCACCTTATCAGAAAACTGATTTAAAATCACTCTTTAAATTTAGAATAATAAGTTTATATTTAGTTTATTTTCGTGGCAGCTTATAGTAAAGTAGCTTACATGGCTATTGTTACATTAGATTCTAAATAAACTTAACATTGTAGGAAGGGCATCACTCCTGTACTACTTCCTCGCCTACAAGTACTAGCTGAAAGGATATATCCAGAACCAAAAAGCGGTTTTAGATCAAAACGCTACACCATTGATATGACTTTTCCTGTGCGTTGATTACAGGAAAATGCAAAGAACAAAACAGGCCTTTGTATATCGCGTTCATCGACTTTACCAAAGCTTTTGACCTCGTCAGTAAGAAAGTCTGTTCTCCATACAGTTGAAGACTGTCTTTTTAACCGAATCTCTTTAAAATGGTGAAATCACTCTACACAAACACTAAAACAACAGTATATTTAAACGAAAGCTGATCTGAGCCATTTACTATCAAAAGTGAAGTAAAACAGGAACGTGTTCCTGCCCCAACACTTTTTTGGATTTTCATCTCAATGTTACTAAAATAATTGTTTCATATGTCTGTAGAATAAATTTAACTTCATTTAAGATCTAACAGAAGTCTTATCAATTCATCACGTCTAAAGACTAATGATAAGGTAATAAGGATTTACATCCGGGACCTGTTTTTCCCAATGACCCAGCAATTGCCTGACATTTAGCAAAAGACTTACAGATGTGCTAATAGATCGATTTTCATCAACGTGTACAGACTTTGAAATGAAAACAGCCTAAAAAGGATAAAAGTTTTTAGCCAAAGTGTTAATATTCCAAAGCCAATAAGTATCTATAGCTTCGACATTGAGGCTGTAGATAATTTTGTCTATATTGGCTAAAAGATAATATTCTCAGCATCGATCTAAGCCGAGGTCAATAGTCGTATCGGTAAAGTATCTAGCATGTTTGCACGGTTTACCTCCAGGGTTTAGAATAAAACCTAAACAGATTAGATTAATAGATTTATTAGATAAACTTAGACTTTGTCGAAGGTCAACGGAAATAAGCTCAATACTTTTAATTTCTGTTGTTTTTATCGTATATTACGTTTAAAATGGCAGCAAAAGATCTCAAACAAGAAAATCTTAAGGCGCACCGGTCTGGCAACAATGTACAGCATACTAGGCAAGCAAAGGCTTCGCTGGCTCGGACATGTTCGTCGGATGGATGACGGACTGATCCCAAAAGATCTGATATACGGGAAGCTATCAAAAGGCAAAAGCAACATCGACTGTTCTTGTTTTCGCTTTAAGGATACCTAAAACCGCTCAACATCAATACCAGCAATTGGTAAGATATCGCAGTAAATCACTCCGAATGGCGCTCTATTCTCCACAAACAACTAGATAGAGAAGAAAAACCAGTTTTACAGAAAGGAAACCTTAAAGGCTTTTTCTATTCCATTTCATTGTGTTTTGCCTGTCTTGTTCTTCTGCATTACATTGTGTTTTGCTTTGTTTTCAATATCATCACTCAAAGCATACCTCGCATGTTCGTTCTCGGCTTAAGCAGTCCTCTATTATCTATTTATTACAATAAACGCAAAGTAGGGTGCCTAAAAAGAGCCCCTTCCGTTAACTCACATTCTCACAAATAATAGTAGGTTAATATTAATATCTTAGATCTATACAAATCTAACATCTATACAAATATAGAAAGAAAAAGATGTCATCTTATTACATGGCATTTCAGTAGTACCCAAACAAGATAACAGTAAACAATTACATAGAATGTTAATAATATAAGAAAGAGAAAAAGGAATCACAGTTTAGAAATGACAATGTTGGTAATGTTATAATTGTTCAACTTCTATTTCAACAACGCGAGTGATTCTGACATGACAATGCCTGATGGCAGTTGGTTCCAAGTACTAATTGTGCAGTATGATAAACAATTCAATCTAACTAATGTACCAGGTGATATGGGCTTATTAAGATGTAATGGGTGTCGTCTGAGTTGGTAAAACTTGAGAGAAGGACTAATGGGAAAAAAAGCATCGAATTTAAGGTAAATCAAATTGTGGATAATTTTTAAAACAAGAATTAAATCGTATATATCCGTCAAATTTCCAGAGCATCTAAATTTAAGAAGCTAAGACGATGTTTATAACTATCGTATTTGTTATTAGGTTTCCTCCATACCAATCTCGTAAATGTTGCTTGAACAGACTCGATTTTTTTGATATCACTAACTTGATATGGATGATATATCCATGCACTAAAATTGTATTCAAGAACTAGAGGTATGTACAATTTAATGAAGTTGATAAAGAAGTATGGCTCCTTAGAATTAAAGGTCTTTATAGTAAAGTAGACAATATTGATTGATTCTACAAAGATTTTGGAAACATAAATGCGCCATTAAAAGTCAGATGATAGAGTAATGCCAAGGTCTAGAACCGAAGATATTCGCTGAATAATAAATCTATTGATGGAGTGTTGGTTCAAGGAACTTGCAGAAAGTTATAAGTTCAGATTTTGTCGGCTGGATTCTGAGCTGCCAGTTCATAGACCAGTTTTCTACAGTGTTTAGTGCAGTTTGAAGGATTACAAGATAATAGCTTGATATCATCTGCATACACAAACACTCTGACATCATCTACTACTACTAATCTCTGATGAGGTCTTCAATGAAAATTAAAAAGAAAAGGGGACCCAGAACAGAACCCTGAGGAACACCACTAATGATTTGACTAGAAGTAGATAAAGATCTTTCTACACGAGTTTGGTGGGTTCTACCTGATAGGTAATCTTCAATCCACTGTAAGATAAAGCTGTTAATTTCTAAGTTTTTCAATACAGTAACGAGCTTAGTGTGTGGGACAGAATCAAACGCTTTAGGAAAATCGAAATATATAATTTCACCAAAATCGAGATGTATATGATGTCACAAAGAGTATTACTTTCGTAATGGGCTGTAAGCTAATTAAGAAAAGTGAGATGTCAAGTCAGGGAAGATTTCCGTTTCACAAAGCCATGCTGGGCACCAGATATTAGATGGTGCTCTATTAAATGACTGGTCATATGATTGTGAATGATATGTTCTTGAGTTCTGCAGATAACTGAAGTCAGCAAAACTGGTCTGTAGTTAAGTGCTATGTTTCTGGGACCCTTTTTATGAATTAGAGTAATAATAGCTTTCTTCCAAATTTGTGGAACTCTTCCTCGCCTCAGAGTCATGCTAAAGAAAAGCGATAAAGGTAGTGATAAAGAGGAAGTAGTTTTTCTTAAAAACAAAGCTGGGATCTGATCTGGGGTATTGGAAAATGATGATTTTAAAGAAGAGATAGCCTTAGATGCTATATCAACCGTTATATCAAGATCTACCATCTCAGAGACATTTGTAAGAATGTCGGAGTAGGAAAGAGAAGGAGTATTGCCATCATCGGTTATAAAAACACTATTAAATTGATTGTTTAGCAACCCAGCTTTATTTTCTGGTTTCATCACAAGCTGGTCGCTGTTAACAAATAAGGGAGGTAAATTGAAATCTCGCCTTAAGCTTGTGATTCATGAAACCAAAAAATTGTTTTTGCTAGGTAAAGATAAGACTGCACTTTCTCTTGCTAAATAGAAATTTGAAATAGATTTCTTGTAAACTATAAAGATCTTTGTACAGAGATTTGATGGAAAGATCTGTTTTAGTTTGTTTGTATAGGAGGTTTTTTAAATATTGTAAATTCCTTAAATTTTTAGGCAAATGTGGTTCTTTGTTGGCTCTATAAAAAGGTATGAATTTTTTTATTGACTCTTCAAAGATGTTAGTAAACCTTGAGTAAATAGTATTGATGTCTTCGGAAGAGTTGAAAACATAAATTCATTCAACACCTGATAGAAACTTGTTAATACCATTATAATTTCCACGATAAAAATTTATTTTGTTTGAAGTTTTAACCTTCATGAAAAAGTTTGTTGGAGCTTGAATTCAATAATGTTGTGATTACATGTCGGAGTAAAAAGTTATTTTTGATCAACGTAGATAAGTTTCGAGTGTTTGATGTAATAAGAAGATCCAAAATATTATCACTAACTTGGGTCGGAAAAGTAACCATCTGAGATAGATTATTGGCATCGAGGAAGCTTACAAAGGCCTGGCTTAGAATGGCTGAATTAGTATTGTCGCTATTCAAGTTAAACTATTTTCCAATAAATGCTAAATTCGGGTTATTCCAATCAATTTTACTAAAATTAAAATCCCCAAAAATATATAACTCAGGCCACACAACACTCTTCAGAACCTTCAATAAGGTCTTAACAGTAACCTCATCATTAGTTTTAGAGGGTGGTAGATAGGTACATATAAAACGAGAAAATTTGGACTTTGATTAATGAAAACCGAAAGCGATAATCCCAAACCCTGTACAATTAATATTTAGTTTATTTTATATATATTTTTTTTTAACAAAAACCGCCGCTTCTATTACATTGTCTGTCACAACGCAAAACACAAAAAAGATTACCGTCAACCAGAAAAGAATCAGGATACAACGGTTTCAACCAAGTTTCAGTAATAAAAACAAATGTGAGAATGCAAAAATCTTGTTAATAATCGACCGTGCGTTGAAGAACATACCTAATGTAAGAGTAGAATTGTCTTTTTGGCGCTTGTGAGATTTGATAGTGGTCTTCTGTAAACTAATATCTTGGTATTTGTATTTGAAATCAGTTGGTTGTTCCTACATTTAATGCAGAATCAATTAAACCCAATTTGCTTCATCTGGTTGTTATCAAATATTTCATAAATTTTCTTGCTCACATCACTACAGGCGAGACGAATAAATACAGAGCTTTATTTAAATTGATAAGTCGACTGACAGCAACGATAAATATATTAACGATACGATTAGCGATATCTACCACACAGCCTATCACCAAATAACAAACGCCTATACGATAATGATGTTTAACACATTAACGTCGGCGGCAAAATACTTTACTGTTATACCACACTTATAAATAAATAAACTAAATTTTTAGACTGCATTTCTTTTTTACGTTTAGATCATTTATTGATCACTTTATGTAAGAACATTTATATACAGATAAATGATGACAATTTTTGAATGGTAAAAAACAAAAGCTGTGTTGTAATTTTTCAAATTGAAATAATTTTTATTATATACAAAACATAGATTCTTCTATAATTAAAAAAAAAACTTTTTAATTGAAAATCCGTTTATTTATGTATTATTGAAATAAAGTTTATAACGAATTTATATATTTGGTTTAAATTTTTGTAACTAAGGTAATCAAGGCATCAAATTAAATTTTAACAAAAGCTAATAAGCAATGAAACTAAAATAATTAAATTATAGCTTAGAATTGTTTGTAATTCAAGTATAAATCAGCTGAATTCAGTGGAGCATAACAAAACTAAATACAGTCATAAAATGTTTTGAAATCAATAAATCTTTGTGGAGTTTAAACTCTTGTGCAGTATTTATTTATTTATTTGATGTTACCATTAAAGGCAGTATAGTCAAGAAATTTTGTTGGCTTAAATTTGAATGGCTTACAATTGATATTTTTTATTAAATTATGAACTTATTTAGGTCAAATTGTTTCTAGCTTTTATAACTTCCATTTTTTGATAAATGTTTGCTACAACTGTAAACTTAAAAAATTGTTGAAATAGCATTTGACTAAAAATAATTTCTTTCATTTTATATTTTTATAGAAATATTTTAGCAGTTAATTTACTTTTCAGCATAAACCTCTTTAGTTTTAAATTAATAACAAGCTGTTATCATAATGACGTTTATTTGTTGTGATTAATTGTAGTGTCATCATTGTCGTAATCTATTTTAATTGTTTTTAGACTCAATAGTACTTCTAAAGTTTTTTTTATTACTTTGAAATGAAAAAAAAAGAATCTAATTGTTTACTTTTAATTTTTTGTTGAGGTGGTTTTCCTAAAATGAATAATTTATATATATTTTTGTTTTTCTAATCTCTTATCGCTTATCTTCTGTGGCAAATATCTCAGTTGTAAAATCAATGATAACTTCAAGTTGTTATTCTTCCTTTAAAGTGATATTTAAAAAATTACAAATATCATATTTCTTACATAATAAATATTTGTCATTAATGATTATTTGATCCTTTTTAAAACTAGCAGTTATTGTCAGGAAATGTTTTTGCTTCATTTATTATTCTTTCATTTATTCAATGATAATGTTTTTATTTTCTAGTTGTTTGTTGAACTTTATGATTTTTTATAAGTTGATTTAATAAACAACTAATAAATTTTTTGGTGCGAAACTGTTTATTGACAAATTTTTCGTCAATTGTTTAAGCAATTTATAAACAAGGAAATAAAGTTTTGTAATTAAAGTTAAATGCTTTTAAGCATTTTGATTATTTATCAATTAATTGTTTTATTTTCTTCTAGAAATTTTTTATGAATTAAAATTCTAAATATTTTAAAGTTTCATTTTTTCTATCATTTACTAAATTACTAAACTTAAAATTTTTAGAACTATTTTAATCAAGTTGAAATTTTTATGGATAATTATCACTATTCATTTTAGAAATAAGTTATTTCAAATTTTGTTGATTTTTTTAAAAAAAACTGAATGTATAATTCATCATTAAAAATTATATAAAAGTTAAACTACAAAACAACTTATTTTATTATTTATTTAAACATTTTCAAATTGTTCAAAATTCATTTTAACATTCATTTTACTTTTTAAATAAATTGAAATTCTTTAGATTTTGTTAAAAACTTTTTTCACAAATTTTATATATATTAAAAAAATAAAATTGAAAGTTTATAAAAAAGAACTAATAGAAGAAAATTTACTCAATTTCAAACAAACCATATGCCTCCATTTTTACGAGTAAATGTTGTAAGAAGTGAACCAGCTGTACCAGGTCTTCAGTATGATATTGATACATTTGTAGCTATCAATGTGAAAGAATGTTTAATCACTGACAGTAAGTTGAAAAAATGGTTTGAAACTTAATTAAATGAGTTGAAACCTATAGAGGGCCCCACTACATTGGTACAGAAAAAAAAGACCATGTACCCGGACTGGAATAGTTGTTTTGATTCTCATATACATGATGGTAGAGTCATTCAGGTATATTTTGTTATTCTTCACTGATTTGATGTTTAATCAGAAAATTGATTGAAATTTTGTTTTTTTAATTTATATGATTTGTTTTCTGATTAAGTTACGGTTGAATGACTTTCAAGATTGTTTTTAAATTATTTTTTTTGGATATTTTGATTTTATCTTATCATGTGGTTTCAATCAATTTGTTTTATAATGTGATGTGATAAGAATTTGAAATTGTTACTGATTTAAACCTAAACTTTGACAATTATAACCTCATTATTACTTTCTCAATTTAGCTCCATGCCTATAAATCCAAACAAAAACATTTTTCTTAAAAATAAATCTTGTATTTTATAATCAAAGGATGACCTGACTTGATTGTTGCTTTTCATAAATCAGTTTTTATTGAAATAATAGAAGCAACAAATTTCAGATTGTACTGATGCAAAAGCCGAACATTCTGTTGAGTGAATGCAACATTGGTCTGCAAATGCTAGCTGATAAATGTAGAAATAAAGTAGCTGGTGATACAGGAACAGATGTTTGGGTTTGTACTCGGTTGCCATGACAACCATATATGCTAATGTGTTTTTTCAGTTGGATTTGAAACCGAAGGGACGAGTTTTGTTACAAGTAAAGTTGTTTGTTGAACAAGAAGGTGGACAAATATTTAAATGATTTTGAATTGTATCTTAATAACCGATCAATATAAAAGGGTTGTAAAAATTTCGAAAAGTGTCTTTTCAAATTCGAACTTACTTCCCAAAATTCTCCCGAAAATCATATTATTTATCTGTTTTCTATTTGCATCAATTAATTAACTCGTGACACAAACAGCGCTAAAAACCCGTTAAAAAAAGTTTAGAAAAAAGTTGAATTGATCATTAAAATTTCAATAAAAATTTCAAAAAATTGTTTCAGATGTGAATCGAAAAGAAGAACTTCCATCGCGAAGAATCGAATTCCGACGTGGTGCGATCAAACAAGCAAAAGTTCACGTGATTAAAGGACATCAGTTGGTGGCTCGATTCTTCAAACAACCGACTTTTTGTTCAGTTTGTAAAGACTTTATGTGGGGCTTGAATAAACAAGGGTACCAGTGTAAAGGTGCAGACTCCACAAAACTCCACGCCATCTACTAACTTGTTGTTTGTAGAATGCGCGATTTCAATTCATAAAAAATGTTCAATTTTCTTGTTGAGTACCTGCAGTAAAACAGCTCATAAAACTTCAACTACGATGGTTATCAAATATTTGTCACTTTTTTTTTTATTTCTTTTTTTTTTTTTGTTTCAAAACTTTTTTTTACAGATTTTGAAAAACCTCTGAGACTACTAAAACTTCACCAATAATCTTCTTGTTATTAGTCCCAAAATATTCAAGTCTTGTTTCATAGATTAAGATCTTATTTTAGTATTTAGCACTTACAAAATATTTCTCCAATAAGCTCAAAATCCTTTTTTGGCGTTTGATTTTTTTGGCTTCTACAATTTTTCGATCAAGTCCGAAAGTTTTCTATCTGTTAAAATTTGAAAATTCTTAATTAATAATCCAAATAATATAATCCCTTGGCCTATTTATCTGTTATTTAAAAAGGGTACTAGAACTTGAAGAAACGCCCCTAAAGAGGTGTAAAAGGGGCAAAATCAGTAAATTGATCATTTTAAGTTGAAATCATAAAAAAAACAATTTTGAAGTAAAATATTTTAAAGTTTCAAATTCGGTCTTAAGCTTCCACCTCCTAGCAGATGAGAGGTTCAAACTTCTCTAAAACCCACTTGTTCACGATTCGACCGTCACACATGAGTGAACACCATTTGTTTTCAGTATCTGAAGCAGCGTTTCAAGATCGACATGCCTCATCGATTTAAAGTTTACAATTACAAGAAAATTACTTTTTGCGATCATTGTGGATCGATGTTATACGGATTATTTCGTCAAGGTGTACAGTGTGAGGGTGAGTCCTTATGACGTCATACTGTCACTCCAAATGACGTCGTTGTAGTGACGTTACTCGCGTTTTGTTGCGTCACGCACTTGTAATGACGTCATTAAAGGTACTTACTAGGTGATTATATCAACAGAATGCAAAACAAACGCACATCATAAGTGTTATAAGAAAATGGCGCATACATGTGGGGTAAACCAAGCTCTATTAGCAGCTGCACTTGATGAACTCAATAAACTACCAGCAGAAGTTAGTCATATGACATCTACGTCATCGAAATTCATCTATGACGTCATCAGGAAAAGGTGGAAGCATTTCCATACGCAGAACACGAGCAGAGTGTTTATAGCGACGCAAGTCAGCTGTTTGTACCTAAACCAAATGTGGACCAGAATCAAAAACGGCCAGTTTCGACACCAAATCCAGAATCACTTTATGATAGCTTATGGATGGCTAGTAGTGGTCGAGAATTCCCAAAACCGATGGCAAGAAGACAGCTAGGCGCTGGGGAAGCCCCGAAAGCAGCACCGCGTCGAAGCATCATTAATCGGTTCCGCTTCGATGATTTTCAACTTCTCAAAGTTTTAGGCAAAGGAAGTTTCGGCAAAGTAATCGCGTTTGATGACGCCATCCCTCGCTTATGACGTCATATGTAGGTGTTATTATGCAAATTGAAGCGCGAAGATCGATTCGTAGCTATAAAAGCTTTAAAGAAGGATGTAGTCGTCGAAGATGATGATATCGAATGTACGATGGTTGAAAGACGCGTTCTCGCGTTGTCATGTCAACATCCATACCTCACCCATCTCTTTTGTACATTTCAAACTAAAGTTTGTGACGTCATCGTTGTGATAGAAATGTGTGATGACGTCATCGTTTCCATAGGAGCATCTATTTTTCGCGATGGAATATTTGAATGGAGGAGATTTGATGTTTCATATTCAGGCTTCGGGACGTTTTCAAGAGAAACGAGCGCGCTTTTACGCAGCTGAAATTAGTTTGGGTCTTCAATTTCTTCACGAGCATCGTATGTCACGTGATGATGACGTAATCCTTGATGATCTCACTAACCTTTTAATGACGTCATAGAGATCGTTTATCGAGATTTGAAACTGGATAATGTCTTACTGGATGCAAGCGGACATTGTAAGATCGCAGACTTCGGTATGTGCCGCGAGAACACCAGTGACGTAAACCGCGCGTCCACATTTTGTGGAACACCTGATTACATAGCACCTGAGGTAATGACGTCATCGCGCGTAGCACGTGACTAACCGATGACTGAAATAGATCTTAGTTGGACAACGATATAGTTTTGGGGTTGATTGGTGGTCACTTGGTGTTTTGTTATATGAAATGTTGTTGGGTCAATCACCATTTCATGGAGCAGATGAAGAAGAATTATTTAATGCGATTCGAAATAAACAACCCTTGTTTCCAAAATGGCTAAATCGTGTCGCTGTTGACTGTATTACAAAGGTAATTTGCATATCCACCTAATTTGCATATCCACCTAATTTGCATTTCCAGTTATTAAAGAAGAAAAGTTCGGAACGTTTAGGAGTTGTTGATCAAATTCAGAGTCACTTATTTTTTGATTCTATCGACTTTGGACTACTCGAAAAACGCGCGATTGAACCTCCATTTAAGCCCAATATCGTCAGTATTACGTCATGACGCTCAGATGACGTCATCTATTTCACTTGTTTTTTTACACAGAAATCACCTTCTGATTACAGCAATTTCGATAAAGAGTTTATTTCAGCGGCAGCTCGTCTCACTAAAGTAACGACGTCATCATCATCACTTTGATGACGTCATCTTATACGATTGTTGTTGTCAGGGCGATCGTGACGTCATTGCAAGCATAGATCAGAGTCTATTTGTTGGCTTTAGTTTCACCAAAACCAATCATGCAGAACGTCGGATTCTATCCACCGAATTTTAGAATCATCACCTCAATGACGTCATCAGAATCATTTCAATATCATGAAAAAAATTCCATTTTTACTAATATCAATCCATTTTTTAATTTCATTGCTTTAAATGACGTCACATCTTCAATGACGTCACTAACATCATTTATTTCTATTTTATTTTTGAGATTTTTTAATTTTTATGCAAATTTTTTAGTTGATGCAAAGAAAGAAAATGTTTTTATATTCAGTTCAAAATTTCTAAATTTTTTCTTTTTTTCAATTTTACAGAATAAAAATTCCAACTGAATCATAGACAAAATATTAACAGTTTTAATTAAAAGCTTTTTAAACTACACAAAATCAGAGATTTTCATAAATTTAATCATTTTATTTCTACTCTGAAGTTTTATTGAACAAATTTAAATTTGTTTCAATTTTAACAAAAAAACTCCAATTTCAAATCATCAATAAAAAAAACTTTTCTTTTTGTACAAAGAATTTTTGTTAAAAAACATTTTCGAATATTTAAAAAAAATGTTTTTTTGTAAAAGGTCTGTGCTGTAATCACAAATTTTCCAAGTATTTTCAAAATAATATTTGAAAGATAAATGATTCTTTGAAATTGTAATCTTTTTTATTTGTGTTGGTTATGCTGGTTAGCTTGAATATAAATAACATTAAATCTTTAACAATAAAAACGTTTCAAACTTGGAAACATTTTGTTACCTGTTTAATTTATGTTAAAGATAATAGAAATGTAAACTGACAAGAATTGTTTACTAAATGATGGGTGTTTTAATAGATGCTTTCATAAAACTGAACTTTCAGAATCTTTATTATTAATGCAGTTTTGTTTCACATCTTTTTTATCTTTTTCTTAAAACTAAAAACTCTTAGACAGTTTAACTATTTACCGATATCTTATAAACTTTAAATTATTAGAAAATAGAAAATTTATAGTTAAAAAGATTATAAAATAATTCAAAACTATAAAATGTGCTAAATAATAGAAACATCGTCTATTAAAGTGAGGTTTTTTGATTACAGTATTGAGTGAAGTTACAAAACAAGTAGCTTTAAAATTGTAATACATCAATCATTTATTAAATATTTATTTAGTTTTATAATAAAAAAATTTGCTCTGCTATAATCAATTCAATAATATATATAATTAATACAAAACTTTTTTGAGGGAAAACACATCTAAATAATACTACTAGGTAATTTATCATATACATATAGATCATAATAGATAATTTTTATATAGCAAATATTCAACTTGTTGTAATATTCTTAAAATTTTCTCAATCAATTTTACAGCATAAATTGATTTATATAATACTAATTAAAGTATAATAATTTTTTATGAAATATATGATATAGGAGAATTAATGATTTGAATAAAGATTGTTTATAGCCATTAAGAAATGTAAAAGAAAATGTTTAAAAAAACTTGTCATTGCAAAATTTAAGTTTCAAACAAAACATTCTATAGTAAAACTTGTAATCTCATTATTCAATTAAATTATTTATTAAGTTTACCAGCAAGTTCTATTTTTTTAAGAAATGGTTGTTTCAAATCTTATTACAAACATTATCTCTCATTTTTTAAGTTAGTTGTAAAAATATACACAACTGCTAACTTATCGAGAACAATAAAGAAAAAAGCTTTGTTTTGTTGTTTATTGTATGAAAAAGTATTTATAACACTTTCTGCTCTCTAGCCTTATGTAAAAGTTTAAACTTAGATGTAAACTTAACGCAAAACAAATTTTTTACAATGAGGTAAAAAAATTACTTACGTTTTATTTAGGTGTAATCTTCTCATGTCTTACAAAATGTTTCGTCAGTTTTTTTAAAGTTTTATTTCCAGCCTTAAATATATAACGTTAAATAACAACATTTTGATGGATTTTTTTTTATGGTTTTCAAAATATTTTAGATAATTAGAAACTAGTGCTTTGTTTTTATTTTTGTAAATTTTTCGCAGCTTATTGTTGAAAATAAAATGCTACTGAAGATAAAAAATAATATTATTGAATATATTCATAAAAATACTTTTTTGATAATGTTTATAAACTGATTATCAAAAATAATTATTTTCCAAAAGACTGATTGTAAAAAAGCAAAGAAATATTATTAAACTGCAAAATTAAAGTAAATCTTTTACTGTTTTTAAAATATCTCATATTTTTTTAGAAATCTCAAATGATTTTTATTAATCATCGTTAAGTTATTTCTTTATTAATTTTAACTTATTATAATAATTGGGCGAATCACTTTGATTGCATCTCGTATCTCTGAGATACTATCTAAATAAATGATTTAATAAAGTATTTCAATTACTTTTTATTATCTTTTACAAAATTAGCCATAAATTGTATTTCCTGTTTAGTTAAATGCAAATAAAAACTGTTCATTTTAAAAGTAGACTAAAAATTGAAAAAAGTGATGATATTTATTTTTTTCAGAATATAATTGTGCACGGTTTTTGGCCTACACTGCTTTGGGTTTGCGGTTTTTAGCTTTGTTTTGTTTATATTTTATAAATAAAGTTTTTGTAAGTATCAATAAATTGGTTCGATTAAATTAATGTGGGCTGAGTTGTGGCGATTTTTCTTCAAGTTTATTTATAATAGCTTAAAAGTAAATAGTGAAAATTAAGTTTCAGCTTTATTTCAGTTGCTTTTTAACTATATTTATAAAATTTTGAAAAATAACTATTAACAACTGATAAAATGAAATATGGATATTAAAACTTAATTTGATATTTTTTGCTTCTATATTTTATTATTTCTTTCTACATTATTTGTTTCTAAAAAATTCTATTTTTGCTTTGTTCATTATTTCTTAAAAATTATTTAAAAAATTTAGAATTTATTATTCAACTATCTCACTATTTATCATTGTTTTTGTAGTTTATTTAAAACACCAAAAACAATATAAATTTTTCATTAAGTTTTACTTTTATCTTATTTTATGTCTGTGGTTTTAAACAATTAGATTATTTTATTCTCCTAATTACTTGCTAATGGAACATTATGGAATAATTTGTTTATATTTATAATCATTACTAATCTGAAGACCTTAAACTCAAATTACATGTAAATTAATTGCATCAAAAAGCTTTTTTATTTAAGTTTCGTTTTAAATTTTATGTTAAACAAAAATCTAAATTTTTATTTAATATCCTTTTAATTATATTTTTTCCATTTATTATAATTTACAGCACTAATTAATAAATATTCTGCAGAATCTATATTGCCTTAATAGTACTTTTAATTTATAAGTGTAATTACTTTTAATACAATTATTTATCAAATTTTTGTTTAAATATTTTATATAGTAAGAATTAGAAAAAAATTACAAATTGTTTATAACAAATATTATTGACTTATAGTTCACTAAACATTTTAAAATCTTTTCTAATAATTTCTCACTTTTAACTTAACTTTTTTAGAAAACTTACAATATATAATATCAGTTTTGTAAAAATTCTACAAACAATATATTTTTAAACTAGTTTTTGTATAAGCCAATACCTTATACCTTACCCTAATAGCCTATAAACTATTTTTAGTATTAGTGCATAGTTTCTACTCTTAGAAATTTTACTCATTTTTGTAATAATTAGTAAAGAAGTTGGGTTTTGTTTACATTATAACATCGTTTTATTACTTGAATTATTTTTTTATTTACAAGCATTGGTATTAAATTTAAATAAAACAAAAATGTTTATAAAGTTATTTGTTGTGTTTTTGTTGTTTTATTTTAACTCATATATACTGCTATTAAACAAAAATATTGTTCTTTAAAGTACTTTACATACATTTTTTTATTTAACATTTTTATAGAGCATCTTAATTTAAAAACTGCTTTTGATTAGAAATTAAGATAATTCGTACAAGTTTAAATACCATCAATCAAAATTGATTTTAGCGAATAAACTCAAGTTTAATAGAAACTGATAATTTGTATGTAATAATCGTTTTGTAAAAGATTTTTTGCCAAAAATGTCCTCGTCGAACAACTCAAACAAGGTTGAGTTTATTGTTGGAGGAAAATATCGTCTTGTTAGAAAGATTGGAAGCGGCTCTTTTGGAGATATCTATCTTAGTATAAACGTTACTAATGGTGAAGTAAGTTTTATGCAAATCAATTTTCATATTTACTTGATGTAAACGGTTTAAATGGAAGACAGCAATTTAAAAAGTTTTAATTTAATCTTGATCAAAATTTATGTAAAACTTTTCAACTAAAATAATGTTGAATTACTTTTCAAAATGTTCAAGTTGTTCATAATAAATCCACCTACTTACTATACTTCCAACTCCACATGGAATATAATACTTGAATAAAGTTTAGTTGAATCATTGTTAGCACCTTCTCAGGTAAAAACTCCTCTAACAAAACTTTTTTCATACTTTTATTCAAGCTAAGATTAATTGATAAGATTACAAATTGAATATGACGGTCATGATATTTGGTTAGCTGAATGTGAAATGATGTCTATTAAATAATTGAAAGGTTCTATGCTTAAAACTAGTTTCTATTCTTCTTTTAAAGGGTTAGAGTTTGTTTAATCTAGCAATTTGACTTTTTAAAACTACCAGGCCAACAACACTTAATCAGTAATAACTTGTCTTACTAACAAATCTTGTCTTTGTACTGAGGATTCGTCTGTTTGTATCACTTACTTTTATGTCGCTTATGTATTTTTTACCTTTATGATCTTTAAAATTTTCGAAACTTTCTTTAAAAAGCTCCAATTTGACTAACTTCAAAATCGTAAAAATTCTGAACATGCAAACAACTTAACTGTCAGCTACAAACTCAAACTAACAATTTGATATTAACAGGAAGTCGCCGTGAAACTAGAATCGCCAAAATCCAGACATCCACAACTACAATATGAAAGCAAAATTTACAAAGTCTTACAAGGAGGTTTAGGAATACCGCATATCAGGTTTATGGTTCAGTGCTCGATATTTCCACTAAATTATCTTTGCTCAGATGGTATGGACAAGAGAAGAACTTTAATGTCTTAGTATTGGATCTCTTGGGACCTAGTATGGAAGATTTGTTCAATTTCTGCTCACGAAGATTTTCAATGAAAACAGTTTTGATGTTGGCTGATCAGGTAAAAAAAGTTTCAGTTGAAAGATTTCTAGTAAAAAGTTCTAAAAATAATTGTTGCTACCAGCTGATGACGTCACTAACTTATGAGAAGGGTATAAAGAAAACTAGATGAACAAGTTTTCTCTTATAAGATTTAATTAAGAATCGATGTTTGCAGAGTTTGACGTCATCAACTTATGACGTCATCAACTTGTTTTTCAGATGATTAGCCGAGTAGAGTATGTTCATGATCGGAATTTTATTCATCGTGATATTAAACCAGATAATTTTCTGATGGGCATTGGTCGTCATTGCAACAAAGTATGTCTTTAATCTTTATCACTAAATGATCTTCATCCTGATCCTCATCACTTTTTTTCATTTTTCAGCTCTTTATCATCGATTTCGGACTTGCCAAGAAGTACAGAGATTCGCGCAAAACGCACATCCCTTATCGCGAAGATAAAAACTTGACAGGAACAGCTCGCTACGCCAGCATCAAAGCTCACATCGGAGTCGAACAAAGGTACCTTGAAACGCTATCACTGTTTCATCTTTACCATCTTGCTACTTAATAGCCGTCGAGACGACCTTGAGTCACTTGGCTACGTCTTGATGTATTTTCTTCGCGGTACTTTACCCTGGCAAGGACTCAAAGCTGTCACTAAAAAGCAAAAGTATGAAAAAATCAGCGAAAAAAAGATGGCAACTCCTATTGAGACCCTCTGCCGAGTAAGCCGACTTTCACACCATCAATTCCCGTCAACTCACTAAATTTTCTCGAAGGGATGTCCTGCGGAATTTGCAATGTATCTCAACTTTTGTCGCGCTCTTCGCTTCGATGAAGACCCCGATTACTCATATCTTCGTCAGCTATTTCGAATTCTGTTTCGAACACTCAATCACCAGGTAACAAACTGTGATCTTCAGACCTTCTTTTATCATCAACATCTTTTCAGCATGACTTCGTATTTGATTGGACAATTTTGAAGCAGAAGCCACCTTCTTCAACACATACATTTAATCCACAAGGTGTCAGTAAAGAGCGTTCTAAATCAAAAGGTGACTTGTTGAGAATTTGAATTTTTGTAAATTAATTTTCTTTTAGATTTCCTTTAAAAACTTCCAATTTCTTCTCTAGGTGAGTTCCAAATTTCATGAAATTTTTATTTTTGTTCTCCTTTTTGAACAGGTAATAAAGATTTGAAAGAATAAAAGCCTCCTTAGATGCTTTAAGCGTTTATTTTTTTCTACCTTAAATTTTTTTCTATTTTCTTTTAAGCTCAAACTGTTTTTACAAATGCTTGTCACCCTACAGAAGAAAATCAAAAATTGTTTTGTTATCATTTATGTTCAAAAGTTTCTATTCGCCAATAATAAACTAAATCTCGAAATTAACTGTCGTTGCTTAGCAACTATTTTTTGCGCCGACTAGAAGTTTGTATTTCCAAAGGTTTCCAATAAATAATTTACAAAATTTGAACATTTCGAAAATTTAAATTTTAGTCAACAAAAAGCTTTTAGAAATATTTCACTAAATGAGGAGGATGTTAATTGAATAGCTTCTTTTGTTGCAATTTCATTCATTGTAATCGAATATTTTATTATTAAGTTTCATCATAATAAAAACCACTTTCATAGATTGTGAACTTTGTTACTTAAGCAAGTGAGTCCTCAGCACCTTCATCCACCAAGCACAAGATCTTTGGTAAGATAATCTTGTAGACTTGATATTGAAGAGTTTTTACAAACCAAGGTGCTACATCAAACAACTGATCCAAGTTCTAGTGAAAACACTAAATCATCAAATTCAGCAAAAAATTCATTTTTTTTGTAAATTATTTTTCAACTACAACTTCATTGGTCAGTTTACGATTCAGAATTTTCTAGATTTGATTCCAGCTGAATATTAGAAGAAAGTTAGTTGATGCCAACTTCGACACTTTACAAACATCTAATTGTTTAACTCAACAATTTCAATACTATTTCATCAAATGATATTTTTCTTATAGAGTCTACTTTAGACCATATTGTTTGATTTCAATGATCTAATAAAAGTTAAAAGGTTTTCAGATCACATCAGTTTGTACCAACTAAGGCTTACATCCAACCACAAATCTCCGAGATCTTGTATCGAATAAGCTGTATAAACATGTTTTAAAGAAGTTTACAAACTATCATAGAAATAGGCGTTCTATTGTGACTATAAAAAGCATCTAGTACATAAAACTTCAGTTTTTTAATTTTAATATTTAGTTGCTGGACGAGTTGTTGTCAGTCGAGGTGCTGAATCAACTTAAATTTGTTTCTAATTTGATTCAAACTGAACTAGAAATCAGAGTAATATTGTAATTATGTTAGAAAATAATTTTCTAGAGGTTAATAATTTATAATTGTACAGAAGTTCTCGAATATTTGGATTCTACCTTTTCTTTATCTAAAGTAATTTAAAGTTAAATTGTTCACAAGTTTTACAAATATTAATTTCAAAACTCTAAAATAAATATTTGTGAGTTTGAGAAGAAATAAAATGATCTCAATTGGACTTCAATAGGGTGGAAACCATTAAATTTATGAATATAAAATTTCAGATAGAGACCTTTTCGTAAAAGCGATCAAGAAAATGGTTGAATAAAGTGATTATTTATTTGATCAGAAAATATGAAGCAAATTGCTGCATAAAATAGGAAAATTTCTACATAAATATAACTTAAAAAATGTCATTTACTTCTTCATCCTAATCTTTCAAACAACTTCACCACGTTTCAGTGAAAAAAGTTACCTAAAAAAGTAAAACTTTAAACATTTAAATATAATTTGTAAGAATGAAAAATGATTTTCAAAGTTTCTACAAAAACAGGATAGAAATCGGAAGCAGAAGCAGTTCAGAAAGATTATGGTTTAAACGAACTTGTTGTCCAACAAAGATGAGTTTCAAATAAGGAAAGTTATCTGAAGATATCATTGATACAAAATAATCAAGATCTTTCAAAAAGTGAAATCATTTTAAAAAGATCTAGAAGAATTAAATAGTGCAATAAAAGAGAGATAATTATAAATGGGATAGCAGCTTAGTTTGCATGAAACTATCTGATTTATAAATTTATTTTTTTAATGAAATGATGTTATTAGTTTTTGGGATAAAATATTTTTGTCGAATTGGAATCAAAATAAATTGAAGAGAGGTAAATTCTTTAAGTAGTTTTTCTAATGTTTAAAAAAAATTATATTTGAAAATACAATTTGATTTAAAAAAATCAAGTTTAAATCACCTTTAATAGAATTTTCTTTTTAAAGTTGATGATATCAAAACGATTAAATAAGGTTAAATTATTTGATGTATTTTGTGGATTGAAAGATGTTTTTAGCGATTTTCAAATCTGTTTTCACACCAACAAAAAAGCAACAAAATTAAAGTTAACAAAATTGAAAGAGAAAATAAAATATATTGATTTAATATAAGAGCAAAAAACTCATAAATGAAAAGAAAACGAAACAAAATATTTAATTGTAAAAACATTAAAAGAATTTACTTTAACTTTGTGACTTACCACTAAATGCTACTAGACAAATAAAAGTTTATAGTTTCACAAACAACAAGCTTTTTTGTCAAATAAATCAAATTTGATGTTTTCAATCACAAAACATTTTAGAATTGATTAAACGAAAGAAAACGTACAATAAATTAGCCCTGTTTAAAATCATCAGAACAGATTGGACAAAGAAATATTGAAGTAATAAATTTGAAGAGCACAGCAAAAAATGATCTGACAACTTATTAGTAATTAACAGACATTAACGAAAAAAAAAGTATAAAAGAAAAAAACGGAAAACATTTTCATCAAAAATTTTTTTGTTAAAAAGTCTAACATTTAAACGATAATGCTAAATGACATATATGAAGCAAATACAAAAGAAGCCGTCAGTTAGAATATAAAACTAATTTTTATGCATCGTAATTAATTCATTCAAATTAGCACAAAATGAAAATTAAATAAGTTGTACATTAGTCAATCTATAAAATATGTTTGAACAATAAAAAAAAGCTATTTGTTAAATTCAATTGCAAAAATTTTATTAATTACACAATTTGCAAAATAGTTTATAAAATTCAGTAAAAATCTATAAATTAATGAACAAAATAGAATTACTTTATTTTAGGGTTGAAAATAAACAGTATTCAGTACTTGTAAAATTCTTGGCGAAAATATTTACTGGAAATAGTTTTTTAAGGACACAAAAAGTTATGTCAGAATATTGCGTAAAATAGACAAGTTCTCAGTACCCTCGGCAAATATGGAATAAAAGAAAAACAATTTTTACAACCTGTTTTTGAATTGAATAAATATATAAAAAATATCTTCTTAAGAATCAAACCAGTTTTGCTTGAATTGTAAACCACAAAACTTTATTGTACTACTTGAAGACTATCTAGAATAAATCTAAATAAATAAACAATCAAACTTTATCAAGAACTGATTACAGGTAATTTCAACAGGTTATTATATCCAAATTTTATTTCAACATCAAAAATTTTAAAAACAAAATGTATAATATAAACTATCCTATTATCAGCACTTTTACCAAGTAAGTTAGAGTTATTTTGGGGTTAGTTTGACATTTAAAAATTTTAATAACAACATTTGTTGTATGTATTTGCTTGGTAGCATAGTAAGAATTTTTGTTTGAAGTGTTTGCGGTTGGATTATTCCACAAAAACTAAACTAAAATCTTGTTAATTGGATTCAGCACCTTTATTTGTAAAAAATCCTCGCCAACAAAACCAAGTAAAAACAACCTGTCCAATTAAGAAATATCGTACTTGCTAGTAGAGGTACACAAGTAGTTGTGTTAATTTTCAAAATAATATCAAATGAAGAAAACACAAAAGTTTTTAAGTTACGCAATAGGTTCCAGAAACACTGCCGAAATTCTGCGTAATACTTATGAGAAAAGCCCTAAAAAAATATTCAAAACTTTTTGTTGTTGGTATCTCACCCGTACAGAGCTTTTTATTTGTCCTTGAAAAAAAAATTAATTTTCATAAATAAAATTTATTGATAAAAACCATTTTTTTCGTATCTGACTACAATATCAAACTTTAATTGTTTTTTAAAATGCAGAAACATTTTTGATAACTAAAAGTTTATACTCAATTTCAATTTCAAGTTTTGTTTTGAAATTATAAATCAAAAATTTTTGTCTAAAATTTAATAAATTAAATTAATTTGATTTTAATTAGAAAAAAATATTTTCATAAGTTTTAAATCAAACTATTTAAATTGATTTAAACTTTGAAAATAACCGCTTACTGTCCAAAAGAGTAAAGTAAAAATAAACCTAAAATAAACAAAACTTACGAAATTAAAGTAAATAATAAATATTTTGTATAATAAATACCCTTACAAGATTACAACACAAGAAGTAATAAGGCCAAAAAACTCAAATATTGTTTTTCAAAATAACAAAATAAATATTTTGATGAGGGTTTTGAATTGCGCAAAACAATTTGTTTTAAAAGCAAATTGTTGCTATAAGAACCTTCCAAACAAATAAAAAGATTAAGGAAACAAACAATAAATCAAAGCTTAAAATATTTTGTATACTTTTTCATTAGTTGGATTGTAAAGAAATGATTTACTTGATTTTTTATTTTATTGAAAATTAAATAAAGCTATAAATTTTTGGATTCACTTGAAGGCAAATATTGACTAGCAGTATATCTAATGCTTGCTAAAGAGGAATATTTTGTTATATTAAAAAAGTTTTATCTTTAAACAATTTTGTTGCTTAGAACGTTTTTAAATCAAACAATTTGTTATTTGAAAAACTTCAAAAAATACTGTTACCTTTACACAAACATTCTTGGTTTTGTTTATAAATA
Organism: Pegea sp. RAD2-039; assembly: GCA_034620365.1. Classification (NCBI taxonomy): domain Eukaryota; kingdom Metazoa; phylum Chordata; class Thaliacea; order Salpida; family Salpidae; genus Pegea; species Pegea sp. RAD2-039. The sequence continues at coordinate 286,020 of JAQGEQ010000201.1, forward strand.
TTATTTGGTGTATTTTAAAAGAAAAACAAAATTGTTTAAGCCACATCATCCAATTTTTGTAAAACTTGGTTCTGCTTTCGTAATGAATACAAAAACAAACTTATTTTGTAAAAGAAATAATTTCTATTTAAATAATTATTATGTTTTATCAGTTAAAAAACATTGTCAGTTTATTAAAAATAGCATATCACCTTTTAAAATAATTAAGTTTATGTTTTGTAAATATTCAGCTTTGTTGATTTTAGAAGCTTTGTGTTTGCTCTCAGCTTCAACCACCCAGCCTTTTGCTTCTTTGTTGACTTTAATATTAAAAAAGATTTTTTATTAAACACAATTCTTAAACTTTTGTACAAAAACTTCAGTTTTTTTTCAGAAATTTTTTCTTAATTCTTAAGAAATCTTTCAAAAAACAATTTGATTTGTTTTGACAAATCTAAAAAATATTTATCTTAAGTTTAAATTCAAATATTTTTGTTTATTTTTACTAAAATCACAAAAAGTTTTGTTGATCATTTTAAGGGACACAATTTAAAGTCAACAAAACGTAAATTTCTTTTGAGTTGAGACAACAAAATACCGCCGAGAAACAAATTAATTATTTACAAATGAAAATAATTCTTTTAAAACTTATCTAATTTCTTTCAGAAACAAAAATTATAAAAAATATTAAATTTTTAAAACAAGATTCTGTATTTTTGCGTAAATTCTAAAAACTAGGAGTTGCTAACAATTTTTTCCAAAAACCGAATCAACTCATGACGTCACAAGCATTCAAGTGGAACAACTAGTGACGTCATCAACGCACACGGAGCTTCTCTTAGATGTGACGTCACAGATAAGAAATTCCTTCTCCAGTAACTTTTATCTTTTCCCAAAATATTTTATCTTCATCTTCGATAGCTGAGAAAGCGACGGTGATGACGTCACAAACGGTCGTCAACGAAACTTGCCAAACTGATGATGACGTCATCACTTCTTCTGCAAAGAATTTTTAATTAAATCAAAAAACAGCTGAAAAACTCAGCAATTCCGATGACGTCATCATCACTGTTTCGATGTTTCTGTGACGTTTAAAAAGCGTCGCTATAATACTCTAAAATCGCTAAAATATAAATTTGATACTAGATGACGTCATTGTCAGTCGACTGCCAACATCGATGAAGTCAGACAAAGGCTTGTACTTTAATGACGTCATCAACAAGCTGACATCAACATGTGACATCATCACTTCAAGATTTCTGGGAATTTTTCAACAAACAATATTTTATCAACAAATTGAAGGAGGAAGTGATGATAGATTCGATTATCGCGTTTATGACGTCATCATGTGATCGTTGTCGTAAACTAAGAACTTTGCAGCGTTAATGGCGTCATGAAGTCCATTGTTTATTACAAAGAAATGATTTGATGACGTCACAGATGTTTGCACGCGATCTTGTTTGTTGCCAAACAATCTGTTAGGTGCACGGAAGTCTATTGTGACGTCACTGCACGCTACAAGTCGATGACGTCACGCGCTGGACTTGTTCGAACTGCTTTACCCGCCAAATTCTCTTTAGCGCCCCCACTGAAAATTGTTGGCTGATTTTTGAGTCGGTTTTAAATCAAAGAAATTTTTTTTGTTTTTTTGTTCAGAATTTTGGTGGACATCGAATCCAAGGTCACTGCTTGTCGTGTGGCCAAGTGTGACGTCATTGACAGCTTTTGTTGTTATTCGAACGACTTTTTTGTTTATTTTTCACTGGAAATTTTTGCTGAAAAAATCCTTTTTCGAAAATTAAACAAAAATTTATGCAAAAAAAAAAGGAAAAAAAGGGGGATAACCCGGCTTTGACGTCATGGAAGCAATTCTTTTTTGACGTCATAAGCGATTGATGTTTGCAAAGAAGAAAAATTGGTTTTTAGATAAAAAAAATTTTGATTAAAATTCAGATTTTGAATTTGGAAAATTTGTTCAGAAAGTTTGATTTAAAAAAAACTTTTCACTTCAATGTGTTTGGTCAAAAGTAAATTTAATTGCAAATAATTTGCTGCTACAAATTTGGTCACTTTTTTTCTGGATTATTTTCATGTTGCCAAATATAATGCGAATGGTTTGAATGAAAATAACTTTTTTGTTTTAATTGATAATATTTCTTTTCACCTTTAAATAATTGTGAAAAATGTTTGAAAATAATTTTTGATTAATCAGTTTGTAATTTGTTGAATTATATTAGGAAATATATCAGAAAAAATACCGATATATTGAGGAATAATTTTTCAAAATTAATCAAAACCAAAAATAAAATTTGTAGATTATTCGAAAAAATATTCTTCAACATGTTTGGCATTTGATTTGTTGAAATATTAATTTGAGTAGACACAAAATTGTAATATTTTCACTTTTGATTAAATTTGTCATTAAAAATAACTGCAAAAGATGGAAAATTTTTAAACAATTTTCAATAAATCTTCAAATAAAACATCAAAAAAATTAGTTAAAATAACTGATTAAAACAACAACCCAAACCAAATCTGTTTTAAGCCAATTTTGTCATGATGTTTCAGACCACCTGATCACAGCTTGCCAAATGACCAGCAGACGAAATAAACTCTGACAGCTAGAATTAAAATAATTCAGGATCTAAAAACTTCGGATTTTTAATCATTGAATCGATTGATAACTGCCCATCGCGCTGTTGATGACGTCATATGTTTTTAACCAGCTTTGCTCTTCATTGGCCGCCTCATTTGCATATCCGCACCTTTGAGATTTGGACAGTCGCAAAATTATGACATCACAAATTGAAATCTATCGAGACATTGTAGCTATGGAATCACTGATGACGTCATCACCATTCACCTGTTGTCCAGTGTAATTTGGCACACATGTCGATGACGTCATCACTAGCTTGTTGTTTTTACTCGTTACTAGCCAACAACAATAACAACATCTTCGATCGCTTTGTGATTGTTGGTTAAAATTACAATGTAGTTGATGACGTCACCAACTCTTGATTAGACTAATTATTAACTAAGTTCTAAACTCGATATTTGGAATATTTCAGCTAAAAGCTGGTTGCTATGTTCGTTGCTAAGCTGGCTGTTAAGTTAATTGCTAGGTTAGTTGCTATGTTGGTTGCTATGTAAATATTTTATTCTTTTTTTTTACTAAATACGCTTTCATGTCGCTACTCTTGGATTTTGCGATTGATGACATCACACTCAAGATCATAGAAGATTAGTTGTGACGTCACTAAGAAAACTTCTTCTACTGACTGCCTTTAAAGCCCGACGTGCAAGTGCGATGACGTCATCGTAGAATCGTTGTTGTGACGTCACATATGATCACGTGTAGAGCAATCAAATAATTTTTGATTTTTAGTGAACTTTGTCTTCCTTGCTAGGTGTAGGCGACAAAAACACCCACTCAACCCAAATGGTACTTCCAAATGGAATTTCTTAAATTTTTGATAAAAATCGAAAAATAGATATTTGTTTTTGTTCAATTTGTTTGTTGAACATTTCTGCTTTGTGATTGGTTGATTTTTTGTTTATTTTTAGTTTGTTTGAAGTGTTTTGTTAGTAATTGAAAAAAGTTTTTCGGAAATATTCTTTTTAAGATCACTTTATGTTTGACTTTTGAAACTTCAGTTTGTTTTCAAAGATAACCACGTGACTTTTTATTCTTGTTTATCTTTTCTTCTATTTTTTTAACAAACAAATGTTTGAAGTTGTTTGTAAAAAGTTCACAAAAATGATAAAATAATTTCTTTTAAAAATCTCTAAATTATTGATGATTTGAAGTGTGGACGAGACAGAAATATTTACAAATTTTTGTTCTTTGATTAAAAACGATTTGAATAATAAGAAAAACTTAAAAAGAAAATGAAGATTTAGCAACAAATTTATTTGTTAACTGAATTATTATCTCAAAATTTTATGTCAACATCTTAAACTTTAGTTTAAAACTATTGTACTATTTCTTTATAGTTTTTTATTGTTAGCAATTAACTAATTAGTGTATTGTTGATAATAAATAGCTGATGTTAAGTCCGGATATATTAGAGCTTTAAATTGTGTGTAGGTTTTTGATAGTTAACTTATTTTAGCTTTACTGTTGATCAAGAAATATTATGTTCCACAATATACTGTCAAAGCTTATACAGGAATAACTGGTTATTTTCCAAATTTATTTTACTCTGGTGTAAAATAGGACTTTTTCTTTTTTGGCTTCGTTATTTAAAGATTTAATTTTATTTTGTACTGCTTTGAAAGGTATAAATGAATATTTTTGGTCAGTAAATATTTAGTTGTGACTTTATATAGAGCTTAATAGATGTTTCTTTAAATATTTCTTTTTTATTCTGTTCAGAACTATTTTAAACAACTTATATTAGTTGTTTCAATTTTTCCCCTGTCAGCATTTTCTACTTTTAAAAATAGCTTTTTTAGAAAGATAATTTTTCATTTTTATCATACTATTATTTGCTGGTTAAAAATACCTCTTTTAAAAAGCTTTTAATTATACTAAGCCCTTCTTGACATTGTAACAAATCGTTTAGCTTTCAAATCAATTGCAGACAGATCAAACATTTTAAGCAAATTTTAACTTAAAATAAATTCTAAAGTTTCTGATTTAAATGAGATGTTTAGGTGTAAATGCTACTTTATTCAATTTTATTTCCTATCTTAACTCTAAAATTGTTTTTTTGGCGTCAAATTATGACGACACAATTTTAATTTTCTAAGATGAATCTATGAATTACAAGTTGAAAAAGGAAATTACAATTTCAATAAACTTTTATTTGGTCTGAGCAAAATTGTAAGCACTAAATTTATCAACATATGTGTAGTAGAAAAAATTATCTGATGTTTTGACATGTTTTCTATTCACTGATTATATATCTACCATTTAACTTTTGTTATTTTTAATTTTTAAAGCTCAACAGCTTTAGACATATTTTCCTGTTCATAAAGAGTCAAAGAGACTTCCTGCCTTAAAACCTTTTCTATTTAATTCTTTGTGTCTGTTGCTGGCTTATTTCTTTCTACTTTTTATTTGACAAAATCTGTTAAACTTTGAAACATGCTTAAATAAAACAGTTTCTAGGAAAAGTAATTATCTTAATTTCAAAAAAATAATCAAATTAATTTACTTTCAATCTTTTTTGGCAATTATTTCACTTGTTTTTTTAAGGTATTTAGTATGATTATAGGTCATGTAATCAGAGGTATTGTGCATGAAATAGAGATTTTAGTTAGGGTAGATGATTAAAGAGATGGAAAATTAGAAAAAAATGTGGGAAATAGAGATAGAAGAGGCGAATATAATGAAAATGAATTCATTTCCATAAAAGTTTAATTCCTATCCTAGCAGAATTCCCGAGAAAGTTAAATGAGTAATGCTTTTGGCAAAGCTCTTTACAATATGCTGACTAAATTCTGAGAGAAATAAAAAAAATTACTCCAGTCTGTTATTCTTGCTAGATGAGAGAGTCCAGCGAAAAAAGAAGTATAAACAAGCGATCGATTGCTAGCTAGAGGGTTAGGTTCACTCTACCCAGGATAACTCTCTAAACTGATATTGTTAGATTATGAAGTTTCAGCATGTAAACAAATAAGTTTACTGTTGTCGGTTGCGTGTACTCAGAGTTGTTTTGAATTGCTAGGCAACGGAACAAGCCAGCCAGCAAGTTGTTATTGTGAAAAAGTAAATCAAAAGTTTGCAGAAACAGTTTTCAAACTTTTGTAAGCAAACTGGTATTAACTTTGAAGTGACTTTTTACTGTAGAAGTAGCGTATGCGTCGGTCTTTTCAAAGTGATCAATCTGTAACTTTTGCCAATGAATGAATGAATTCGAAGCAGCTTAACAGGATCAGAGACAACCAAAATGATGTCAGGTTAGACTTGTTTGTTTGTGTAGCTTGTGACCTGCAGTAATTTGACTCTTAGAGGCTCATTCTAGGGTTGTAGTGTTCTTAAATAAATTTTTTTCGAATCATTTCCTAAGTGGATGTGTCTACTTCCTTTTTTAATTGAGCTTTTAATAAAAAACTGTTTATTACTAGAGTCTGCTTTAAAATAACTCTTAATATAAGCTGAGTAGACATTACATTCATAAACATATTTATGTTAGGCTACTATCAATTTCAACTGCTGCGTATTGTCAAGTTTATTTTTCTACATTATTTATAGCCTATTGATAATTAACTAAAAATAAACAAACTTTGTTAAATATACTTGATATAAAATGAAATTGAAGCGGTTTTTGATCTAATGAAACGAGCTCGTTAGGACTGTATGCTGACATTAAAAAGTTCGGAATACTTTCAAACCTCATCAGACATATGTTTCTATTTGAAAATAGTTTTTATAAAAGTTTTTATTCCTTTTAAGTCAGCAAATTTTGTGGCTTTGTTTATAACAGAATTGATACGTCAATCTGACATCACAAGCTAATTGTAGTTAGATTGCTAAAACTCTTTACGATTACTGACTTAATTGGTATGCAGGCTCAGGGTGAACATATAGACAAACAATTGGTATTCACGTTCAGTAAATACACAAATAGAATGTGAAGCAGCCTCAATTGCGGTCAGTACAGTGCCTTGATGGCGAAACATCAGAATAACTTCAAGTTTAACTTGTTGCTATGATTAAGTTAACTTATTTTCAACTTGTAATTGTTCAATTTAGTTTCAAGTTTCTTTATTTGTTTCTTGAAATTTGTTTGTAAACATTTTTTAGTTTATTATCATTTTTAATGCTTATACGAATAGATAATAGGAATAATTAGATTACGATTTAAAGAAAACAAAAACAAAAAGTATGAAATAATTAACGATTTTATCTAATTCGGTTTTGCATGAGGTAAAAATCGACGATTTCTTAGAGATAACCTTAAAATGAGAGAAATTAAATCAGCCATTAAAACTATTAAGAAATCAGTTCGAAAAAGCATCTTTCACATAGGATGAAGAATTTATTGATTAGATTGAGCTGAAGATGTTTGTAATGTGATATCGGTTGTTTTTGGGCGAATAGCTAGATGAAGCTGGTCGGTAGATTCCGTGTTTTTGTTTTTGTTAAACTTATTCTCTTTTTGGCATTTTGACGAGGTACTTGAAGCCCTTTTGTACACTGTCAAAACACAACAACTCACTGCCGATGGTAGCTGGCTATTTTCTTTAGTGGTAGCTTTTTGTTTGACGATAAAGGGACATGGACCCAGTGGTGATAACACTGCTGCTGTAGTGAATGTGCTGCACGCTCTTATGTTTGTTTGTTTTATAACTCAGTAAAAAGAAAAAACAGCAAAGCGACCTGAACAACCAAATAAACAGTGACAAAAGATTTTGATAAAGTTTTGTTGAGTCTGAAAAGCACATTCTTCATTTGGCTCAGACACCTCTAGTGACAACTTCTTTTATCTTTATGTTGATGAAAAGTCTGAAGTAAGCGGAGTTAAAAATCCATGTACTATTAGGAATATGGAAATACCCGCAATATTAAGCTTATTACAGTAACCTTTCAGCATTTTGCCGATCATAAATGCAAGATTCGCTTTTTACTTGTGTATTAAACCTTCAACCGCTAAATCAAGCATTTGAAACTTTTAATAATCTTCAATTTCAAATAAAAATATTGAAAAAATTCACGAAAATTCCCGGGAAACCCCTGAAAAGAAGCCAATAGTTTGTTATTTGCAATCTTACATACATTTATTTACATTGACAAAATGTTGATATCTTATTTGAGTTATATCTTCTTCTTACAATAGTCTCACATGAAATCATTAGGCCCGGGGTGATATTTTTTCTTTGCAAATAAAAAAAACTGCGAAAAATTGCGGCCTGTTCTTTCTCACAAGTATTTGTATTAAATCGTTCAACGTGTAGCCGACTTCTTGTACCAAGTCATCTTTTTCGGGAGTTTCTAGCGGTTTAATTTGGTTTTTATACTCTCCACTTGATAGCGCCCTTCCTTAATGGAGCAAATATTACCAGGCATGCTTTTGTTGTTTTTTTATATATAAATAGCGAGAACTTCATATTAATTTAGATTTGATTTTTTATTTATTTTTATGCTTATAATTGTGATATGTTTATCACTTTGGTTAATTTGTAAATTTGTAGATTTTGTTAGCGTTTTTACTTTTTTTTTTGCTTTGTTTTTCATCGTGTAAAGCTCTGATATTTTTGTAGTAAAATCATGAGGTTTGATCCAAAAAATCAGTTATTAGCAAAAAGTTTATCGAGACAAGTGTTGCTGTTAAAATGCTAAAAAAGTTAAACTGTAAAATCTATTTGTTAATAAAGTAAACATATTGGTCGTACGCACCTTGAAAATTTGCCAGTAACAAATAAACAAAAGAAAAGTGGATCTGAGGCCCTGTGGCTATTTGAAGAATCATTTTTGATTGAAAAATTTACCTGCTCTGAATCAGTAAGAGTTAAAAAGTTTTTTTTCAAGCTCTACACAAAGTTAATCTCAAAATCTAACCGATAGAAATCTTTTGTGGTATTTTCACTGGCTGCAACGAAGTTTAAGTTTGTTTTTGATAAAAAAAATTTGTAGTATATGAAAATTTTGAGCAAAATTATGATTAAAAACCACTTTACTTAATGACAGAGAAAAAATGATTACCGATCTATTTGCTCATATGAAACAATGATGATTATTTGAATGATGTGTTGCATATCAACAGTATTTTAATTAGTTTCTGAATGAAGCCAAGAGCGTGACAATTGTTAGCTTCACAGTGATAGTAGAAATACGTTGTTCGTTTTAACATCTTGCTGTTTCAATTATAGCACATTTTTGGATTTAGTTCAAACAGTTTAAACTCTAATTTCGTCTCAGTCTGAAAATACAAAAATGTTTTTTGGTTGTTTGCTTTCAATTAAAATTTTTGTTTATTTTTTGTTGTAAAATGCAGTTTTAGCAGAATGCAGATTGAGGTTTAAAGAAGGGCAAATAACTGAGTCTTGTTATTGAAATTGTTTAATTAATAATCAGTATTTATAAAAATAATCATTTTTGTTTATTTTATTTAGATTGGCTAAGTGCAAATCAGGTACAAACAAACATTGGGAATCTTCAACAAGATCACAAGTCTCGTCGACGAAAAAGTCAACACAAGCCAAGGAGAATAGCTCCTGAAGAATCTTTAAAAGATCTTCCTCAATTAAACCCCAGCAAAAGTGATCGTAGCTTGAAAATGATTGACATCCAAGAATCAATAATGTCTAATGATCGTCAACACGTTTCATCTAAAAGTAACCCAACTCCGGTAGATTCCCCAAACAGTGAGTACAATGGTGTTAGAAGTGATGAACCAGCAGCTAGCAGCCACTCACCAACTGAATTTAATAATCTTACAAATGGTAGCAACCGAATTTCAATCGATTATAAAGACGAAAGCCTCAAAATTTCACTTCCTACTTCAACAGAAGATAATAAAACGTCTCCAAGGCCTTCTGAAAGCGATTTAACAACTAATCAGCTACAGGTTGCCATTCAAGACCCTTCAACTCCCAAACAGGACTTCCAACCATCTACGAACCTCGTGCATGATTGTAAATCGCCTGGAAAGCCCTCAGATGTTCCAACAACGAACTTTGCTTCACCTTTTACGAGTTCACCAATATCATCTGCCTACTCACTGGTCAACACCAGTCAGACATCTTCACTTGACATCACGCGTGAATCACTAAGTCGTTTGATACAGCCTGAGAGCAATGGCAACATAATGGTTCCCGTAAAAAAAGAGCCCAGGCCAAATATGGCGCGTGGACTAGTTGGCCTAGGTGTGAATGAAATCCCGATAATGGCACCTGATGGTGTGAGCCAAGATGGTGTACCTAGGTACAAGCGACCACCCCATACATACCCAGCTTTAATTGCATCAGCTATTTTGGACAGCCCGAATAATTTGGTGACTTTAAGAGGCATTTATGATTATATAATGAACAATTTTCCCTACTACAAGTTTTGTCATGATAAATCGGCTTGGCAAAATTCGATTCGACATAACCTCAGTTTAAATCAGTGCTTTATAAAAGGTAAGAATTCACTTTTGACGTTTTTTGGGCAAAAAGATTAAATTTTAATCAAAATATTTTACTAAGCCGTCTCATAAGATAAATAGTTGTGTTTTTTATGCTAAAAAAATTGGCTTAAAGCTTTTACAAACTACTTTTATATTCAATTATCCGTTTAATCAAAGTAGCAAAAACAGATTTGAGAAAAACAAATTTACTTTTGTTTGAACATCTGTGGAGATAAAATAGACAAATTATTTAATATTTGCTTTGACAGGGCTCAATATTTTAAACAATTATTTATTGCTTTAAATTTTTGAAATTAAAAACAAATTTTTGGTGACTTAAGTTTTTCATTTTTTAAGTTCCTCGCTACGAGAATGCAGCAAAGTCAAATTACTGGACGATGAACCAGGAAGGTTTTGAAGAATTCGGAAGCGAAAATAGTTTCAAGCGAAGGCGTCGTCGGGGCGCCTCTATACCAATCAGTAAGTTTGTCGAAGCTTTCCATAAAGTGATTACCAAGTAGACAAAGTTAGGTTGGCATTATAGTCACCATAACAGCCGTCAATTCCAAATATAATCTTTTTATTTCGGTTAGCTTATGTAGAACTTATGTTAGTTGTAACGTTGACTAATCGACCTCAAACTTAATGTTAACCTTGACCCTTACCAAGTAACTTACAAAACATTCTAAAGTTAAAACTTTTTGTGGCAATGCAATACAAGTGTGTTGTAAAACTCAATACCAGTGAGTTAAAATGTTTATTATTTTACAGCTAAATCAAAAGCAAATAAAAACAAGTTAAATGGAGAAACAGGTTCAACTGAACCATCCAACCAGGATGGAACCCACTCGCCTTATATGTTCAATCCAGCCCACTTGCTAGCATTCAGGGGAGCTACCTTTTGGCACGATCAATCACGTGACTTTGCAAACAATAGAATGTTTGCTGAGAGCTCGATGCAAAACAATTCTTCAAATATAGAAGAACCAGCAGCTAAAGTTCAACGGATGGTTGTCCTAAAGCAGGGGGACGGACCAGTATTAAGTAAGTTGATGACTTATTAAGTTGCTTTTTGCTTTTTTATCTATCATTTAATATTAACAGCAAAATGTTAACTTGTAAATTAATTGGTGTAAGCTTCTGACTAATCATTGCAAATATGATGTCATAGAAAATGTGACGCTTCGATATTACATCAAGTCAAGATGGTTTTACAACCATGTGCTACTTACATCATGTGTTGTTATTTATGTTTTAATTAGTTGTATTTTTGACGCTTGAAACCTTTGAGGTCGGGCACCTATTCCTAAGCCCCAATCCAGAAAATCCACGCCTTTTATTACAATCTTATAAATCTTCTAACAGACTTGAATAATGAGGAAGTTAAACGACCCAACTCACTCTCTTCTTTGGAGGACATGAGAGGTGCTGTGAATAACACTTTTAACAAAAACTTAATTGATTCTTCGAGTATGCTAACAAAGAACTCTATATCAGCCCCTCAGCAAATACTACAAGCTGCTCAAAAATCCCTTATTGGTAAGATAAAAACAAAACCCTTAGATTAACTCCCGAATTAGTATCTGAAAGATGAAGTCTTCTTTGACACTGTTGTTTATTCATTTTATTTACTTTAAAGCTAATTCAAATATGGTGATTCCAAATACGTCTCTACAAGTATCAGGAAGCAGAAATTCTTCTCCTGGAGCTAGCAAGCCTTTGAGCAGCGAAAACGAAGCTGGAAATAATGAAAGTCGTCCGGTGTTTGTTGACGATGTAGAGGTATGTTATTGTTAGTGAGCGGAAGTGACATCTGCTTGACTATCATAAAAGCGTCATAAAGTTGATGACGTAGCAGCGTTGAATTGTTGATTGCATCAAAACACGCAATCAAACTTGTCATAACTACTCATATGTTATTTTTACTACAAACTTGTTGATACTAACGTGATTATGTCATTATTAACAGATTGGAACTGAAACTTTATTCAGAAGAAGCAGCGAGACTCAAATGGATTCCAACGCGGTTATTAGTCGGCATTTCAGATGTCGATTTTGTGTTTACTCGTATGTGGGTGCCAGTATCTTAATGTTGGAAAATCATATGAAAATTTTTCATACAACTGAAGTAAACAGTTTAAAAAAGTTCCAACAAAATCATCTTCAGCAAAAACTTCTCCTAAATCAAGCAACAAATGGACAAAATGGGGAAACCCCTCAAACCAGCAGCAATAATGGTTTATCTTCAAAAGGTTCACTTAATCTCAAATTAATTTAGATTTAATTTAAATTTCTCACAGATTCTGTATCAGATCGTTTCGCGTCTCTACAAAATATGGTCGGAATGAATTCACAATCCATGCTAGCAGCTGCAGCGGCCCATAATAACGCTCAAACAATCATTCAAGCTGCTGCAGCCGCCCAACAAGCAGGTACATCGGTGCTAATCGTCCCAGGTCCCAATTTGACCTCAAAATATCATTCTAGGGTCTTTTGGATCTAATGTTGTTGATGAACGCAATCTACGAAACGAACAAAAACACAACCAACAGCAACAACCATCTACAAACGATCAATTTACAAACATCGACGCGCGCGCGTTACAGCGACAAGCGCTTAACAACGCGATTCAACAAGCTGTTAACCCCGAAAATCTTCGCCTTTTTTATCAACAATTTGCACTTCAAAATCCTCTTCTTTCAAACAATCCTCTTTCTTCAAACTTCCCGAATCAGGTTTTATTCTCATCTTAATGATCTCGCTACATCAAACAACTTTTTTATGTTGCAGTTGGTTAGCAACAACACAAATAGCGACCCTAGCAACGATCAATTTCCTTTGCATCTTTGGCATCAATACCAACAGCGATTTTTAGGTCTTCAACAGCAGCTGAAAGTCAATGGTAGCCAAAACTCGCCCCCTTTCCAACAAAATCGCGCTTTTGAAGAAGGTGAGACATAAATGACCTCGATGACGCCATCAAATCAACTAAAACATATTTCAGGTATTAAAAAAAACAGCCAGGAAAATTCCCAAACTGAAGAAGGGGCTTTTGATCCCAAAAAAGGTGATTCTCGAGGCTGGGTAAGTCCCCATATACTACTGTTGACGTTTGGCCCCTAAAATAATTTTTTTTAATTACAGAAGAAATGTGATCAGTGCGAGTTTACGGCGAAAGGGAGCCACGGACTCGAGACTCACCAAAGGAGCACTCATGGCGATTCTCCGGTTGCTAATAACGACAACGACTCATCTGATCGAAAGAACAGTCCTATCGCGTGAGTACAACGTTTGTTGGCACGCGGCTGATGACGTCAGCTCTTTGTTGTGATCATGTTAGCGCGATCGCGTTTTCTGTGACGTCAGAGAGGAAATTAAAAAAGAAACAAGCCGACATCCGGTTGAGACAGTCTCAGTGATTTAGCAATCTTGATGTTTACTAAAATATTCTCTAGATACCCGGGCCCTTGTACCGCCACTTTCCTTTCTTTGCGGGTAAAAAACGAACGAAAAAAGAAAAAAAAAACAAACGAAATGCTTTCGAGATTGTTTATTAATAAAATCTGCCAAGAAGCTAACCGCCGATAGCCGTGCCATTTTACTAGGCGCGCGCGGAAGTAAGAAAGAGAAAAAGGGGCGGACTAAATGGGGGGTAATCCCATTCAACGTTGCTTGCGTGCGAAAGTTATAAATCAGTTAAAAATTCGAAATAATCTCTGTTTATATTCGAGATATTTCAACTTTTCTATTTTGTTGATATTGATTTTATTAAAAAGTTTTTCTCATCTCAATTTTTTAATTTAAATCATCTGATTTTGTGTCCTAAACCTTGATTAGTAAAAGTCAAATGGGCAAGTTACAAGCACTGAGATTATATTTCAATCGTAATTACACTAAGAGAAACTGTTCAATGCAATAATTTCCTGTATTCTCTGAGTTCATTGAGTTTCTAAGATCTTAAAATGAGAACTTCGTGTTTTGCCTTATAAAAATAAACGTCATATCTTTCAGATTATTTCTGGAAGTTTCTACGAGAATTTAAAAGATTAGTATTTAAGCTATTATCTAATTGACATTTTCTTTCAGATGTAATCCAACAATCAATTCTTTTGTGAACAATTAAGTCTTAAAATTTAACTACTATCTGATTATTTGATTATTATCAATCAATAAACATCAAGATCTGATATTTAAACACTTAATATGCAAAAAAAGCGTCACTTAAAATGAAAATCACCCACCAAGGTTATCTAAGATAATTTTAGCAATTTAGTTAACTCTTCAGAATTTTCTGTTGAAGCGTCACCAGCTTTATCTGAATATAATCACCAGCAAATGTTGCTTAATTATGGTCTAGGCGTTTGGCCAAACCAAAGTAATTTATCTGTATGGTGAAAGAATAAGTTTAGAAGGTGCGAATATAACTATAAATATTTGTTTTGAGATGTTGTCTGCTTGTTTTCGTGTTTTTATCATCATGTGGTTAGCTCATTTTTCTTCTCACACAGATCTCAAAAGACTCAATTGTTTTTTTAATTCTCGTTTTTTTGATACTTTTCATCAAAACAGGAGATATCATTTTGTTGTTTTATGAAATCCGATCATCAAATTGCTTAAAAGAATTTCAAAACGAATATTTTATTGATTTAACAAACTAGAAACTTTGTAATTCACTCAAAAAGATATTTATAACTTTTGTAAAATCCGTTTGCAAAAAACTTTCAAAAGAAATTTATATTTCTTATCTCCTGGTTAATATAGCGAAGTTTTCAATTGATAAATTACGGTGTCTTCAAGCTATACACAAGCAGCTGTATACACATAAGTTTCGTCCACATCTCAGCATATGTGTAAACACAGAGCGATATCGCCGATTAGCTCGGACTTGTTTGTATAAAACCACTTTCTCTTCTAGTTATAACATCTTCATTTATTCGACTATCTATTTTACGATTGAACCAACTTAAGGGTATGCAATTTTGAGGGTAGCAACCGCAGATGCTAATGGCTGTACGTAAACTTGAAGTTCTTATGTATCTAAAACACGAAAAATATAAGAAATCCAACCAAGCATATCAGTATGCCGCTTTAGTATATCATTCGCACGCGATATTTGCATCATAAAAGTTGAAAAAACAAATTTACATTTAAATTATGGAAAGAAAAAACATATGAGGCTTGTAGAGATTGGCAAGTGAGCTTGGAAGAGGCCAACCTTGTCATTATGTCACTTTTTCAAAGACGGGTGCAAAAAATTACTGAGATGAAAACAGAAGATTTTGACCCTTCTAAAGTTACTGCTGCTGCGTTTAGTGGTCAAAGAAAATAACAAAAAAAGGAAGTGCGGTGTAGTTATATCATCCTGTTAAAAAATTTATTCACTTCATACAAAAAACATTGTAAAAAATTGATGAGGCTTCCATCAAATCCTGGTTCTGTTTGTAAATTTAACGGCAGTTTTTTGTTTATAATTTAGAAGATTTTTGTTTCTTGAACAATTTTAAAACGTTCGAAAACTGTTGGAGTACGATCATATCAAAGCTTTAAATATTTACATGGCTGGTAGCTAGATGGCTGGTACCATTAGTGACTTCTCTTAATGGGAACCACCTTAATTTTAAGTCCCCTATGCACTACAGATGACCTTACATCACTTGGCAACCACACAAACAACTTTTGAAAGAAAACAACTTATAAACGGCATAGAATTGTTTAAATGTAGCAGAAAAAAGGACCGATGTTAAAAAACAATTTTCTGTCAACTACTATTATAACTTTGTACAATAGTTTAAATTCAAAGTATTGGATTTACCTATTTACAATCGAAGTTTGCTGATTGATATATGACTTAAGAGCTTTTGCGTGCGAGCCTCTGTAAGCTATGAACTAAACATAGCCGAAAATAACATTCTGAAAATAAACAAGCCTCCAATAGGATGAGGAAAACATCCAAAAGTGCGTCTGTACCTTTGCACGCTATGAGGTTTGCCACTAAAATATGCCGTCATAACCACTATATACAACCTTTCCTCTTATTTATCACTCTTTTTATTTTCTTAACATTTACACATCCGACAAACCGACTTACTTACCCTACCTTACCTTTACAATCGTACCTTGTACCACGAGGC
Organism: Pegea sp. RAD2-039; assembly: GCA_034620365.1. Classification (NCBI taxonomy): domain Eukaryota; kingdom Metazoa; phylum Chordata; class Thaliacea; order Salpida; family Salpidae; genus Pegea; species Pegea sp. RAD2-039. Next base: position 302,185 of record JAQGEQ010000201.1, read on the forward strand.
CCGTGATATCGCGAATGACGCGACCGCTAGATTGCTTCTCTGTCTCCAAAAATGACTTCTTCAAATTGATAATTGACAAAAGTTTGATTTTTGTTGGATATGAAATTATTATGGAAAGTTGACATGATAATCGATGACATAATGTAAATATGTCTTGAGAGACAGGCGGAAAAATGGGTCAAACTAGAACCCATCAAATGAAGAAGATGAAAACCAGCTTTGGCATCTAATCCTCTTCAAAAGACACACCCTGTTCTGATAAAAGGATAGATAGTAGCGTTTGAAAGATCACAACAAATATTAGAATATTAAAAGAAGAAACAGAAAAGAGTTTGTAGATATTATTCAATTTATTTTCGCTGCTTATCTAAATGCAGTTTTTTATCGTCTGGTCCAAAATTATAGACATTTATAAAGAAGGCAGTGATGATGATGTTGTTTTTTATCGTTTAACTTCCCTAACTGCAGCTTTAGGCGAAGTTTTTTGTTGTTATTCAATCTAGGACTTCTTTATTCGATGTTTACCATTTTAACAGTCTTGCAGACAATAAATATTTTGGTTTAATATTTTGGGCGAAGTTTTTTGTTTACCATAAACCGTGACATCTACTACAAACCTTTCTTAAATTTGCTTTAAGCGCGGAAAAAAAGAATTTGTCAAACAGGAATGTATTTCCTCTCAGCCATGTGTTCTACTTCAACGTATTTGCAAATCCTTGGAAATTACTAGGCAGGTAAACATCAACAACAAAAGACTAGCTGATGGGAAAATTAATAATATTGTCACCAAACTGAGTTAGAAAAATGAATTTTCAAACTGATGAATCAACAATGACATTATATGAGTCATGTTTTTGGTAGACTTTCTTCTTGTTTTCATTCTGTACATTTCATCATTACCCCCTCCTCATATTAAATCAATCAAAGTCTTATTGTTTTTTTTCCTCTAAATTTAAGTAGTCTCAAAAGCGTTGCGTGCGAAGCTTTAGTCTCGCGGCTTTTCTTTTCTTGCTCATTTCTCTAAGCAAGGAGCAGAAGAAGAAACAAACAAACTGATCAACGTAAACACCTAAACCTATTTCTTGTCTGCTCCTTTTTTCCTTTTTTGCAAACGAGTGAAAATATTCGCGTGCGAAATCTTCGGGCTCCGACCGAACATTTAATAGTTTGGGGTTTTGTGTTGATGATAGCTTTGTGATTATTATTCCAGCCATGAATAAATCGCGTAAATGAAAGCTACATACTTATTACCTAAATCATCTGCACATTTTCTTCCCTTTTTTTAAACATTCTTTTTGAAGAAATGATTTATAAATTTGTCAGTAATTCGCTGATAAGATACAGAAGCGCGCGAATGCATGACGTCATCACAGTTTGTTTTTTCCTCCGATATTAACTTGACCTCAATACTAACTTCAACCGGATTTAGGCATCTGCTAGTTACTCTTTTTTTATTTTAATCTGGTGCTGATGACGCGTAGTAAACAAATAATTCCATTTTTTAACTGACTTTACTTAGCAACCAAAGTCTCATCGCGACTACTATGAACCATTATCACTTAGCAACCATTATTACCAACTAAACAGGCTCTTTTTTCAGTTCTCCTTATGAACGAAACGCTGAGAAGCTGGTAGAAAACGCGACAAGCACCGACAGACACCAGGTAAACAAATCGCGCGTTTTATGACGTCATCAACGCAATTCATCGAACCTTCTGTTTACAGAGACCCGGCTCAGCGACGCCCTATTACCCGACGCCCCCTCTGTCAAACTCACCGCCTTATTCTCGTCGTGTTTATGGCTCTATCGACTCCTCAGACGCCCCCAGAAAATCTTCGCCACGTTTGAAGACCATATCGACCCAGACTGATGTTAGCGGGGTGTCACGTGATACTACGACTAGTACCAACAGTTCAGCAACTTGCAGTCATTGTGACGTCACCTTTGGCGATGATATGATGTTGGCACTGCATATGAGTTGTCATGACAAAACTGACCCTTTCGTTTGCACGATTTGTGGGCAACAATGTCATGAAAAATATTATTTCAATGTTCATTTGTTACGTGGACTTCATCAGAGCGGAAATGGTAACTCGGCCGGCCGACAAAGCTCGAATGCCGGCGGAAGTGCAGATTCAACCCGAGGTTCAAATCCAAGTAGTCGAGCGGGCAGTGAGCCTCGATTATCACCTCGCTAGATCATGATGGACAACCGCGCGCGTAGTAACTATAGCAACGATGGAAACTACAGCTGAATAGATCACGATAGCAATGCTTGTTCCGACTCTGCTCATTAATATGCTAATTAATCACTACAGCAGATCTTCGACAAGAGCTACTTGATAATCACATTTTAATAACATTTTTTCTCAAGCTGCTCATTTCAGAGAGTCTTGCTGCTTCATCCTCAAAGTTTACAACGTGTCTTAGAACAGTGTTATGCTCTGTTCCAACCCTAAGTCGCGAAACTGATGACGTCATTAACGCTGATGAAATCAGTTTTATTTTCGTGTTTTTTTCAGTAAGCTGCTTTTTTGTGTTTTACACCTTGTAAGAGTTTTTCCTTACCACGTGAATTAGCTGTCAGTAGATGGCGCTATTCAATCCGCTTCATAGACTGGATGTATATGTAAATAGACCGTTCTTTACATTTGTTTGTTTTTACTCTCCTTTTAATAGTGCTGTAGATTTAAAAATGGAATAAAAATGCGATATTAAAGATTTAACACTGAAAATTAGCAGAGGATAGAGTTATACTTGCTTGGACTAGTTACTGACTAGTTGAATATTTCTAATAACCAAAAGTTTTGGTTTAAAATGGTTCCATATAAAATTAATTGTCTAATTTTGAAAATGGATTTTGAAGTTTTAAAGTTTTATTAAAACTTTTTAAGTTTTGGAAAATTGTTTTTTCTTTAGTTTGAAAAATGTTTAACCATTTAATAAAATTATAAATTTAAAATCTGTGAATCGTTTAATTGAAACGAAATTTGAAATTGTTAAAAGATATTAAAATTTTTTAATCTGCAGGTTTTAATAATTTTGATATTAATTAAAAGTAATTAATAAAAATAATTTCTCAAATTAAACCTAATAAAATGCAATTTGAAAGTAGTATCTAAAAGCTACAAAATATATTAAAAAATCATTTCTTAAATTAAGATCGAAGACTTTGGGAATAAGAACTCATTAAAGTAAATTTCAAACGAATAAATAATATGTAAAATAGAAAAGTTTTTTGATGATGAATGCTTAAAAAATCACTTTAATAAATTAAAAAATTACGTTTTAACTAAACATTTTTTAGAATTAATGGAAAAGTTACATAAAAACTAAAAAAAGAAATAATAACATTTTTTGAAATAGTATTAACCAGTGTTAAAATAAATAAACAGATTTAGTTGTTGAAGACATAAAAGTGTTGATTCTGGTACAAGACTGACATCTAGCGGCAAAAATGTACAAAAAAACCCTTTTGTCAGCTGTTATGACAACAAAACAATTTTTGGAATGTTTTAAAATCGGTTGAAGCAAAAAATAAAATATTTAATTGAAGTAAACACTTTTACTAAAATTTATTTGTTCAAATTTTAAACTGTTTTTCAAATATTTAAAATTGTTTAGTTTACAAAATCTGACTTTGAAAAACAAAAACATTTTTAGAGAACTGAAATAACCCTTAGCACCTAAAACTACTAAATCATCCACTAGTTAAATGAGAATTGAATTGTTTCCCTACAAATGAATCTAATAACTCAATTATAAAACAATTTGGAACGTACAAAATGGTCATTTATGAATTTGCATATTAGTTTCGTTTCTGATGATTTAATAATTATAAATTTTGTATTTTTGATTAGCTTCATTGTAAAGAGCCTTTCACGTAAAATTTAAATAATTAAAAAGTGTGCTGAGTTGATTTAGTGTCTAAATCTTCAAAAAATCCTTGGCTAATAAATTAGAGGTAATAAATGTGGTAGGTGGCTAAAGGTGCTAAGGACTATAACTACTGCTAGCATCTACTAGTATTGTATGCTTCTAAAAACTTTAAGTTAAACAAATTGTGTCAAGACCTTAGGTGCTATTATCTCAAAAGTACAAAACAGCTTACTAGGTACTTGGTGGTTAAAGGTGTTGAAGACTCACTTGTCACTAGCAGTTAATTAGATGGTACCTCACAAAAAGATTTGAACAAAATTTGTGAAAACTTTTTTTCTTTTATAGACTGATTTCAGTTTGAATAATTGACATTTTTATAAAAGTAACAAAATAATTTTTTAAATAGCAAAAAAGATAACTCAATAAACTAAAAATTGTTAAGTTAGTTGATGGGGACTTTGGGGCCTCGTTCTTATCTACCAGCAAATCTTTTATTTATTTTAAAATATGAAAACCTTTTATAGAACAAATTTCATTTTCAAAAAACTTCTTAAAAATTAAGATCTAAATTTAAAAAAAATTTTCTAAAAATTCAAATTTTTTGTTGAAAATTGAATCAATTATTTGAAGATTTTGATTTGACTAAAAGCTTTAATAACAAACATTAAATGAGTTTTTAGATACTAGAGATCATTTTAAGGGTCCCAAATTTGAATCTTACAAATTTTTGGACAAAATATTTTGCAGATTTTTGATTAAGTTGTTTTTCTGACTGCTTCAAAACAACTGATGACGTCACAATAGCGTTACTTCGCGGTTTCGATCAAATTCTCAGAAATCCTTTCAACCAATACTTTGTTCCGCTTCAATAATTTCTATTAAATTTATAAAAAAACAAAATAAAGATGAAAAAATGATGATGTCACAAATAATTGATCTGATGACGTTACATAAACATCTGATGACGTCACATTCTGTAGAATCAAATTTTATTAACGAAACCAACATGAAACTATTTTGGATAATTTAGTGCGAGTTATGACGTCATTAAATACCGCAACAGAGACAAAGTCACACTTGCTTCAACTATACCAAATGATGACGTCATCACGTACGCACAATCGAGTCGCCACAAGTGATGACATCAACATTTGCACGTGACGTCATCATTGGTGAATCGTCACTGCTAAAAGATCCAAAACATTCCATCACGTCATCAGGTCGTTCGTTTGAATTGATGACGTCATTTCGTGGCTTGGCATCACGAAGTGCTTGAAGATGCTGATGACGCAATAGATCGCGAAGCTCCTTTTCTTTCTTTTTGCCTCGCCATAAACATCGATTTTGCTGCAAATATCTAAAATGATAATTTCATTGACGATACTGATGATGACGTCACTTGTGGATCGGCGATGTAGTTGAGAAATTCTGTACACGTCACTACACCTTCGATGACGTCATCATCATCGACAACAACCAACATGTCGACGTCTGACGTCACAAGACGTTCAAAAATGCTCTGAAAAAATGATGACGTCACTCACACACTGATGACGTCACATATACACTAATGAAGTCACTTACACACTGATGACGTCACTTACACACTGATGACGTCACTCACACACTGATGGCGTCACTTATACACTAATGACGTCACTTACACCCTAATGACGTCACTTACACAATGATGACGTCACTCACACACTGATGAAGTCACTTACACCCTAATGACGTCACTTACAAACTGATGAAGTCGCTTACACACTGATGACGTCACTTACACACTGATGACGTCACTTACACCCTAATGACGTCACTTACACACTGATGAAGTCGCTTATACACTAATGACGTCACTCACACACTGATGAAGTCACTTACACACTGATGACGTCACTCACACACTGATGACGTCACTTACACACTGATGGCGTCACTTACACACTGATGACGTCACTCACACACTGATGACGTTACTTACACACTGATGACGTCACTCACACACTAATGATGTCACTTACACACTGATGACGTCACTCACACACTGATGACGTCACTTACACACTAATGACGTCACTCACACACTGATGACGTCACTTACACACTGATGGCGTCACGTACACACTGATGACGTCACTCACACACTAATGACATCACTCACACACTGATGAAGTCACTTACACACTGATGAAGTCACTTACACACTAATGACGTCACTTACACCTTAATGACGTCACTCACACACTGATGACGTCACTTACACACTAATGACGTCACTTACACCCTAATGACGTCACTCACACACTGATGACGTCACTCACACACTGATGACGTCACTTACACACTAATGACGTCACTCACACACTAATGACGTCACTTACACACTGATGACGTCACTCACACACTGATGAAGTCACTTACACACTAATGACGTCACTTACACACTGATGACGTCACTTACACCCTAATGACGTCACTCACACACTAATGACATCACTCACACACTGATGAAGTCACTTACACCCTAATGACGTCACTTACAAACTGATGAAGTCACTTACACACTAATGACGTCACTTACACACTGATGACATCACTCACACACTGATGACGTCACTTACACACTGATGAAGTCGCTTACACACTGATGACGTCACTTACACACTGATGACGTCACTTACACCCTAATGACGTCACTTACACACTGATGAAGTCGCTTACACGCTAATGACGTCACTCACACACTAATGACATCACTCACACACTGATGACGTCACTCACACACTACGACGTCACTCACACACTAATGACGTCACTCACACACTGATGAAGTCACTTACACACTGATGATGTCACTTACACACTGATGACGTCACTCACACACTGATGACGTCACTTACACACTGATGACGTCACTTACACACTGATGACGTCACTCACACACTGATGACGTCACTTACACACTGATGACGTCACTCACACACTGATGACGTCACTCACACACTGATGACGTCACTCACACACTGATGACGTCACTTACACACTGATGACGTCACTCACACACTGATGACGTCACTTACACACTGATGACGTCACTCACACACTGATGACGTCACTCACACACTGATGACGTCACTTACATGTAAATTATCTGATGATTTGCATTTAACTAGAGGTTGTTGTTTGGAAATTTGTCTTTGAAGTTTTTGATGTTGACTTTCAGAAGAAGATTTTTTGGATTTTTTTGATGCTAAAGATCTTTTAGAAGTTGATCTTTCAACTTTTCGATGTTTAGCTGAGATTTGAAAATTTCAGTTTTACAGTTTTCATTTTTATCTATTTACTTTTTGAATTTTTTTCTTCTTCTAAATTTTTCAAATTTTTTTTCTTTTTTTTCGATTCCGATAGTTCTTCTTCAACACAATGACTACAAACAAAAAAACGATGACGTCACAAGTTCGAGAAAGCCACACAACCAACTTAAAATAAAGATTATGACGCAATTGAAGTATTTGATCCATTTTCATGTCTAGCTGATGATAAATATCAAGAGCAGCCAGCAAGATCATGTCCATCCGATGAAAGACATCCACAACGCGATCTAATGACGTCATCAATTTTATTATCACATAATGACGTCATCACTAACCACTTACCGTTTTCAACAACGGGAATTCCCGATAATCGAAACTCAGAGATCAGTGCAAGGGCTTGAGAAAGGTTTGTTTCGCGACCAATTGTTGCGACCTCTTCTGCCCCCCAGCGACCTAATCCCGACTCCCAAAGCGTCTGATGATGACATCAAAGCTCATTTAGATATGTGATGACGTCACAGACGCACTCACTTGTGTCATGAACGCGGGAGATGGAACTTCGTGAAGAAAGAGATGAAGAAATCGAAGAAGTCGTTTTCGAGTGATCACGTGGATGACGTCACCATTAATTCCATCACGAATGGGTAATCTGTCGATGACGTCATCATCATTTAACTACTTGATCACATCATACTCACCCTTCTAAATTATGATCATGTAAAAGTTGTAATGACGTCATCAACGAATCATATAAAGTAACAGAGACATGATCAGTGACGTCATCAACACCCAACGTTTGTCGCCATGACACTATCGTTTCATGTTCAAGTGATTGTAAAAGGATTCCTCGCGCTTGATACGCGACGATGACGTCAATGAAATCGGCGACAGAAAGAATTCCACGAAAAATTGATTTAGGGGAATCCCAAAGAACCGCTGCGCATTCACCCGTATCAAGTAACGTCGGTAGCGTTTGTGACGCTTTCAGTGTGACGTCAAACATTACAATTTTACTACTCGTCGGCATCAACTCATAACACGTGTGCTCTGTAATCAATGACGTCATCAGTCGATTGTAAACACATGATGACGTCATCACCTTCAAGAAGACGCTGAAAGACAAAGTCACTGAGCGATGACGTCATCATTTCCGGTGAGATGGTGAGAGAATTGAAAATGGAATCTAAATTACTAATCAAAACAATGATGTCATCAGAAGAGATGATGACGTCAGCGAATTTACCTATTAGCTGTGATGACGTCATCATCGGCTGTTGACTCTGAAATGCTTCGGAAAGATTCTGAGTAAAAAATGATAACGCCATTTAAATATAGCGTTTATGTGATGACGTCATCACCTTTGTTACGTTTGCCGAGTGAAACGGTTCGCGAAAGTTTGCGGCGAATTCGATTGAAAGTCGAGTTGCTACTTCGGGAAATTCCCGACGTTGGAACTGATGACGAAGTATCTAGCTGGTCTGATTCAGAATAGGATCTATAACGTCGTAATTCTGACGTCATTGCACTCGAAGTCAGTGACGAGGAGCCACTAGCCGCTTGGTGGCGATGTGGGTAGTTACAAAGCTGGTTGTTATGACAACATTCTGTGACATCATCATCTTCGACGCGAAAGAATCTGTTAGTAGATTTATTGGTGATGACGTCATAGGCATACTCTAGTTTCGTCATTACCGGTTACTAGGACGCGGACTGCTATAGTAACCAAACATAACAGAAGTTGAGCGTAGCGGTGATGACGTCATTATTGATGAAGAATAAATATTGAATGAAGTGCTTGTGATGTCATGAGAATGTCCTAAAACTACAATTGAAACGTCATTAGTGACTTGTCGATGACGTCATTTGTTTACAAACTGGTTTTTGGTGGAGTTTCGCTGGACGAAAAAGGTTGTGACGTCAGACTAGTTGAATAAGGACTTGCGGGAAAGTCCCTACGAACTCTCTGTAAAGCAGTGACGTCATCATAATTTCGAGAAGCGTTTTGAAAGTGATACCTGTTTAGGGATTGGAATTCCCTTTTTGCTTGAGGCCATATTTGATAGAAGACAGAAAGGTATGGAATTTGAAAATTTTATGTTTTCAAGAAAAATGTTCAAAATATTTTATTTTATTTATTTGATTGAATGTTGAATGTAAACAATCTAGAAATTAAATTAAATATAAAAAAACAAATGATAAAAGCAGAAATGAAATTGTTTTGATTTGAAATGAAAATATTTATTGAATGTTTCCATCAATTGATAAGTTTGTAAAAACATTAAACAAATTTAAAAATTAGTAATAAAAGTAGAATTACTAAAATGGTAGAACAAAAAAAAATTAAATTAATTTACAAAATCATAAAAATAAATAAAGTTATAATTTTTCTGTTTTAAGTAATTAATTTTATATTTTTAAAGCTTTTAGTAAACAACAAAAATTTAGAAAATAAATTTAACATTTATTTTGTATAATAAAACTTTTTTAATGACTTTATTTACATAATAAATAGTAAAATGCATGTAATAAATAATTAAACAAATCATTAAAAATAGATTTTGCAAAAATGTTTAAAAAAGAATTAATTCAAGATATTCATATTAAATTAATAATTAATGAAAATAAATAATTCACATATATTAAAATAAGTTAGTTAAAAAATTAAAATCTTTTAACGTTCTAATTAATCTGGTTAAGTCGACGAAAATAAACAAACTTTAAAATAAACATTTATTCAATCTATAAAAAAATTTAAATTTCCTATCAAATCAAAACGAATTATACTAAACTGTAGTAGGTAGTTGAGAAAAAAAGTTGAAAAAAGCTAACTTACTGAAATAAAGATTTAGAAATTTTTGCTTAGTAGTAAATAAAATTTAACCATGCGTTGTTAAATCGGCGCTTACAAGACCAGAAATTCATTTTGTAAAAACGCCATAAAAGACCTGTTTTTATCAAACTCTTCTGTGTTTTTGGAAATTTTGTTATAATTTAATTACTGATTAAGTTCATCAAATTGTAAATTTCTTAATAAAAATAAGTTTTAGGTTAAAACAACTTTTTATTGATTTTATTTTAAAAACTTTTTCATAATTTATAATTCTTCTGTTATTTCCTTTATACAAACTAAAAAAATTCTGAAAGTATATAAGATGGTTTAAGAAGTGAAAAAGTAGTATTCATTATTATCCACTTGAGGAAAAATGATATTATTGAAAAAATGTTTGTAGCCTACATAAGTGCGATTTTTTATTTTGAATGGTAATATCAGATAACTTATTGTAAAAACTACTTTTCAAAACATTTTATAGTGTAGATAATAAAATAAAAATTGATTTTAACTTTAATTTATAGCTTTATTGCTCATAAATGTTGAAATTATAATTTTATTTACTTTTTTTATATTTTAAATAAAGTTTTCTTGTAATTATAAAGAAAATCAAATATTGACCTTAAGTAACCTTTGAGTTGACCTAATCAGATGACATGATTAAAAGGGTAACCCCCAGTTGAACTTGACTTTATGTTATTTTTGTTTCTTCTAGCTTCTAGAATTTGAACAACAAAAAGTTCTTTTGAAGAAAACTGCTTTTGTTAAAAGATTTTTATTTAACTTTTTCCTTTTGTTCCATCTTCAACACAAGCTACTTTTCAATACTTTCCTACAGTCATGCATTTTCTATTTCATCAAAAAAGTTTTACTTTTAAATGAATTTAAAATTCAATTTCTATTTCATTAAAATAATTAAATTTAAAACGCCTCAAAAAATTCTCACCAAAAATTAAACTTAACCATATGACGTCATCAATGATGATGATTGGTTAGTAAACGGGATACAAACATGATGACGTCACTTAAGCTGTTATAAGGAATTAAGAAAATAAATTGAAAATATTTCGAAATTTTTGGATTAATTTTATCTTTAATTGAACAAAAGCTTATTAGGAGTTTTGACAAATCCATGATTAATAAAATCATTTCAAAAATTTATTTTTACCAATTATTTTCTCACTATAAATGATAACAGATTTGGCGGTAAAAAAACTGGTCATAAGGTTGTCACAAATTTAAATAAAAATGATTTCTAAATTTGCTAGCTTATTTAAATTTCTTCAAAACTAATCTTTTCATGAGATCATTTTAGTATACGTCATTTTGTCATGACGTCATTTTTATCTTTAATTATGAGTCGTTCAGTGAAAAACGATTCTTAATCAAAAAAATTAAAAATAATTTTCAGTTTATTCATCAACCAAGTCTTTGTCACATTTGATCAATTGTATGATGACGTCATCGTTGAACTGATGACTGTTTTTAATCAAATTTGTTTTTAAGAAAATTTGTAAACTGTCAACTTTGAATGTTTCTGATAAAAGATACTTAAAAAATTTGTAATAATAGTACCAGAAAAAATTCGAACCTATCTTTTATTCAATTTTTGTCAAAAGGTTTTGGATTAAATTAATTCTATGCTTAACTATTAACACTTTACAGTATTTCCACCAATTTTAACAGACACTTGATAAAATGTTTAAGTTTTTAGATTCAAAACAAAACGTTCTTTCCTGTTTACTAAAAAAAATTATTTTTAAGTTTCTGAAATTATTATAAAAGTTTAGATTAAAAATTGAAAAATTTTTTTAAAGTATTTGAATTTCAGCAAATATTTTCATCATTTGTAATTTTATAAACATATTGATATTTTTCTACTTTTCAAATATTCGAAATATTTTTCCTTCAAGCTTTCAAAGGTGTCTCGCGCGTTTTAGCGTTTTGGAACCCTTTTCCATCTGACGTGGATATTTATGGACAAAGTAAACTTTTTACTCAAAAAACATTCAATTCTAAAAATATCTTCAGAAAAAGCTTTTTTCGAAAATCGAAACCAAAAAATTTTCTCTCAAATTTTTGCTGTCTTTGTATAAAGTGCCAAGATAATATTGAAGTTTTCCCAAGGAATCCTATGAAGAAAAAGAGTCCCGGACTATCTTCTTCCATACTGGATCAAATAATTTCTGGAGAGTAGTTTTTATAAAACGTTTTTTTTTAACTTCCTTCTTCATTTGCTAAAGAGCCAAGATGCGATTGAATGAGATCTGATGTAGATTTCGAATATCCAATTTTTTGATAAATTTATTGTGTTTAGTTGAATATTTGAAAGAAAATTGTTTGTAAAAATACTTTCCAGTCAAAATACACACTTCGATGACGTCATACAAACTTCCATGAAGTCATTCACTCTGACAGCTTCACCTCGTTGATTTTATTTGAAATAAAATATCTCAAATTATATCGGCTGTAGATACCCGGATGTGGATTCGATGCTTTAGTAATTTTTGGAAATATTTCAGGAAATATATATTTATTGTAAATACTTTTAGGATTTTCTAATTTTAATCTTTTTATGTAAAGAGTCTTTTTACTGTGTTGGCAACTGGGAAAAAAACAACAAAATAATTACAAAAATTTATAGAAAAAAATAGAACTAAAAACTCTAAAAATAAAAATAAAGTTCTTAATAACCTTGGTGAAAAATGGTGAAGAATTTTATCAGGAAATGATTGTATGATGGTTGTTAACCGCAAGCTTAGTTTGTCATTCATACAACAAAGTTTCAATCCTACTTTTACAACTATCTAGTATCTCATCTTTTGTTTTATACAGCAACTAAGAAACTTAATTCAATTCTTCTAGTTTTCAAGGAGCAATTTCAAAAAATTTTCTGCAGAACTTCGAATGTTTCACATTTTAATTTCGGTAAAAAACAAACTTAGTGACTTCAACAGGACACGGCCCTAGTCCTGTCTTAGTTGAGTAAGTCGCTTGTTGATGGGACCAGTTATTTGGGCGAAGTTTATTGTAGCTTAAATTCAAATAAAAAAATGTTGATCTCATAAACCACTTTCTTAACTAATTTGCTTTTTATAGAAGAGCTCTATAGAACAAGAATTAAAGATCTTTGCTGTTCATCTTCATCCGATTATTTACAACAGAGAGTCCTTCAAATATCTCAGATTCTGCATCAAAGCTGGGAAATGAAGGAATTACACAGCAACGATTTAAAGAGGATGTTAGGACATCGAACAAAAAAGCATTCTCAAGTTCTAACATAAACTTCCATGTGATACCAAAGATGTTTTTAAAAGACTCAACGAAAATTCAGATCTGACTGTCCACTGAACGACCTAAACATCAAAATAAACAAATATTATTTAAAGACCCTAACATCTTTCTTCAATGCAAACGTGAACCTTCTCACAGCATCCACTCTAAGATTGATTAATCAAAAATGTCAACAAATAAGTTTTAAGATCAAATGTACGTTGTTCAAGTTCTAATAATAACATTTTAAATATTGGTTTGACTTTTTTTTTAATTTCTTTCTTATAAGATTGTGATTCTTTTTTAGTGGCTGGCTCATCTGAAATATATAATTCTGAAAATAATTCTTTCCAATCTGAAGACTTTTAGGAAATCGTTTAGTGAGAATGTTGTTTGTTTGTAATTCTCAAATTGAGATTACAATTCTGAATAGGTTTGAATGGTTGGAAGTTTTTAACTTCCTTATTGATTAAAAGTTGTAAGAAATAACCAATATCTCTTCTTATATTAAATGTTACTTTTACTTGATATATATTCTAGTTGGTTTTCCAAAAAAAAATTAAACAAATGTAATATATTCAACTTCTTCTAATAATTTTAATATCTTGTTATCGTATATTGAAATATTTATAACTAATTCTAAATTATTTACGATTGTTAATATTGTAATAAACAAATGAAATATTCTTATTTCAAATAAAAGTTGTTAAAATAATTATTTATTAAAAAGGATAACTATATAAAACACAAAATACTAAATAATCGAATATTTTTTGTGTTTTGGAATATAAAAGCGCAAATTATTCAAAAGACATTTTATCAGTGCCCTAACTCCCGGCATTCGGACCAGAAAACAAATCATCAATCGACCCAACTGGGGTTTTGGGGTCATGACTTCCGTCCTAAATGGATACCTGTCCCAAAGCAATCTCCTTAAACGCTCAAAAGACTTTTTTGAAGATTTAGTTTGGTGAAACGTTTTATTGAAAAGTAGTAAATAATAAAATCTGATTTCTTAAAACTAAAATGAAATCGATCAAACTTTATAATTAAATAGAAAAAATAAAATAATTTTTCCCCAATTTCTGAGTCAATTGTTTTGACTTTGAATAAAAGTTAGAAAAGTAATATTTGATCAAATCAACAATTTCAAGTTGTTAAGCTCTTTTAAAGCAACAACAATGTTCAACTCCACGACCTGAAGTCCTAGTATGATTTACTTCCAAGAATAGATGAATTTGAAAAATGTAAAAAAGTGTTTCAAGTGTAATTTTCACAAAATTATCAAATATTTGAATGATTTGATAATATCTTGAATCAAATTACAATCTCTAAATCTTATTTACCCTAAGAACTAATTCTTAGTAACAAATTCAAGAGGGCAGTTATAGGTTGCTGCAAATCAATCTTTTTTTGGTTTCAAGTAAATTAATTTTTATTTTTTTCATAAACTACTAAAACGAATATTTGATAGTATCTTGCTTGAGTAGTTGGTCAACAACAGATAGTTAAGATGAACTAATCTCTTACATAAAAATCTTATTAAGGCAATAGCGTGAGTTTCATCGACAGAATATTTGAATAAATTCCGCAACTTGCTAAAATTGAAATCTCTTATTTTGTGATCTTTAATAACTTTAATTTGATTCAATCTTAAAATCTATATTATTAAATTAATCATCTTATACGAAAATATTTACATAAATTTGTCTTGTCGAGAAAATACTTTTTCTTTAAAACTATAAAAAGAATTTCTTGTTCCTTATTACATATTTGTTTATAAGCTCTGTTGTCTACTTGACAATTAGTTTTCTATGAAGCTTCTTGAAGTATAAAGCTAAAGTCAAACTAATCTTCTTGTTTACGAGACCGCTGACAAAGAATATTTTTTACTATTTGTTTATTTCCAGACGCAACTCATTCAAACCGAAAATTGTTCTTTTAGTTTCAATAATTGATTTTAAACTAAAATATTTTTTCTTATAAACAAAGTTTTTTTTATGAAAAAATGTTTTTATTTTAGCTTTTAACAACTTTTAAGAAGTTTTGATTTAAAGTTAAAACTTCATCAATAAGTAAGATTTAAATATTTCAAATAAATAGAAAATTTCATTCTAAAAGTTCTGAAGTGAAACCTAAAAAGTTTTCTTGAAAATGTCATTCTTTTTTTCTTCAAAAAGTTTCTGGTTAAGTTTTAACTGTCAGAATATTTCTTGTTAGAAAATTACAAAATACTTTTTACAAATAATTCTTTAAACAAAGTTTAAGCTTTAAAAAATATACTCACAAACTAAAAAATGTTAAACTAAATTTTAGAATAAACGCAAATGTATATCTTGTCTCAAATCTATTTGAAGGATAATTTATAGCTTTTGGCTACCATCTGTGTTGTATACTCAGATAGTATCAATGATAACAGGATGTAAGTCTTAAATAAATCGCTGAATGACTAAAAAAGTTTTTTTTTCATTTTTCTTTGTCAAATTAAAGAGAGCTGAACAGAAATGATTGTCTCTTCTAGTATTCTTCTTGTGCAAGGAATGTACAATGTTCATTAAGCTAAGTCAAAGTGGTTGCGTTTTGCGAATTTCCAAGATCAGCACTTAGATGAAAACTATATAAAAAAGCGACTTAATAAAGGAGAAAGTGAAAAATCTAGAAATCCAAGCTCTTAACCTCTCTTGTGTTGAATCTTGTGCCGATGTAGACAGGCTAATCTTCAATTGCTTAAAGACTCGTAAAGATCTCTTCAAGTCGACAAATTCAAGCTACTGCTATAAATCTTTCAATGTAATCTCTTCAAACTGTTATAAAGTTGGTAAAGAGTAAAGTACATCTGAAGAAAGAAGACAAGAAGACGCTTTAGTTCTTCTAATAGAAGATCAACCTTACTAATCACTCAACCAGAAATTGGCCGCTGAGACTCTTTGCTCTTTAAAAACTAGAAATATCTGAAACTTTACACAACACTCTCGTTACAGTTTAGATTTCAACTCTTCTAAAAATCCTTTTTTCTTAATAGAGGTCCTGCTTGAATCCGTTTAATAAAATGTTAATAATTTGCCTCTAACTTCGTACCACTGTTTCAAATTATTAATTGCTTTTTCCACTTGCACAATTTCTTTATAGATTCTTTCTTAAGCTTTCAGAGGTTTGTGCTTTAAAATTAGTCTAATTAAAAACGGTAGTATCATCCAGGGGACTAATTAACTGATGTTTGTTTCTATCTTCCAACAAAATAAGAGCAACTTTGGTTTGGAATCTTCTTTCCGACTCTACCACTATAGCAAGTTCTATAATCAAAACAACAATTATTTATTTTTATTTATTACAGTATATGCGAAGGAGAGTGCCTGAAGAGAGCATCTCTCGCTAACACACATTCTCACAAATAACATCTATTTAGTCAAAAATATAAAAAGGAAAAGATGTAACACAAATCATTTCAGTAGTACTCAAAGCATATAACAGTGAATAATTACATAGAATTATAACAATAAAAATATAAAAAAGGTAAAATTCACAGTTTAGAATTGGCAATGTTGGCAATATTAAAACGATTCAACTTCTGCTTGAATAACACAAGTGGTTCTGACATGACAATGTCTGATGGCAGCTGGTTCCAAGTACTAATTGTGCGGTATGAGAAAAAAATCGCTCTGATAAATATATAAGGTGAAATCGATTTTTTAAGATGTAATGTGTGTCGTCTGAGTTGGTATAACTTGAGGGAAGGACTAATGAAAAGAAAGATTAAATTGATTAAATTGTTGATAATTTAAAAAATAAGAACTAAGTCGTACTTAATCCGTCTAATTTCCAAACTATCTAAATTTAAGAAGCTAAGACGATGTTTATAACTATCGTATTAAGTTTCCTGCATACCAATCTCGTAATTGATGCCAGAACAGATTTGATTTTTTTGATATCACTAACTAGATATGGCATCCATGCACTAACATTGTATTCAAGAATTGGACGTACGTACAGTTTGAAGAGATTTATAAGAAAGCATGGGTCCTTAGAATTAAAGGTCTTTATAATAAGGAAGACAAGGTTGATTGATTTTGCAAAAATTTTGGAAACATAAATGCGCCATTTAAAGTCAGATGATAGAGTAATGCCAAGGCCTACGACCGAAGATACTCGTTGAATAATAAATCCATTGATGGAGTATTGGTTCAAGGAACTTGCAGCTAGTTTACGAGAAAAAGGTATAAGTTCAGACTTTCAGGGCTGGATTCTGAGCTGCCAGTTCATAGACCAGTTTTCTACAGTGTGTAGTGCAGTTTGAAGTTTTAAAGGATTACAAGATAATAGCTTGATATCATCTGCATACACAAACACACTGGCAACATCTACTGCTACTAATCTTCTGATGAGGTCTTCAATGAAAATTGAAAAAAGAGAAGGGGACCCAGAACAGAACCCTGAGGAACACCACTAGTGATTTGACTAGAAGCAGATAAAGATACACCAGTTTGTTGGGTTCTACCTGATAAGTAATCTTCAATCCATTGTAAGATAAAGCTGTTGATTTTTGAGTTTTTTAATACAGTAACGAGCTTAGTGTGTGGGACAGAATCAAACACTTTAGCAAGATCGAGGTATATGATGTCACAAGAAGTATTACTTTCATAATGGGCTGTAAGCTCATTAAGAAAAGTGAGATGTTGAGTCAGGGAAGATCTTCGTTTCACAAAGCCATGCTGGGCATCAGATGGTGCTCTATCAAATGACTGGTCAAATGATGTGTTTTTTATTTCTGCAGATAACTGAAGTCAGCGAAACTGGTCTGTAGTTAAGTGCGGTGTTTCTGGGACCCTTTTTATGAATTAGAGTAATAATAGCTTTCTTCCAAATTTGTGGAACTTTTCCTCGCCTAAGAGTCATGCTAAAGAAAAGCGATAAAGGTAGTGATAAAGAGGAAGTAGTTTTTCTTTAAAACAAAGCTGGGATCTGATCTGGGGTGTTGGAAACTGATGATTTAAAAAAAGAAATAGCCTTAGATACCATATCGACCGTTATGTCAAGATCTACCATCTCAGAGACATTTGTAAGAATTTCGGAGTAGGAAAGAGAAGGAGTATTGCCATCATCAGTTATAAAAACGCTATCAAGTTGATTGCTTAGAAATTCACTTTATTTTCTGGCTCCATCATAAGCTGGTCGCTGTTATCAAATAAGGGAGGTAAATTGAAATCTCGCCTTAAGCTTGCGATTTGTTAAACCAAAAAACGTTTTATTGCTAGGTGAAGATAAGACTGCACTTTCTCTTCCTAAATAGAAATTTGAAATATATTTCTTGTAAACTATACAAAGATCTTTGTACAGAGATTTGATGGAAAGATCTGTTTTAGTTTGTTTGTATAGGAGGTTTTTTAAATGTTGTAAATTCCTTAAATTTTTAGGCAAATGTGGTTTTTTGTTGACTCTATAAAAAGCTTGCGATTTGTTAAACCAAAAAACGTTTTATTGCTAGGTGAAGATAAGACTGCACTTTCTCTTCCTAAATAGAAATTTGAAATATATTTCTTGTAAACTATACAAAGATCTTTGTACAGAGATTTGATGGAAAGATCTGTTTTAGTTTGTTTGTATAGGAGGTTTTTTAAATGTTGTAAATTCCTTAAATTTTTAGGCAAATGTGGTTTTTTGTTGACTCTATAAAAAGGTATGAATTTTTTGATTGACTCTTCAACGATGTTAGTAAACCTTGAGTAAATAGTATTGATGTCTTCGGAAGAGTTGAAAACAGAAATCCACTCAACATCTGATAGATGCCCATGGTGGACCTTCGACTTTGTATCTGAAATCAGTTGATTGTTTCCTCTGATTTTGGTTATACGTCTCTTTTAAAAGAGGCTCATTTTCTAAGCGATCATCTTCACACATATTATGTGCTACTCTAATGCGCTCGAATTTTTTGCCAAGCCTTAGCTTATACAGCTTGGCAAGAAACTTGCATTTGTTCCAATTTTCCTGAAAAGACAATTTCAACGGTCTTTGATGATATGAGCTTTTTTGCTCTAAGTCTAGTCATTGATACCTTTGGAACATCCACTAAACCAAGGCTTTGAGAGCACATTTGATTAAAAACTTACTGTCATCATCTTTATCAGTCTCAATACATTAAAGATGATGATTAAGTTGAAAGAATATGATTTGATTTGTTTTGTCAACAATTGATTTAAAATATTGCTACTTTCTTTATTTTTCTTGTTTCTCCACCATTTTCATATATTCTTAGCTTTACTTTATCACTTTTAAGCTATTTGAAACTTTTTTTTATTTCTCTGAGGACATACTTTTGTGTTCGATTCAAGAGATTCATGATTTGTGGTCTGCAGCCACAATACGTATTTTCGTAAATAAATAAAATAATTTTATTACAAGATATTCGAAAGTAAAATAGATATTTTTCTATCAATAAAAATAAATCTTTTAAAGATGAGTAAACTGTTTTTGCAATTTTCAACAAGCTTCAAATCAAAAAGTTGTTCAGATGGTGTTTGTCTACATAGGAAAATTAAACTAGGAAGAAAACTTATCTACTGCCTTCAAAACGTAATAATAAATAAAATAACTATTTTAATTGTTTTTTATATGAACTTTTTTTAGCTAATATTTTTTAAAGTAATAATATCAGAGACGTTGCCTGAAAATGTTTATCTAAATTTTGGTTTCATCTTTTCTAAAAAGTTTTGCTGCTTTTTTTAACTCAGTAAATTCTAAATAGATAAAAAATACATTTTTGAGTTGTAGGTGAAGTTCCACCTTAAAACCAAATGATTCAAACTAGAAAATGTTTAATAATTCATTCTAACAAGCTTTCTTTATAAACTTTTTTGCCGAAACTTCTATTAACAATAGATTTCAAATTTGTTTGTTTCATTTCATTTCCTGCTTAACTTATCACATATGTAATAAGAAAATAGATCTTAATTGATGTCTTACTAGAAGAAAACGAAATGTTCTACTTTTCCAAGGTTTCTCCCTCCTTGAAATTCTTGAAAGAATCATTGAGGCGTGAAATAACTAAATCGAATATTTTATCTATGAATTTACCAATTGGATCTAAAATATTTTATGATATCTCTGCTTAGAATTCCACTGAAACTATTTAATATCAGGTTTTCAAAGGTTCTCTTGCTTTTGTTGTTCCAGCCATGATATCTAATTTAGGATAATAATGATGTAGCAGATAGATCAGTTTCAAAACGTTCATTAATCTTCAACAAGTTTTAAGTTTTTGGGTATCAAGGTAAATGTGTCTAGATGTTTAGAGCAAGCTCATCATATTGTAACAAAACAATTTAGCTTGGCTAAAATATTTTTGTTCAATCAACCGGCCAGATTAGACTCTTGATAAATGCAAAAGTCAAAATATTAAATCGATAAAAAACATTTTTTAAGACAACAGATAAAATATATATTTTTTAAATCTTCAAAATGATATATTAGAAAAATCTTTTCAAAGTTTGAATTTATTTAAGAATTTATATTTTACTAATAAGAAAAAGCATAAGAACTAGAAGTTTCCAAATATACTGAATAGGAACCTTTTTCATAGTAATGATTTTGTAATTAACCTTTTTGTTTGTGAAGGGCCCATGTATCGCAAGATGTTGACCTTCTTGTTAGTTTTTCTAATCAAGTACGTCTACGAATACAGTCGTGGATACATTTTTCTAACTTATCAAACTTGAAGTTTGGAAGTTTTAGGAGTCCAGCTTTTATGCCTATCTTTAACAGCGTTTATTAGCCTCTTGATGCCCAAGCACCTCCAAACAAGAAAGACGCCCTTGTTTTACACTCTCCATATACTTTCTTTAACCAATTAGCTATACTTCTTTGCTTTGTCGCAGTACTCCGCAAGTACTAGCTCCCTGTTTAATGCTATTGTCGCTATCTTACCTCCTTTTTTCACAATATCTGACTTAATGAAGCTTTGACTTGCTTTGATAGGCTCTGTGGTGACCTCATGCCAAATTGTTATAAGCTTGTTGGAGATCGTTGTAACCACGGTATTGTAACGGAAGATTATATAGTTTTGTATCTGCATGCAAAAATACAGGATATGAAGAAATGACTTGTATTTGTCTACTTAGCAGAGATAACTTTTATCCAACATTTTTTCTCTTGTAAACTTCTCTCTAGTATAGAGGATGCTGCTTCTAATAAGCTTCTGCTCTGATTGATGAAGAAGGTTAAGGTCAGTGACTTACTTACTGCGGCAACAACTTTGATTGGAATGATTTGCAAGGATGGAGCCGTTGACAGACCACTATTCCAGTTTCTTGTGTTCTCTTTCGGTTTTTCTTCTTTCGACCTTCGTTCGCTAAAGACTGTCCGATATGTTTTTTTGAATTTGTTTCCAATTCATTAAATTTACAGTTTTATTTTAAGATTTAAAAATGAGGCTGATTTTTACTCCTATAGTAAAATTTGTTGTTATTAAATATTAAACAACTTTAAAAACGTAAAACAAACTGTTTCTACCATACTTAGATAGATCAACAGATATGTGTACTAATAAAAATATGAAACTTTTGAAACTGTGAAAAACATTTTTTTTTCAAATCAAGGGTATAATAGAAAAGAAGCTGATTTGAAGAACTTAATTTTTTTTAAGTATATGCATCTCTAATATTCATTTATGATGACTTTAGAGATTATAATTCGTCAGTTTTTTTAAAATTGATATATTTATTTAATACTAATTTATAATCAACAAAAGACAACTAATTTGTGATTTTAAGTATAAGTTTGTTTGTCTTACGGCTGTATATATACTATTTAAAGCAATGTAGGCTTTAGGTACTTTGTTAACTTACCGTATTAATTTGAAATTATTTTTGGTCGATAATAGAATAGTTGATTCTATTCGTTGGAAAATTATCTTAGAAGTATAATATTTTATTAAGTTTATATTTTGATTTTATTCTAGATAATTTTCTAAGCTCTTTTCTATCACAACTTAATTAAAACTATTCCTTAGCTTTCATCTAATCATAGAAATGTTTTATTTAGTTTTATCAGAGTTATTGTAAATGAGTATACTTAATAAAGTATCTAAAAATATTTATAAATTTTTCATATATTTTGATAAATAATTTTTAAAGCATTATAAAATTATAGAAATTAGATCGTTTTCGTACCTTATTTATCAACAACTTGTAATTTCTGGTTAGTTATTAACTTTAAAATAGACACGTTCGTCCTTATTTAAATGGACACGTCTCGTTTAAAAGTAGCTTGTATTTTCGCTTCGTAATAACTATCAGCCAATCACAAAACAGCTACGTGTATTTATTAGCCAATCAGAAATCACCAACTCAAGACAGACTGCTACGTAAGTCTGTTCTAGCATTTTTAAGTTACTTTTGTAGCTTGCTTTCAGTCGAACTTCATATCTGTTAATTTTGATTTGGTTTTTGTAAACACTTATATTTTATTTTGTGGTTGTTTTCTTTTTTTACTTTTTATCTAATTAAATTACTAGTATCTTTGAAACTATTCGATATCGGGTTTGTTTATACGGTTGAAATTTGTTGTTTTCATTTTTGGATCTCTGGTTTATTCATTTTTATCCTTATTTGCTTTGAATTTTTTGTTGAAACTATTTTGCTATTTAAGTTAATTTTCAGTTCTATTAAAATATTCGAAATTCAATTTATTTTTATCTAAACAGATGGACGATTGATTTCTTTAATTTCTAAACCATTTTTTTTCTATCTTGAAATAAATTTATTATTTTGTTCTAATTGTCCTGAAAAGTTTTGAATTTGTTTTCTTTTATATCCGATGTTTTAGATAACTCATAAGATTTATTTTGAATCTATTTAAAAGTAAATTTTCTTCATAGAGACTTTTTAAATTATTTAGTATTATATAAATTAGTTTTATAAATAACAATGATAAGAAATTCAATCTTTTTTTTGGTGTTATTTGTTACATTTTGTAACGTTTATGGAGATGATGACTCAAAAGATGTAGGAACTGTTATTGGAATTGATTTAGGAACCACTTACTCTTGGTAAGCATTCTGTTACTTTTAATTTACATCAAGTTTATATTTAAACCTTTTTATTCATCAAGTTGTTTAATTTAAAATATATTTTAGGAATATAGTTTCATTATATTTTAAATTTTAGTTTATCCATATTTATAAATATTATATGATTTTTACAGAATATTTTTGAAGGTTTCAAATGATTATATTTTTGATTATTGAGTTAGAAATGAGTTTTGTAACTTTGATTAAATGACTTTAGCTAAACTAATGTTTGTAAATCTAATTTTGGTTCTATCTTTGTATACAGCACATATTAAGAGTTTATAAATTTTCTTCTTATATTAGACATTTTCATGATATAATTACTAATAAATATAAAATATATAAAAAATGAATAGATTGTATTAAATAAATAAATAATGATATTTGAATTAAATAAATCTATCTATGGTAATCTGATTTCAGTCTAAACTTTGTTGTATTCATTCAATTTAAAGCTAACCTGTTTTATAATATTAAGAAACTTCCAATTGAAATAGAATAAATCTAATTTTCAGTGATTTTAATTTTCAATGATTTTTTTAAGGAAACCAATGATCAAGGTAACCGTATCACTCCATCATATGATTCAAAGGAGATCGAGATGCTGCAAAGAATCAAAAATCCTGATAAACTGTCTTTGAGCCAAGCGTTTAATTGGATTTGCAAATATCTTAATATTTCAAATGATATGTTTTTCAGTTAAAGTTGTCAAGATTTCAATGTCATTTGTAAATCTTGTTTTGATATTTCTGAAGAGATCAGTGCTATGGTTTAAGTAAAATTAGCCATATGGCAAAACTGTCAATGCGGTTGTTAACCAGCTTATTTATGATTACCAACCATCTCAGGGTAAATGTGATGCAATTCTCACCATAAATCTAATTTTCAGTGATTTAATTGGTGATCTGGTGTATTTAAAAATGGAAGAGTTGATAATTGCCAGAAGGCCGTATCACTCCATCGTTGCATTCACCGCTGAAGGAGATCGATTAATTGGTGATGCTGCAAAGAATCAGCTGACCTCAAATCCTGATAATACTGTCTTTGATGCCAAGCGTTTAATTGGAAGAACTTGGAAAGATAAAGCAGTTCAATCTGATCTTAAATATTTCCCTTTTAAAGTAATTAACAACAAAGACAAACCATATGTTCAAGTTTCAGTTAAAGGCGAAAAAAAGGTAAATAACGTCAAGATTTCAATGACGTCATTAAATGTTTAATCTTGTTTAGATATTTGCTGCTGAAGAGATCAGTGCTATGGTTTTAAGTAAAATGAAGGAAATAGCTGAAGCATATTTAGGCAAAACTGTCACCCATGCGGTTGTTACTGTACCAGCTTACTTTACTGATGGACAACGACAAGCTACTAAAGATGCCGGAACCATCTCAGGGTTAAATGTGATGAGAATTATCAATGAACCGTAAGTCTCAATGAATTAATTTGAATTGAAATATTTGATTTAGAGTTTTTTTTTAAACTTTGTATTGTTTACAAACATTCAAGTTTTAATCTATTATTTAGTTTATTATTATTTCGAAATAATTTCTAGAAACTTGTCTTTAGAACTGCTGCAGCTATTGCTTACGGATTAGATAAGAAAGAAGGAGAGAAAAACATTCTGGTGTTCGATCTTGGTGGTGGTACTTTTGATGTGTCACTTCTTACTATCGATAATGGAGTGTTTGAAGTAATTGCAACGAACGGAGACACTCATTTGGGTAAGACATCATCTTCATCTTGAAATCATCAACTGATTAATGAATAAAGGTGGTGAGGACTTTGATCAACGAGTCATGGATCATTTCATGAAGTTGTACAAACGTAAGAAGGGAAAAGATATCCGAAGCGACAACAGAGCAATTCAAAAGCTCCGTCGTGAAGTAGAAAAAGCGAAACGAGCGTTGTCATCACAACAAACCACTCGAGTCGAGATTGAAAGCTTCTTTGAAGGTGAAGACTTCTCAGAGACACTAACAAGAGCCAAGTTTGAAGAATTGAATATGGTGAGTGAGTTTGAAGATCATTAGATGTCTTCTTCATCATCTGTTTGCAGGAGCTCTTCAGATCAACTCTGACTCCTGTTAAGAAAGTCTTAGAAGATGCAGATATCAAGAAGAAGGAAGTTGATGAGGTCGTCCTTGTCGGAGGTTCTACTCGAATCCCAAAGATCCAATCTCTCGTCAAAGAGTTCTTTAATGGCAAGGAGCCAAACCGAGGCATCAATCCTGATGAGGCTGTTGCTTATGGAGCTGCCGTCCAAGCTGGTGTGCTGGGAGGAGAGTCAACTACTGGTTAGTGGTCCACAACTGCACTGGTACTTGTCCTAACTTGCTTGTCCACAGCTGATTTGGTTTTACTTGATGTATGTCCACTTACACTTGGTATTGAAACTGTTGGAGGTGTTATGACTAAACTGATTAGTCGTAATTCTGTGGTCCCCACAAAGAAGTCTCAAATCTTTTCAACTGCTTCTGATAATCAACCAACCGTGACCATCAATGTGTTAGAAGGTAATTGAGTAATTTTAGTTTTGAATCTTTCAAAAGTCATTATTCCTCGAGTTGGTTTTATTTCATTTGTTTTAAAAAATCTGATTTACATTTCAAATACTGTGATGTCAGCGGCCCTGTTTCAAATCTCACGTAAAGTAGAAGTAGATAAGCCAGTTAAGTGGCACCACCTTGACTTGTAAAAACTCCTCGGCCAGCAAACCAGATCTTGCGCTTAGTGGCTTTGGGTGTTGAAGACTCGCCTGCATCTACCACCTGATTTAATAATAACGTGTCTTCTTCAGAAATATCCTCATTTAATTAACAATTTAGTTTCAAAGTGTCAAATCTGATTTTGCTTCAAGAATAGAATTTGCCCAAAACTGAAATTCCTTCAATTTCTTTTCAAAATTACTTAATTAACAAAACCACGTGACTGAGACCACGTGACATTTGTTGATGTGAGCATTTTGTCATCAGGTGAACGTACTATGGTCAAGGACAACCATCATTTGGGCAAATTCGACCTCACTGGTATCCCTCCTGCACCTCGGGGAGTCCCTCAAATTGAAGTGACATTTGAAATCGATGTAAACGGAATTCTTCGAGTGTCCGCTGAAGATAAGGGGACCGGAAATAAAGAAAAGATCACGATTAACAACGACGATAAAAGACTCTCAAAAGAAGAGATTGATCGGATGGTGCAAGATGCTGAGAAGTTCGCTTCAGATGATCAAAAGGTGAGTGACGTCATCAATTAGTTACTAGTATATATAAAGCTATAAATGAATGACTAAAATGACGTCATCAAATGACAGGTGAAAGAACGCGTTGAATCTCGAAACGAGTTGGAAGGATACGCTTACTCCCTAAAGAACCAAGTTGCTGATAAAGAAAAGCTGGGTGCAAAATTAAGTGATGAAGATAAAGATGCGATCAACAAAGCTGTTGATGAAACGATCTCTTGGTTGGAATCAAATCAAGAAGCAGAAAAAGAAGATTATGAAAAGCAGAAGAAGGAATTAGAATCTGTTGTTCATCCAATCATCAACGCAAAGGTCTATCCTGATGGTGCTCCAGGAGGTGAAGGAAGTGAAGAAAAAGATGAATTATAAACGAATTTGATTTACCGATTCGTTTGTTTAATTGATGCTGGAAGAAGCGACGTTTGTTTGCAGTATCTTTGATGCACGCGAGCTATCTTTGTTAGAAAATCTCATCTTATGCTCGTTTATTCATTTTCATTTCAAGTCGCAATAAAAAGTTGTTTTTGTAAGAAAAAGCTGATTGGTTAGTAGATGGTTGTTGATTAGTTGGTAGATGGTTGCTGATTAGTTGGTAAATGGTTGTTGATTAGTTGGTAAATGGTTGTTGATTAGTTGGTAGATGGTTGTTGATTAGTTGGTAGATGGTTGTTGATTAGTTGGTAGATGGTTGTTGATTAGTTGGTAGATGGTTGTTGATTAGTTGGTAGATGGTTGTTGATTAGTTGGTAGATGGTTGTTGATTAGTTAGTAGATGGTTGTTGATTAGTTAGTAGATGGTTGCTGATTGGTTGGTAGATGGTTGCTGATTAGTTGGTAGATGGTTGCTGATTAGTTTGTAGATGGTTGCTGATTGGTTGGTAGATGGTTGCTGATTAGTTGGTAGATGGTTGCTGATTAGTTTGTAGATGGTTGCTGATTAGTTGGTAGATGGTTGCTGATTAGTTTGTAGATGGTTGCTGATTGGTTGGTAAATGGTTGCTGATTAGTTGGTAGATGGTTGCTGATTAGTTGGTAGGTGGTTGTTGATTAGTTAGTAGATGGTTGCTGATTGGTTAGTAGACGGTTGCTGATTAGTTAGTAGATGGTTGTTGATTGGTTTGTAGTTGGTTGTTGATTAGTTGGTAGATGGTTGTTGATTAGTTGGTAGATGGTTGTTGATTAGTTGGTAGATGGTTGTTGATTAGTTGGTAGATGGTTATTGATTAGTTGGTAGATGGTTGTTGATTAGTTGGTAGATGGTTGTTGATTAGTTAGTAGATGGTTGCTGATTAGTTGGTAGATGGTTGCTGATTAGTTTGTAGATGGTTGCTGATTGGTTGGTAGATGGTTGCTGATTAGTTGGTAGATGGTTGTTGATTAGTTGATAGATGGTTGCTGATTGGTTAGTTGGTTGTAGATGGTTGCTGATTAGTTTGTGGATGGTTGCTGATTGGTTGGTAAATGGTTGCTGATTAGTTGGTAGATGGTTGCTGATTAGTTGGTAGGTGGTTGCTGATTGGTTAGTAGATGGTTGCTGATTAGTTAGTAGATGGTTGTTGATTGGTTTGTAGTTGGTTGTTGATTAGTTGGTAGATGGTTGTTGATTAGTTGGTAGATGGTTGTTGATTAGTTGGTAGATGGTTGTTGATTAGTTGGTAGATGGTTATTGATTAGTTGGTAGATGGTTGTTGATTAGTTTGTGGATGGTTGCTGATTGGTTGGTAGGTTGCTGATTAGTTGGTAGATGGTTGCTGATTAGTTGGTAGGTGGTTGTTGATTAGTTAGTAGATGGTTGCTGATTGGTTAGTAGATGGTTGCTGATTAGTTAGTAGATGGTTGTTGATTGGTTTGTAGTTGGTTGTTGATTAGTTGGTAGATGGTTGTTGAGAGATGGTTGTTGATTAGTTGGTAGATGGTTGTTGATTAGTTGGTTGGCTGAGATGGTTGCTGATTAGTTGGATGGTTGCTGAGATGGTTGCTGATTAGTTGGTAGATGGTTGCTGATTGGTAGATGGTTGCTGATTAAGATGGTTGCTGATTAGTTTGTAGATGGTTGCTGAGGTTGGTATGGTTGCTGATTAGTTGGTAGGGTTGGTTGCTGATGGTTTGTAGATGGTTGCTGATTAGTTAGTAGATGGTTGTTGATTAGTTGGTAGATGGTTGCTGATTAGTTGGTAGATGGTTGCTGATTGGTTGGTAGATGGTTGCCAATTGGTTAGTAGATGGTTGCTGATTGGTTTGTATATGGTTAGTAGATGGTCGCTGATTAGTTAGTAGATGGTTGCTGATTAGTTGGTAGATGGTTGTTGATTAGTTTGTAGATGGTTGTTGATTAGTTGGTAGATGGTTGTTGATTAGTTGGTAGATGGTTGCTGATTACTTAGTAGATGGTTGTTGATTAGTTGGTAGATGGTAGATGGTAGATGGTAGATGGTTGCTGATTACACCACTATTGATACATCACTATTAAAGCTGAGCAGGGATGTGCTTAAATTTGCTTAATTTCTTTTCTTAAAGAAAAATTATTTTCTGTTTTTTGCGAATAGTTCTCTGCAACTATTCAATTTAGTATCCAATAATACCTTTGGTAATAAGGGTCTGGCAAACTAAGGAGTCCTCGTACAATATAATTTAATGCAACTTAATATGTATGATATATTGATGGATATATCTATTAAAAATCCGCTTCGGCTGAGAACGTCCGTGAGGGATATGCTTTGAGTGATGATTTTGAAAACAAGCAAGACACAGTGAAATGGAATAGAAAAAGCCTTTAGAGTTTTGTTCCTTTCTTTAAACCTGGTTTTTCTTCTCCCTCCTTTAGTTGTTTGTAAAGTAAAGGGCGCCATTCAGAGCGATCTGCACCGATATCTTCCCAATTGCTGGTGTTGATGTTAAGCGATTGAATATCGTAGCTGCAAGTATTTTTAAGACGGAGATAGGGACACGCAATGATGTGGATACCTCTTGATTAACTAAAAAAATCGTGCAGATTCAGAGATTATTTAAACAAAGATTGCATATTTATTGTCGATGAGCTATTAAAAAAGTAAAAGTTTTATTACAAGCTGCTTGTAGTAATTGCAAAATAGAATTTTAGGCCTAGACTGCTCAGTTTGACTTTAACTATCAGATTTTGGTGTTTCATTTTCACTTGAAATTACTCCAAAATAAGACTGAAAGCTTTTCATACTTCTAAACTTTAAGATAAGAATCAAGAATTTCTGTATTTTGTTCCAGAAGTTAAAAGACTTAACTGATAGTGATTGTTTATCGTGGCTCTAGAAGTTTCTTGGGATCAGATAACAGTTGGAACACTTATAACCGTTTGCCTAAAAGAAAGTAAAAAGTATTTTTTTCAGAACATAGATATGTATGACCTCTCATAAAAGTTTGTATCAATTTCTCTTAAAAAAGCAAATTAGTTTCATGAAGTTTACAAAAGTTGTTAAATTGCACCAAAACTTTTCTCACAATAAACTTTGAATAAATCTAATAGAAAAGAGGTCTCAATAGAATTTTGAAGAAATGATATCCGGTTTTTGATTATTAAATGGGTATGCCAGTGACAATACTATAACTAAATATACAATCGAGCTCTCACCTCTTTTTATGTTTCTTTTATTTGAGCAAATAACTATATTAATGACGTCACTTCATCTATGATACATTGAAGTGTGTAATGACGTCATAGGATGATGAAATCATTTGTTTTTTAGTTTAGAATTTCTTTAAAATGATGAAATAATGAAAGTTGACAAAACGAAAAAGTAAATATATGAAAATAATATTGATAAATATAAAAGTAAATAAATAAATTGTATAGAAATCTATAACGGCTACCATACTTATAAAAAGCTTTAATAAAATTATTTTTACTTATTTACTTCATGGCTATCATGTTGTATAGAATTTTAACAGAGTCCAAACCATTCTAGTTTCAAAATACTCAGGAGTTTAGTATGTAATAACAGAGATAATGATGAAAGAAGGGCTGATGTGATGAAGCTACTTTAAGTCATGGAAGCTGTTCTATTTTCTGAGAGCTGTTTTTTAAACTCTTTTTATTTCAACTTATATTTGATACAAATCTAAAGTATGAATATTTTTTTCTAATTGGGTCGTACTTTGTAATTTATTTGTCAACTTGTGTATTTCCTGGTTTTATGCCAAAATTTATGCAGCCATTTCGGTCAATTCTGATGAAGTTTGCAAATCTTAGCAAAGTAAAACTTAGTTTTCAATTCTATGAAATTATTTTTATCAGTTTTATTTTGAATAAATTTTCAAATAGACAATATTTCTTGATTTGATTCTTCAGACTACAAGATTGAAAGAGTTATTAAGAGCTCTAATTTTTTTATTTTTAACTTTAATATTTTTGTAAACAAATATAAAATTGTTTTGTTATGGTTATCTTACTCAACAAAACATTTTATCATTTTAAATTATATTTTCGGCTCATCTCAAAAGTTGACTTTTAGTCGAGATAAAACTTGAATCTGATTTTCAATATTATTTTCAAACAGATTGTTAAAAAAAAATTAAATGAAAATATTTTTAGATTTCAAACTTATTTTTTCACTTTTGAAAAATGTAATTTATTTTTTTGTTTAATTACAATTAAATTTTCTTTATTTTTGGCAATTTTGAAATAAACTGTTTCTAAATTGTTCTTAGTTTGTTAATTTTTTTTCTTAATTTAATATATAGGTAGACAATTTTACTAAATAGTTTGATTAACTTGTTTCAGTTTTTAATTTGTTGAAAACATTTTTGGAATAGTTTTATTGAATTATTATAAAAATTTTAATATTATTATATATCTTATTTTATGATTTTTTTTATACTGTTATTTATTTTTTTATTTTAAATAAACTTAAACTCAAGTTTTTTGAATTTATTTTTATATTTATTTCATAATCAATTTTTTTCTCAACTTAGGTTTTATTAGATTTAACTTTAATGATCTTCATATAAATCTTCAGTTTCCTCATAATAATGTATAACAGTAAAAGTAAGTTTGATTGAGAGCTTTCAAACTCATCAATTAAAAAGTTTCTTTATCAGACATCTCATCAGATACTTCGGATCCATCTACGGCACATATGAGAGTATTTGTAGGTAACATCAATACCTCTGCAATCACTAAAACATGTCTACAAGAAATATTTTGCAAATATGGAAATGTGACAGGTACACCATCAAATCTAACTTCAAATCAAACTTTAAAACCTTTTAGGTATTTCTATTCATCGGGGTTATGCTTTCATTCAATATAATTCAGTAGAAGCAGCTCAAATTGCTGCACAAAGCCAACACCAGCAAAGAATAACCAATCAAGTTGCAGGTAACGATCTTCACTTGTTACTATTAGTTACCAACTTTGATTTAGATGTAAAAATTGCTGCTGAACCTCGTCAAAAACCTTTTCCACCATTACCACCACCACCTGCTATGGCTCCTTTTATTGCACCTCCATCAGATCGAAAGTAAATAGAAGATGCTACTAAACAGCTTGATGACGTCATATGTTTGTAGTACTGTGACAAGTAAACCAACTTGGAAACGAACACCTCAAAGCTCAAAATCGAAGGTTCATAATGGAAGGATTTCAAAGACTTCTTCTCAAACTAACAACAAAACTTACTCCAGTAAAGTCAAGGTGACTTTTTTAGCAATTTTTTGGCTCAATAATTCTTTAATATTTAAATTATTTGTTAATTTTTTTTGAATTTTTTTTCAACAACTTAAAATTTCAAATTTAGAGATTTTCAAATTTAGTTTTTAGTGTTTAGTAAAGATAAGATAGCTTTTTTATTTACTCGGTTTTTATTTAGGTAAGTTTGAAAACTTAAACACCTAAATTGACCGAACTTAGATTTTTTAAAACCTAGAGCTTTTGTAATGATAATCAGAGATCTTAACTCTCCACTACAAAATTCAAATCGAATCTGGGACCCTTGCAACGATAATCAGAGATCTTAACTCTCCACTACAAAGTTCAAATCGAATCTGGGACCCTTGCAACGATAATCTGAGATCTTAACTTTCAATTACAAAGCTCTTAAACTTTTTCTTAACCTTTGAAAGCCAAATTTAAATAAGTAGTTTTTGAGAACATTTTACAAATTAAGATATTTTTAGATAAAGTTTTAGATAGTTGAAATCAACTAACTGTTTCAAGTAACAAAATTAATGAATGACGTCATCACTTGTTTCATCGCAGTCAATCGTATCTTCAGTAACTGATGTAAGTCACATCCGGGAAGAGCTTTTAGAGATCCGTTCCCGTATCGACGCTCTTTTGAGTTACACTGAATCCTCAGAAGTCAACTTCAAAGATCAAAACGGAATTCCAATTTCTTCAGGTTAGTTTTAGATCCAGATCAGATTAAACTCTTTTTGTGTCTTCCTTCATTTAGGTTCTGAGACGTAAAATAGTTAACTTAATTTAAACTAGCTTCGAGAGTTTTCTCATTTCTACATTCAAAAAAATTCATCAAAAATATCAAAAAGAAGTTTAAGAACTTTCCTAAAGTAGATAAACTACTGATTGTAACTTGTTTATTTTTTAAAGTAATTTTTGATATGTAAATCATGTTTTTTGAAAAACTGTTTATATCTGAGGACTTTTTAAAACTTGGTTTTTACATTCGTCAACAATTTAGTGATTTTTCATCTCAAATGAAGTTTTTGTCGCGTTTTTCTATCTTAAAACTTTTTTGACTTCTATAACTTACAAACTAGGAAGGTCCTTGTCACGTGATTGAGTAGTTAGCTCTTGTATCGGCTTTGTGATTGGGTAGATTTTGTGGACAGGTTTTCAAAGTATGGATTGAGTCTTACTTATAAATGATGGTTTTTATCTTTTGAGTTGGATCGAATTCAATTGATTGAAAATTTAATAAAGTTTGAAATTTAAGCTAACAACAAGTCTCCTTTGGAATTACACTTGATATTTAGGTCCATAAACCCTAATCCTTCGCCAATTATCAATATTTGTAGAAGAAAATTTCTCCTCAAAAAATATGGAAGATTATCAAATAAGTTTCATCAATAGAGTCAAAATCAGATTTTCATATTTGCACCTTTCTTTGACAACTATCAAAAGACCTCGTTTGAAAAAACAGCATCAAGTATCAATCCAATAATGTCGGAGGCAGAAAGATGATGGCCTCGTAACCTTAATGCAAGAAAATACGCCCGGAAGAATCTTGCAAAAACAAGGACAGGGTCGAATAAAAAAGTTTTCAATCGTGTTCCTTTTCTTGCAACGATGTTTCAGGGTTACAGGCATCTGTTTATTTTCATTTAAGCCAAGATTTTTCAACATTTTAAAGTTTTCATTTTAGACACAATCTGAAAGTAGAGTAGACAAGTTGTAACTGACCACTTGTCATCTTCTGTCCTATTTAGTTCAATTTATTACAAAACTTAAAAACCATAAATATATTCGACCATAATGTTCAAAATCTTAAAATTTAAAATTGTTTTTTTCACTCGGTTGTATCTTCCACAGAATCTACTTTATCAGAATCAAATTCACAGAATGAGACGACTTCAACCACTGATCACATGTACATCAGTGATTTACCCGAAGAATTACAACCTTGTTTTGATGATATGGGAACGGTCGAAGTTGAAGTAGAAACAAGAGAGTCATGACTCCTTACAAATGCAATTAATATTTATTTGAAGATCTATTTTTCAATCAAAATATAAAGAAAATTCTCTTATTATTTTTTCTTAAAATAAAATTAGTTTAAGTTATTTTATTTTGTCGACCTAAATAAAACATTTTGTCGTTTTCAAAATATCTTGTCTCATAAGTTACAAATCCCACACATTAATGTAAATTGCTAAACAATCAATTTAATAGTGTTTTTATAACCGATGATGGTAATACTCCTTCTCTTTCCTACTTTGACATTCTTAAAAATGTCTCTGAGATGGTAGATCTTGATATAACGGTTGATATAGCATCTAAGGCTATTTCTTCTTTAAAATCATCAGTTTCCAATACCCCAGATCAGATCCCAGCTTTGTTTTTAAGAAAAACTACTTCCTCTTTATCACTACCTTTATCGCTTTTCTTTAGCATGACTCTGAGGCGAGGAAGAGTTCCACAAATTTGGAAGAAAGCTATTATTACTCTAATTCATAAAAAGGGTCCCAGAAACACCGCACTTAACTACAGGCCAGTTTCGCTGACTTCAGTTATCTGCAGAAATAAAGAACATATCATTTGACCAGTCATTTGATGGAGCACCATCTGATGCCCAGCATGGCTTTGTGAAACGGAGATCTTTCCTGACTCAACACCTCACTTTTCTTAATGAGCTTACAGCCCCTTGTGACATCATATACATCTCGATTTTCCTAAGGCGTTTGGTTCTGTCCCACACACTAAGCTCGTTACTGTATTGAAAAACTTAAAAATCGACAGCTTTATCTTACAGTGGATTGAAGATTACTTATCAGGTAAAATCTAACAAACTCGTGTAGAAAGGTCTGTATCTACTCCTAGTCAAATCACTAGTGGCGTTTCTTAAGGTATCGCTCTGGGTCCCCTTTTCTTTTTAATTTTCATTGAAGACCACATCAGAAGACTAGTAGCAGTAGCTGTTGTCAGAGTGTTTGTGTATGAAGATGATATCAAGCTATTATCTTGTAATCCTTCAAAACTTCAAACTGCACTACACACTGTAGAAAACCGGTCGATGAACTGGCAGCTCAGAATCCAGCCCACAAAGTCTGAACTTATATCTTTTTCTCGTAAGCCAGCTGCAAGTTCCTTGAACCAATTCTCCATCAATGGATTATTTAACAAGTATCTTCTGTCCTAGACCTTGGCATTACTCTATCATCTGACTTTTAATGGCGTAATTATGTTTCCAAAATCTTTGCAAAATCAATCAACCTTGTCTTCCTTATTATAAAGACCTTTAATTCTAAGGACCCATGCTTTCTTATCAATCTCTTCAAACTGTACGTACGTCCAATTCTTGAATACAATGTCAGTGCATAGATGTCATATCAAGTTAGTGATATCAAAAAAATCAAATCTGTTCTGGCAACATTTACGAGATTGGTATGGAGGAAACCTAATAATAAATACGATAGTTATAAACATCGTGTCAGCTTCTTAAATTTAGATAGTTTGGAAATTAGACGGATTAAGTACGACTTAGTTCTTATTTTTGAAATTATCCACAATTCAATTGACCTTAAATTCGATGCTCTCTTTTCCATCAGTCCTTCCCTCAAGTTATATCATCTCAGACGACACACATTACATCTTAAAAAATCGATTTCACCTTATATATTAATCAGAGCGAATTTTTTCTCATACCGCACAATTAGTACTTGGAATCAGCTGCCATCTGACATTGTCATGTCAAAATCACTCGCGTTGTTCAAAAAAAGTTGAACCGTTATAACATTGCCAACACTGCCATTTATAAACTGTGAATTTTTTTTCCCCTTTTTTTTTAAATATTGTTATAATTCTATGTAATTATTCACTTTTATATGCTTTGAGTACTACTAAAATGATTTGTGTTACATCTTTTCCTTTTTATATTTTTGACTAAATAGATGTTATTTGTGAGAATGTGTGCTGGCGAGAGGTGCGCTTTCCAGGCACCCTTCTTCGCATTTATTTTAATAAAAAAGTAAATAAAAAACGCGATTAACACGCCGTTGGCATTTGCACCAAATTGTTTGGACCAAACATATTTTTCGTTAATACTTTAAGCATACAAAATATATTTATATTCGTAATTTCGTTATTAAATTGCTTTAAAACAAATAAACTGAATTTTCAGAAAGTTTCAAACATTTTTATTGATGAAGTTGATGCCAACTATGGTGACATAAAGTTATTCATAATCAGTACTAATTGTTCTTAATTGTCACTAGCTGTAAAACACATTATCTACTTTTATTAAAGAATCATGTCTTTTTTATTTCCAGTTTTGATTTGAACTTTGTAGTCCGAAGTTAGGATTATTAATTATTGTTTCATAAGTTCCAGAATCGATTTAGATACAGTAGTCGACAATTAAAGCCTCTAATTATCACTTTGATGGTCCTAGGTTCGATTTGAACTTAGTAATTATTCTTATAATCAACTTTATTTAACTTAAATCTGAAGTAATCTTACGAAAAATATAATTTTAATACTTTTATCAAAGCAAATAGTTTTATTTATACTTTATTTTGTTCACTTTTTATTTGTTTCTAATTAATAATTCATTTGTTAGCATTTGATGAACGTTTAAGTAAGCAAAATTTAGAAAACGATTAAACTTTAGCTATAATGATTAGTCGTCAAATTTTTCATCTAGTTTGCAAGATTACAACTGATTATTCTCCTTGTTTCTGTTTTTGTATTTGGTTAGACTTTTATGGTTTTATATTAAAATTTTTTTTTCGTCAAGTTATTCTTTAAGCTATTAGCATCTATAACTAAGATTCTCAAATGCAGTCTTGTGATCCGCTCGCAACGCAAACACCACTGGTGTTTGAACCAAGTTGCTTACATTAAAAATACTTTATTACTGAGATTTTGAATAAAAAAACTTTATAAAAACACCTTAAAAAGCGAAAATTTTATTGCTAAGACTTATTGTTAAGAAGCTTTCGAACCTTAAAAGTCTGAAAACCTTGATCGATAAACTTTCAATGATTCTATTATTTTAACAGTTTTTTATTTCGTATTTTTCTTAATCTATCAAACCTTTAAACTCATAAAATTAGAAAAAAACTAACCGAGAAAAATACTTTAAGTATCTGTTAACAGTAGTGATTGATTAAAATCTTTGAAAATCATTTTTATAATACATTGATTTATTAAAAACTTCAATCTTTCTATTAAAATCAACTTATTATTTCACAAAATTTATGAAAACTGTTTATTTTCGAAATATAATTTTGTAAGAATAAATATTGAAATAATATTAACTTTTTATTTACATTTTTAATTAAAGCAAAATATGCTACCTATCTTGCTTTGTTTATGGCCGACTTCAGATTTTTTCTGAAATGATTTTTTTACTTTTTTTTTCTGCAAATAAGTGACTAAATCAAATTTAATATCATTTAGGAAACTTTTTTTAATTTAAAAAGCAAACTGTAAATTTAAATCTTTCTAAATTTTTTTGTTTTACTAATTTCTTAATAAGTTTTCTTTACTTTTTTTTAAACAAATTTTCAAAACAGTTTTTCAAATCTTATTATAAATAAAGTCCTTTTATATTTTATCTTATAAAACTAATACTTTTGTGATTACATGTTGGTTGGTATAAAGAATTTTAAGCTTATATTGTATTTAAACTTTTGTTTGTTTTTTATACTAAAACTGTTAGTATTATGTTATTTATTTAAATGATAAACTTAATTTTATAATAACTTAATCCATATTATTATTAAATTTTGCATAATAATTTATTTAGTTTAAGTTGAACAATACAAAAGTATATTTTTTAATGAAAGCAAATATAATCCTCTATTAACAAATAAAGTTATTTAATCTTTTAATTTTAACTAGTTTATGATTTAATTTTATACAAATAATTCAATTTTATAGTTATGTTATATAATTTTTCACTAGAAAACTCATTTTTATTTTAACATTGTTTCTACATTTTTATTTAAATTTAAACTAAGAGAAAGTATAAAGTGATTATTTCTATTTAAAAGTATTTAGACTTTGTTAACTTTTAGTTTATAAGTTTTTGAAATATTTATTAATTTGATTTAAATTTAATTATTTAATACTTTTATGAAATTTCAAATGTTAAATTCATTTTGTTAACTATATTATGTGTGTGGGTTTTAGCTTTTTGTCAAATATAAAGCTAAAATTAGTCTAATCTCACAATGTTATGATCTTAACTAATTGTTTAGAAAATAACATTTTTATATCTACTTTTATGTATGCTTGTTTTATAGAAAATGTTTTTACTTGATGAGTTGTAAACCATTCTTATATGACAAAAAATTGTTAATTTTTTATAAAATAATTTTACTGTATATTTTAATGATATATATTAAAAATAAAATATGATGTTATTTATAAGTACCAAATTTTAAACACTCTAAATGACTTGCCTTCACATTTTTATAACAAATATCAACAGAGGATATTAGTCGATTTTTTTATTTCATTTGTTTAATTTAAACTTATATTTTCATCAAATTAAATCTATTTATAAATTTAAATAAACTTTATTACTCATATATCTATTGAACAATGGAAGTTATAATCTAGTTTATATCAAAATCATTTATATATTATTATAAATATTCGATTATACAAACTTATAGTTTGTTATGATGTAGTTGTATACATTGACATGGACTAGTCCATATGTGGCTTCTAATCCCATTTTGCTGTTGATGGTAGGCTTGATTGTGCCATGACTGAAAAAATATTCTCTAGTTGTGAGTAAATAGTACCACTGCCTTCTAGTTGCTTCAGGAAAAGCTATAAGACATAACCCAGACACAAATCCTACAAAATGTTGACCTATATGTAACTGTCCCAGGTCACTGGGCTGTGTCAGCAAGCAGTAAAATTGAGGTGGTTCTGTACATCTTTAAATCCATGATTATGAGATCTTATGCGCTGGTAGAAGGGAAGGAAGTATTGTTGTCAACTTCCTTGCATCTACTGCTTCAGTCTGCAAAGCTCAATCAAAAACAAACAAATGTTAACTAAATTATTAAATCATTTTTGTCTATATCTTCATCTATTTATTTCAAGTTTATATTTTTTAAATGAAATTAACTTTATCATTTACAGGTGTGTTAAAAAATGGAAGTAATAAAAACAAAAGTATCTGGTGATATTTGGAGTAATCTTTTGTCTGATATTTCGTCATCGACATCTAGTGCAAAAAGGTTGCAAAATACAAAAAACATTTTAATTTTAGGCGATGAATTATCTGGAAAATCTTCACTTGTTGCCAAACTTCAAGATCAAGATGATTTAGAAATGACTCATTATGGACTTGGATTAGATTTTGACGCTATAGAGGTCAAACGTGAAGATGATGTAGAAGAAGACGTAGTTTGCCGGGTTTGGTCACTAGATGGCCAACTTGCTCATAGAGGCCTGCTTCATTTTGCCCTACCTGAAGATTTGTTGGAGGATAGTCTAGTTATGTTGACAGTTGATATGTCTCAGCCCTGGAATATGTTCGACTCATTAAGTAAATGGCTCAAAGTGTTACATGAGTATATTGATAGTTTGAAGTTGAATGTTGAAGTTGTTAAACGGCTTCAACACAAAGTTTTACTCGATTATCAAAGTTATGTTGACCCAGCAGACACAACAGCTGATGAAGATGTCAAAATAGAATCTATTGATGAAGCTCAAAGCGCTAAAAATCTTGGTGAAAAAGTATTAGTGGATAACCTAGGTTTACCCATTATAGTGGTTTGTACTAAATGTGACCAGATTGAGGGACTAGAAGCTGAACAGGATTATAAAGAAGAATGTTTTGATTATATTCAATATAATCTCCGAAAATTCTGCATTGAAATTGGTGCAGGTCTTTGTTATGTTTCAATTAAAGAAAATAAAAATATAGAGTTACTAAAAAATTATTTATTTCACAAATTATGGGGCTTTAAATTTGATGGACAAGCATCAGTAGTGGACAGAGAAACAGTATTTGTCCCTTCAGGATGGGATAGCGAGAAGAAAATCCAAGTTTTAAGTGATACTTGCATCTCAACATTATCACTAACTGATAAATATGAAAATGTGATAACAAAACCATCAATAACTCGAAAGTTTGTACAAGATATGAAAGAATTAGTTGTAGACGACGAACAAACATTCTTGAAGAAATCTTTAAAAATTCTTCAAAACAAAGCCCCAAAAAGTTTTCCAACTAATATTGCCGGTGGCGAGCCGGCCAGTTTTGCTAAAAGGACAGATTTACCAACCAACCCTTCAATGATGACCAAGAACAAAGTTGATGCAACAAAAGTTGCTGGAAACAATGAAAAGATGCTGGCTAATTTCTTCAATTCATTGTTGTCAAAAAAAGTACCTAATAGTGCTACAAACACTCCACCTAAAAAATCTTCTGACTAACTTTCAACTTTTCCTTTCAAGCATGTTGGAACTGAGCTAGTGTTGTTGTTGTTCTTTCATCCTTTCCTCTTCTAGAATATATCTATATGGCTTTGATTATGATAATTCAAAGAAATTTAATTCAAACAGAAATATGTTAACACAAACTAATTTTTCGTCATCTTCTTTTTATATTTTTGTAGTTCTAAACAAACTTAGCTACTTGCTTAATAACATTTAACGTAGTGACAATCACATAACTACTTATATTGCTCGTTTGCTGTTTGTAATTAAGTGTTATTTTTGCGCAGGTTCTAGTAAATTAAAATGCCAACAACTGAAGTAGCTGAAACTACCAATCAGCAGCCAGCCCAATCTGCTTGGAGCGTGGTAACTGGATTGATAACAAGATTGTTGTTCATGTGGATGATTGTTAATTGGTTTAAAGGAGGGAAAAAAACTGAAACGGGAACGGGAACCCAAACACCCCAAATTGCTTCTGTAAACCTTTTTAAGTACGGAGAACCTTTACAATTATGGATTTTTGTTAATGAAAAGCCAGATCTCTCACAAAATGGATTCCCAATATCAGAATTGATTTGGAATCCTAAAGAGATTGTTTATGGTGACTGGGACTTTGATTTTTCTCAAGAACAAGAATTGGAGTTATCAGAAAATGTTCAGAACAATGGAAGTATCTATCTTCATTCATTCATTACTAGAAGTGGATTCTCTCCGTTCCCATCTCTACCAAACTACCCTCATAACCCTACACATGTCATTCACAGTATCAAGCAATTGAACCGTTACAAGCGTCGTGTCATTAAACAAACTAAAAACTTGCTCACAGGTGAAACTGATGTCGATAAAGCACTTCTAGAACACGCTGCCATATATGGAAATGATGAAATTATTTCACATTGGCATCCGAATCTTACTATCAACTTACTGACAGATGAAACGCGATGGAACGCGAAAGCTCTTCCTCCCCCTTTTGATAAACTCATCAAATTTACTGAAGATGACACCCATTACAAACCAACACTTTATTTGAATAACTATTGGAATTTAGGGAGAGATTTTCAACCAATCAACTCAACAGTGAAATCTGTAAAATTAAATCTGATCTTTCAACCTCTTTCATTGATTAAACTACAAATGTACGCTTCTCAATCAATGAATAATGAATGGTTTAGTTACATGAAGGAGTTGCAAAGTACAGATGATGATGATCAGGATGCCTTGAAAGAGATGATTCTACAAACTAATCCTTATCTACTCGTACTCACTATAATAGTTTCTATTTCGCATTCTGTCTTCGAAGTTCTTGCTTTCAAGAATGATATTCAGTTTTGGAAGACACGTGACTCTTTAGAAGGACTCTCAGTTAGAACTACAATTTCCAACATCATCTCATCTTTTATTGTGTTCCTCTATGTTCTTGACAACGACACTAACTTTGTGATTCGGGTCAGCGTTTTCGTCGGCTTCTTGATCGAGACATGGAAACTTACCAAAGTTATCCACATCACTTTCAAACCCAAACAGATCTTTGGTATCAAGTTACCGATGATTAAATTTGAAGATAAATCCACTTATGTTGAAAGTAATACGAAAAAATACGATGACCTTGCTTTCAAGTATCTTTCCTGGCTTTTCTTCCCGCTACTCATCCTCTATTCCATTTATTCTCTTATTAACAGTGAACATAAATCAATCTATTCTTTTGTACTTGGCATCTTATATGGATTCCATTTAACCTTCGGTTTTATTATGATGACTCCTCAACTATTCATCAACTATAAACTGAAATCAGTCGCTCATTTACCTTGGCGTATGATGACGTATAAAGCTCTCAACACTTTCATTGACGACATTTTCGCCTTCGTCATCACCATGCCAACGCTCTACCGAATCGGTTGCTTTCGCGATGACGTCGTCTTCTTTATCTATTTGTACCAACGATATCAGTATCGCGTTGATCCGTCACGCGTCAATGAGTTTGGTGCTTCAGGGAAACAGTTGGGCTTGGAAGATGCCAATAGTGATGACGTCAAGAGTGATGACGTCAATAGTGATGACGTCAAGAATGATGACGTCAATAGTGATGACGTCAAGAATGATGCCGTCAAGAGTGATACCGTCATTGAAGCGGATAAGAAAAACGATTAATTTTAGAGATTTGTTTTTGTTGTTCAAATAGTTATTAATAGAAATAAAAATTTTATTTTAATAGAGAAATATTTTATTTATTTTTTGTTCAGTTGAATTAATCATCGAAATAAAATTTAATAACTTCTTGTATAAATAAGAAAAAAAAGTTTTAATTTCTATCAGTTTAAAGAACGTAAAAATACAAATCTTCCCGAGGTGTTAAAGGCCATTTGATAGTCAAAGATTACTGATGTAGAAATCAGAAAGTTTCATTTGTAACATCAGTAAACCTTTTAAATTGTTAAGTTGGATGTAATTTAAAGATATTTATTTAAAATTTTATTTTGAAAAATGTTTTTATCTAACAGAAAAGATTTTACTTATTATTATCTAGCTATTATCTGACAAATGTATCGGGCAATCGGATTTATATTTTACTAGTTTTGATCTCATTTTGAAAAGTGGATTTTTAAGGGTTGATATGAAATTTAGTAAGAACCTTACTATAACTTCTAAAAAGCAGTTTACACTTTATCTATTTAAAAGATACTAATACATCTATCACTTGTGGTGTATGCTTAGATAGCATCAATAACGAGAAATTATGAGAAGTACACTACATACACTGTGAATCAAGGAATCATTTCAAATGCTGAATGACAAAAGAGGTATTTGACCTCCTTTGTGAGGTAAAAAAAGGAGCCACTGGTTTCTTCCCGTCTTCTCATATATTTGTGGAACGTAAACTTCTTTCGTAAACTTCTTATTAATGCGAGTGAAAGTAGCTCTGTTTTGTCAAGTACCAAGATACATCCTAAAATTAAAGACTTTATTTGGTTGATGGTTGGTGTCTTTAAAGAAGAACTGATAAATGAGATCCCAACTCAGAAGCTCTCATATTCTGATATGACCAAAAAAAGTTTAAAATTAAAAATTGAACAAGTTGATCAAATTTATTCAATAGAGAATAACTTAAGGGAAGTATCCTCTAATATCACCTCAACTATGGAATCTCAAGCTGAGACTTCTGTAAAGAGCTCTAAATCTTTCAATATCTCTGAGTCTAAAACAGATCACAGCGGCTCATCACCTAAATTTCTTAAATAAAAATCAAACTCTTCTTCATCAATACCTTATTAATGAAAATGACATTTTATGTCCTAGTGATTTTGAAAAAGCTTAGCTTTTTAACCAAGCTTTCAAAAGGTTTTCACAAACGACAACGACTATAAAAATATTATTCTTAAATCGAAGAAAACTAATTTTATGGGTAAAATTTCTCGTTTCTATAAACTAAATATTAAATCCTTGCAATATCGACACCTTTTTTTCTGACCTTGAACTACTATCTAAAATTATTAATGTTTTTTCCATCTTAACTTCATAGATTACTTAAAAGATTGCAATCTCCCATACGTCCTCAGAGGCTCATTATTCAAAATTAAACCACTAAGTAACTTTAATAACATCCAGTGGAGTAACAGATTTCTAATAAGGTTTGGAATTCCCTTCTCGATTCCATCACTACATCAAAATCTAACATTTATAAAATTTGCTAAAAATATATAAATCAAGTATTTTCCTCAACAAGCGATGTATAAAACTTTCAGTTTCTTTATTTATTTTCTTCTACCATTTT
The DNA here is from genome assembly GCA_034620365.1 of Pegea sp. RAD2-039. NCBI lineage: Eukaryota > Metazoa > Chordata > Thaliacea > Salpida > Salpidae > Pegea > Pegea sp. RAD2-039. Next base: position 346,666 of record JAQGEQ010000201.1, read on the forward strand.
GTTATATTAAATTATTGATTCATAATTTATGTTTTACTTATGCCTCGAAAGTGTGTCTATTCTTTCTTTATTAATTTCAAACCGTGATACTAAAGACCTATTTATTACCTCTTTGCTCATAACACTTGGCTTTTGTGAGCTATAAAACCAGTTAAACTTGTCACTCGCAGCTACGTGTTAAATAAATATCTAAATAAATATTTGAGACTGAGACATTCTTTATTAATCGTTACTATCAAAATATAATTCTGTTTTCTTTTATCAAACTACTTATCTACAAAATAAGCAAGAGTTTAATAATATATCTATTTGAAATCTTTTTATTTCAATAATTATGTTTTTGAAAATATAATCAGAAAATTTAGCTCAAAATACCAGGAAAAATTTAAGGAACTAATTTTGAACAAATGGAACTATTATATTATAACAGGTAGAAAGGAATATTATTATGCTTACTGTTGCTTATAACTTTGCAGATATCAGACAGCATTAATCTATTTTGAGATGTAAAAGGAGGGATATAAATATAAAAAAAATTTGACTTCAAACTTCAAGTTCAAAAAATCAACACAAATAATTTCAGAAGTGTTTTTGGAAAATGGGAAAAAATCTAAAATTATATGGACCTGTTAAACTGATAAGCCACTTTTAGAAAGTAAGCAGGCACCACCTCTTCTAGTGTCTATGTGATCAGTTAGGAACAATAGGTCGGTTCGGTTGGAGTCAAGACAGTAGGACACACGTGTAATAAAAATGATTTTTCATTTAGAGCATTATTCAAATAAGTAGGGCGACTAACACAACGATAAGTATATTAACAATATACTATAGATAATGACAGTCGTCATACCATAGTAAAATTTGACATATTTTCGTCAGCGGTCAAATACTTTATTGTTTTACATTTCAAATATATCACAACACTTATCTTATTTGGTATATATCTGATGTCGCAATAATTAATGGTTTAACTATTTCAGATAGTTGGTTTATAGTATTGTAACTACAAATGTTAGCTTCAACTCCAGAAAAGCTGGGGCTTAAAACGAAATATCTGAAGTTTGACAGCTGAATCATTGATAATAGGAAGTTTATCACAACTCTTACTCACCTAGGCAGACCCCCGTTTTTTCACGTAATTCCTGACTAGTCTGTTGTTGATGTTATAAAGAAAACGCAAAATCATGAGATAGCATTTTCAAACAACAAACTTTTTATTACAAAACCTGATGTTGCAATTTAAAACTAAAAGTTTAATTCTTTATTTTTATGGATACTTATAATGTCACCAGAAAAAGTTAAACACTTTTCAGTTGCTTAAATTTGTAAAAATTATTTAAGAAGATAAATTTATAAACTTTGATTATGTAGGGTTTGATGGTAGAAGAAAATTATACAATTAAAATTTCAAATCTAAATACTGCAGCAGTGTTGCTTAATTGTAAATCATAAAAGCATTTTATTTAGAATTAATTATAGTTATTTTCAAGCATGAATTACTTTTCGAAATGATATGATAAATTTTTTAAGGCTCAGCATTCAAACTAATTTCTGCCCGATTACCAGATAAAGTATATAAAACAGCAGTTTGACATGCTTCTTTCTTTTTAGTCTGGTTCCATTCGCACAGTCATTTTCTCATCATTAGGTGACAAGGTCCTCATGGTTTACTCAAAACTTCATTTTTTAAATATTATTCCTATCTTGTTATAAATTATTAGTTTTCATTTTTTAGTTTGTATTTTATCAGTGATTTTATAAAATCAGCAAGCAAAGAATTTTATTTTAGTTTGTTATAATAGTATATATATCAATTTTATTTACTGTGAATAATGCTTTCTGTAAATATTACAAATTATTTATATCTAATTTCTATTTTAATATGTTTTATAAAAAATTATTATTAAAAATGCATTATTTTTTGTCAAATTTGTTAAACCAAAATTGTTTTGTGGAAATAAAAAATATATTTTATATTGTACGTTTATAAGTGAACTATAATTCTGAAGTAATCTTTATATATATAACATCATTTTTAAGAATCTTTTTATGTTAGATACACTAGTATTTCTTTTTGGTTATGGATATTAAGATATTATTAAGGGTCAGTATTCATAAACGTTTAGTGACCACAACTGCTACTAAAGTGCCCTACAGCTCTTTAGTTATTTTATAAAGAGCAAAAGTAGTTGTCATATTTCTACGCATAGGCCGTCCATATTTTTCTGTGGGTCGTCTTTGTTGTTGATCTAGAAACTAGAGCAAAAAAATAACACACAAAATCTATTGTAATTTCTCTAATAAAACAAACTATTAAACAGATTCCAGAACTTTCGAATAAAAGTGACTTAAATAAATGTTAGTAGATCCTAGTGATGAGTCAGCTCCTCAAAGATGTGAATTTAGATGAAGTATTTTGTTACGGGTATTTATTCAAAGTACATTTTAAATTTACCTGAGTTATAAATCAATAAATCTGCAATTTTAAACTAAATTCTTATTTTTTTGTTTCAGTTAACATTCGAGAAACGGAAAGGAATTAAAGAGTTTGTTTGAATTTTGTCAGAGCACGGATGACTTTTACCGAGATTAAATTGAATGCCCTTAATAGCCTTAAGTCAGTTTTTTGTTTGTTTGTTTTATAGCCTTTAACTTTGCTAATGATGAATTGTAGATTTAGTATAGAAATATACTAAAATGTAGATTGATAAATTTCTTGTTGTAGTTAATTTCTTTTTATTCAAACTTTAAATCAAAGTTTAAGAGTTTGCATTATCAGTTGTGAAGCATATTTCGGGGACAGATGTCTTCGTGCGCCTCCACTTTGCTTTTATTGTGGATAGTGTAGTAACTTGGTCACAACTTATGGAATTTTACACAACTTTATTTATTTAATCTTAACCTGAATTTGGTGTTTAATATGAAAATAATAAATATATATGAAGTCCACCAGCTGCTATAAAATGCATTTTTTCGGATAGATTGATTTGCTTTCAGCTTTTTCTATTTGAAAAGCGACTTTCTCAGGAGAGCGTTGGCCAATACAACCTGTGAAACTTTTGAAGGATTCTGACTTTTTTTAATTGTCCTTTACTATTGGTTGTCTTTTCATTGCTTCTTATTGTTGATTATTGTGCAACTGGATCATTTCAATTTTCTTTTTCCTATCTTTTTGTGTCCTTATTTTCCTTCATGAATCTTTCATGTTCTGTTTCCGTGATTGATTTGACCAACTTTGATGTCGTTTTCTTTTTGAAATTTGCTGAAACATCTTCAGAAAACTATCTTCAGAAAACGCTTTTCTTTCGACTCAGATTCGTAACAATTTTACTTTGGATTTATACAGCAAGAAAGTTTGTTTCAATATTGAAAAGCTGTCGATTTCCTAAACAAAATTAGTCCGACTGTAAATGGAGTTTAAGTCCTAATTTACTAGAAGATGTGCTAGAAGCAGAAGCTTTCAACCATCTTTAATTATCTGGCAAAGAGTTATGTTGATGAAACAAATTTCTTTGTATAAAAATTAGGCTTCTTTGTAAAAAGAGTTGTATGTGTCATGGTGCTTAATCAAGTTGGCTTGATTTGTGTTCAGCAGATATTAATCAATTTTGCTGAACGCAAAGCTCTTGGTTGTCTTGTTACAGACACCAAGAGCTCTGCATCGTTACATATTTTTATCTCTTTCTGTATCTTTCACAATTTACTGAAGCAAATAACTAATAACTATGTAAAAGCTAAAAATATTTTTTTCTAATGATTAAATATTACAATTTTTACAGAGCAGCTGCATAAGTTACATTTTCATTGATGTTTTTAAATCATCTTCATGTAACTGAAGGTTTCAAAAAAGAGGAACTGTCTATCCAATTATGTTGACTTTTCTGTTCAATGACAATCTTGTATTTTCTATTTTAACTCGAGCAGTGATGTAGCTTCAATTCCAAATACAAATTATTAAATCAAAAGTGTTTGATTTGCTTCAATTGTCTAAAGAGTTGATATTTTTAATAATTGGGAACTGAGCTGAATAACTACGAAGTTTTAGTTACATCACTCTTAAAAACCTTGCAAATAATTTATGTCATAAGAGATAGCGTAAGAGTATTATCAGAAGAAATTTAAAGAACGGAGTTACTGTCAACAAAAATGAGATAATATATTTAAGTACTTGCTCAGTTCTTTAACATTTTATGTTATGTATCACCGAAATACAATTGTTGATGAATAAATTAGCTTTCTATCAAAATTTTGTAGGTTTGAATTTATAGGTTAAATTGTACAAATGAAGATTCAATGTTCCTCGATATTAGATCGTCTGAATAACTTACAAATTTCTATTAACTTTTGTTATTACACGATAAAAACTTTTATAAGAACTATCTGGATATGTAATACTACGAAGTTGTAATTTCTATTTATGTTTTTCTTTAAGTTTAAAATTATTAAAATATTCTATAACATTACAGTTTTGGTAGAAAAATCTAAAATTGTAGTTTTCTTGAAAGTTCTAAGTCGTTTTATTTATTTATTAAAAGTTAGAGAACGTGCCCACCAGTAATTAACCAGATAACTCAAGCTTGCAAGCTTACAAAAATACATGTGATGAAAGTAAAGAGTAAGTTAATATAACAGCTTAGAATTATACATGAAATAAAACGGTCCGTAAACATTGCATTAGTCTCTAAATACTAATCATATTTTTAAACCCAACATTATACGTACTATAATTTTTCGAATTAAATTTTTTGACAGTATCAATTTAAAGATATTCATTTTATCATTAGTAAAAAGAACTTCATCTAATCCTAGCTGTTCTAATACCTGCTTTATTGTACCAAAAATGGTTATTTAGTTTTCTTTAACTTGTAAGACCAATTTTAAAACAAAAAAATATTGTTTAGTGCTGCAATGTACAGGTTTTTTAACAGTTTAGAAGTTTTGAATCTTATCAATTTTCAAATGACATTTTAAGTTTTTGAGTATTACCTGGATTTTGAACTTTTATTGCCGGCATTATCAATCAAAGTTTATTCTACGCTATCATAAAGATATTAAGCTTATACAAAGTTCGTTACTATAGAAATTAATAGTGGTAAAAATGCAAAGAAGATCTTAGAAAAGCTGCAAAGTCTGTAAAAAGGTACTTTGTATCAATTTAAATATGCGACATATTACGTTATTTCATTGCAACTTTTTTAGTTCAAGCTTTATGATACAGAATATTTGTATTAATTTTAAAATTATTGAAAACTAACAATAAGTAAACTTTGAAAATAAGTATTTTTGAAAGATAGCTTTGGTGAAATCGATGTTATTTTACCTAATCTTTTAAATTAAACGGAAATCATACTATCTATCAATTATATCTACTACATCTACTAATTCATTTTAAATTTTAAAATTTATTTCAATACTTTTTTAAAACTAAAACTTCACTTTATGTTTTGTAATACCCAACTGACCATATTAGCACAGATATTAATTTATAAAACTGTCGAATTTTTTATTGTTCGTCGTCTTAAGTGTATCGTATAGGCCTTTGGCTTTGTTAGTACCTGACATTTTGTTATGGTTTATTCTATTTTGTATTTATTTGTCAGGCGTAAATAGTATTGTGTTTTATTTTTTATCAGCCGAATTTTTTGTACACAAAATTATAATTTTAGATACTTTTAAAATTGTTTTGGCAAAATCATTCTTTGTATTATCATTTGTTAAATTCATTTTATTATTTTAATTTTAACATAATACTATCAATAAATATTTGTGTAACACTTATTTAGCATTAAAAGTTCAAACAGCAAAGAAATATCCTATTTTTTGTTTAAAATTCAAAGATATCACAAATATATTTTTATTTTACTGTGAAATATACTTTTAGTTTACAAAATTTGATTTAGCCTCAGTATTTATAATGAAGAATTTTTCATCAAGTTTTTTTATGATGGTTTTATTGAAATTTTGTTTTTTAGAATATTTGTTAATGTTAAAGTTTATTTTATACATTTTTAATCATGCATTAATAATTTCAACATTCAATTTTTTTCTTAAGTTTCAATTTTTGTTTTATAGTATTTCTAATATAACATTTTTTGGTAATTTATATTAGTTTTTTTGGTATGGTTAAAATGTATTAATTACTTTAAGTAACATAAAAACTAAACATGAATTAGTTTTAAAAGCTTATTAACAATTCTGATTTAACTTGATTTACTTTAGTATATCAAGTATGCTTGATTACAATCTTTCTAAATTGTTATTTAATAATTTATTTTAAAAGAGGCTGTTTAATAGTTAATAAAGTAAAAAATATACTTCTTATTAGTTAATATTATGTTAATATATCTTTAGATGTTTATCCACTGATTGTTGAGATTAATATTTGTTGCTATTGATTGATTTTAGTAAATTTTTGTGTTTGAAGAGCTTAATCTTAGTTTTGGTCCATATTTTATTGTACATAATTTGTTAATCTTGTCTTTCCAATCGTGCTTAGCAATCCTTCATTTGTAGATGAACAATATATATTTATTTTAAATAAAACTATCTATAACTTATATTTATTAAAAGTTTCATGAAAACTTTTTGAGTTCCCATCATAAAGTATAATTTCTTATTTATCATTTTGGTTTTTCAAAAAATTATTACATTTATTCAAGTTTTAATAAAATAATTATAGACATAATTTTCATTCATCAAAACTCCAATAACTAAATGATAATTTATAAGATATCTATAAGACTGTTTAAGATGATTTTTCATTCTTACCTCACTTGAATTTTACAGTTTTTTTCTTTATTGATAAAGCACAAATTAAAAAGATGACTGAAGAGGCTGGTGATGACTCTTTATATCCTATTGCTGTTCTTATTGATGAACTGCGCAATGAAGATGTTCAATTACAACTGAATAGTATGAAGAAGTTGACTACAATTGCTTTAGCACTTGGTGCAGAAAGAACAAGGTCTGAGCTTATTCCTTTTTTGACTGACTCAATGTGTGATGAAGATGAAGTCTTATTAGCTTTAGCTGAACAGCTAGGGAAGTTCACTCCTCTTGTGGGTGGACAGTCTCATGCTTTCTGCCTTTTGCCTCCTTTAGAAAACTTGGCTACAGTTGAAGAGACTGTTGTAAGTAATTGTTTTTACATAATGTATGCTGAATTATTTATATTTAGCATGTATTTGTTATTTCATGTTATTTGTATCATAAACTTTTAAGGTTCGTGATAAAGCTGTGGAGTCACTAAAAACTATTGCTTCAAGACTGTCAACTGGCGACCTTGAGTTACATATGGTCCCTGTTCTCAAACGACTTGCTGTTGGTGATTGGTTCACTTCTAGAACTTCTGCCTGTGGATTATTTAGGTTTATTTATTTACTTTTTAATAGTATGATTTCCCTTGTCATGTTTTGATCATGCAATTTAATTCATTTATTTTATTCGTTTTTTATGCTATTTTATTTACAAGTAAATCAAATTAAAGTTATTATTTGTGATTTTGAAATCACCAAGCTGCCTATCATATTCAGATTATCTTGTTTAAATGTTAAGTTTACTTCTGCTTGATTTTCTACATTCAATTCCACCAGCTTCCCTGATTCGATTTACCATTCGTAGATATTTGTTTATAGATGTAAATTTGTCGAGCTTTTCATGAAACAGTAGAGGGTTAGCTGGTTTGAAATAGTAATTCTAGTTAGAAAATTTTCTTGATTAACTACAAAACAAGTCATCAATTTGTGCAAACATCTGCTATATACAGTTTCAATGATAAACTTTACTTTCTTGCAGCGTTGTGTATCCAAGGTCTGAAGCTGCCATGAAACAAGAGTTGAGAAGTTTGTATCAGAATCTGTGTGGTGATGATACTCCTATGGTTAGGCGAGCTGCAGCTTCAAAACTTGGTGAATTTGCAAAAGTATCATCTCATTTTATTCTCAGCAGTCTTAAACTTTCCACAATCCCACTGTTTTAGGTTGTCGAGAAACCTCAAGTTATCTCTGATTTAATTCCACTTCTACAAACACTTGGTTCAGACGAGCAAGATTCCGTCCGTTTGCTTTCAGTTGAAGGCTGTATAGTGATTTCCGGTGACTTGATGTTTTTATATAATCAGATAAATATTTGGAGAAAACAAAAAGTTTAAAAATTAAGATTGATAAATAAAAGCGACTTTTGATTGTAGAGCTTTTAACTGAAGCTGAATGTGAGCAACATTTGATCAAATCCATCAAAGATGCTGCCGTTGACAAATCCTGGAGAGTAAGATATATGCTTGCTGATAAATTTACATCTTTGCAACAAGCTGTTGGCCCGAAGATTACTCTCAGTATTTTGGTACCAGCTTTCCAAGTAAGCTGATGTCTAAACGTGTCTCATCAAAACCTCTAAACAACTATTAATAGGGTTTGTTGAAAGACTGTGAAGCTGAAGTACGGGCAGTTGTTGCTAGCAAGATCAAATCTTTCTGTGAAGAACTTCCTAAAGAGAAGCGAGAAAGTGTTATTATGCAAAATATCTTGCCACAAATACAAGAACTTGTTACTGACGCTAACCCTCACGTCAAATCTGCACTTGCTTCTGATGTCATGGGTTTATCACCTATTGTCGGTAAAGACAATACCATTGAACATCTCTTACCCCTCTTCCTCATACAACTCAAAGATGAATGTCCTGATGTCCGTCTCAACATCATTTCAAATATTGACTGTGTCAATACAGTAAGATATATCTGCTTTCGATTCCACATGCTATTGATGGTCACTTGTAGGTGATTGGAATCCAACAACTTTCTCAATCTCTTCTTCCTGCTATCGTGGAACTTGCAGAAGATGGCAAATGGCGTGTGAGGCTCGCCATAATCGAGCACATGCCCTTACTCGCATCTCAACTTGGTCAGCAGTTCTTCAATGACAGGTTGAATGATCTTTGTATGCAAGTAAGGCACACCTTCAACAACTTCTCTATATTTTACACATTTCTACTTAACAGTGGCTTGTAGACCATGTGTTTGCCATCCGTGAAGCAGCCACCATCAATATCAGAAAACTTGTTGATACTTTTGGAGTATCATGGGCTCGTGATAAAGTGATCCCCAAAATTTTGCAACTAGCTGAAGATCAAAATTATCTGCGACGGATGACAACTATCTTCTGTGTAAATGAACTTGCAAGTATTTTAAATGGGGAACAAATCGGCAAACTTATTCTACCAACTTTAATGAAACTCTCCAAAGATAAGGTGACCTTAAAATCCAATTTCACGTCTCTTCAACATCCCAGATAACAATATTTTCATTTAAAGGTCCCTAATGTTCGTTTCAACGTCTGTAAATGTATGGAGAAGGTGGGACTGCGGCTAGATGGAACCAGCTTAACCACCGAAGTGAAACCGATGTTAAAACGTCTCATCAAAGATGCTGATAGCGATGTTCAGTTCTTCGCATCTAGGGCTTTGACAGTTTTAAATTAAACACCAAAACATGACCTGGTAGTCTGGCAGTTAATTTTTTTTCTTAATTAGACTTGTTATTTTATACTATAGTTTTTTGATAGAAGTATGTTTATCTTTCTATCTAAACATCATTAATCTAAATGTTGAAATTTGTAACTTTTCAAAATGATGAAGTTTAAAAGCCAGATTCGTCTATAACTGGCTTCGAATATTATTAGTGATGTAACTTTTGTTGTTGTTGTTAACTTCGAAAAATGTAAATAGAAGCAACGTCGATTTTAATAAAGAAAAGTGATTTTTAATAAAGTCAACAATAATTATATTTGCTTCATCTCGATTATCAACATTTTCACTATAATTTTCAGCTTATTGTTTTGTGTCGTATAAATAAAGTAACTCCAGTTGCATAAGTGAATTTCAACTTAAATATAATTCAGTTAAATGTTATCAAAGTCGTTTCTTCGTTTTAAATTTACAAAAACTTCTTTTTTTAAGCAATTTTTTTGTATTTTAAAAGAAGTTTCAATAACAAAGATATAAATCTACTTAGCTGTCGTACTTCAGATAGAAAAGAAAATCATAAAGACTTGATGGAAAGATTTTTCTATTAGTTCTTAGGTCAGTTTTATGCTTGAAGAGTTTAAACTGAGATTTAATGAAAGTATCTTGTACTAAGTAAGGTTTATTTGGGATAATTTTCAAGGTTTTATTGATGTTTTCATAAATTGACTTCAAAATGAAGTTTTCAGCCTCACTAAATTATTTTAAATATGGATTCCTTTTTATATAGAGTTATGAAATCTTAACTTATTAAACTGATCTGGTTATTGGAATGTTTATTTCAGTGCTTATCTTACTTTATTGTGTCTAGGTGATGTAGAGTAATTAAGTACCCTGACTGAAAAACTGCTCTTCCTACAAGTTGATGGACTTTGTCTAAAAATTGGTTTTTATTCGAATTATTTGCTTAATAGGTTTGAAAATTTTATTGACAAAACTTTATAAAGTATCCACCTTTTTCTGGTAGATGCTTTGTTGTATAATGCAAATAACAAGATCTCTTTGTGAAGACAAGTTTTTAATATCTTGTTAGGCCAACTGTTTCTTATGTCAAGATCTATTTCCTATATGTTCCCTGAAAACGTCCTGAGTTTTTTTTGGGTAATTAAAAATAGTTCGAATCCTACCAAGAGGGCAAAACTTGTCGCCTAACAAACAATCACTAGAAACTCTCTTCTTGTAAACAAAATTTCACTTTAAATCTATTTCACTCAAGCATTTACTTTGGTGATTAAATATGGGTCTTATAAGTAGTTATATGATTTTCATATCTTCATAAGTATTATAACTAATTTCGTTTAAAGTCTTTTACTAGAAGTATTCGTTTTTTTACATGTACTTCAGCTTATTAAGTCAATATAACCAATTACTTTTTATATCGTTTTGTTTTTGCAAACATACATTATAAGAAAAGTTATTGCTATAATAATAGAAATGGTATAGTAAAATTTGTTTAGGAATTTTTATTAGTTTTTTTTTGTCTTCATTTGGAACTGTTGAAATTTGGATAAACTAAAATGTATTCTATACAATTACTTGAAAGTTATCAGATATGAAGCTTTATATAAAAATTGTTTTATTATTGTGATAAAAGTTATCAAATCGGCAGCTAGCAAAAGAATTAGAAAAAATTAATTTATAAAAAAAAATGATTTTAATGAATTTTTTCTTGATGTTTTATTTCTTTTATAATGATTTTAAATTACAAAGAGGTGTTTGTTTCCAAATCGGGTTTTTATTTGTGGCCACTAGTTATACCAGCCATAATTGAACGAGAAAAATTATCAAAAACAAACAAAGTGAAAAAAGCCGTTTTTGTTTTCAGCTGTAGTGCTGTTAAGACTAGTCAACGCGATTTTATCGACAAATTTTAATAATAGTAATTTTTTGACAGAAAGTTTTAATCATGCTGTAAGTACTTTAATTGATATCATTACAGTAAGATTGTCATTTAGTATTATTTACAAAACTAGAAAGAAAGTTGAAGCCAGAAAATAACTGCCAACTATTTTGTGACTGATCATTTTTACTATAAACAGCTGTTTCATTAAAATTAATTTTTATTCTTTAGTGTCTGGTATACTACTAGATTTCGTATACAGTTAAAGTATGCACAATATCAATGTAGAGTGCTCTTTACATAACTTATTTCTGTTCAATTGGTTGTTATTTAAGTGATGAAACGCTCACATGCTACATACACGATATTATATCTATGTTTGCATTGAGTATTACCACAAACTGAAGCTTTTTTGCGTTATATTGTTTGTTTTGTTACGAACAAATAAAAGAAATGAACAGAAAGCTTTTACAAATTGTGAATAATAATTGTTTGTGCTGTGTTTTCTCAAATATTTTAAATCCGTACAGAAAATAAAATTATAAATGTTTTAGTTATTATGGTTGATTATTATGATGGATACGCATGAGCAACTACTTGAAGATGATTGGACTTTTGATGCGTCGTCAGATTTACAATCGTCGAGTCAGTTATGATTTTTTTGTGTTCATTTAAATTAAAACCTTAAATAGTTCTGCTGTTTTGAAGATAAAAAAAGCTTTAACCATTTGATCTTATTTTTGAATAGATGAAGAGCTAGATACAGGATCATCAATACCTCTGGGAGGTTTATTAGGAGAAAATATTGATGACTTGAATATTTCTACTGTATTTGATGATAATGATGTCACAAATATTGAATCAAATCCTTTTGATGGTCTTCCATTTTCATCTCTTTACTATAAACTACTGGACAGACGAAAATCCTTGTCCGTTTGGTCAGCGAAAGATGACTTTGTTCTGGCAATTGAAGAAAGTGCTGTTGTGTTAGTAACTGGAAGAACTGGAAGTGGTAAAAGTACTCAAGTTAGTTTCTTAATCCATCACATTTTGTTACTTTCTTGGTGATCGCTTAATAATACTGAAATTCTCTTATTTAATTTCAAATTTTGTAAATCATTTTTGAAAACTTTATTATAAATTTGATATTATTTAAAACAAAACAACTTACGTGTTTAGTTTATTATGAAATAGCTTATAAGTTTTGAATACAAAAGTAAAAGTTTATTTATATTGCTAAATAGATAATTACTCAAAGTAAACAACTACTTATTTGTAAACATTTTTTCTAATAACTTTTCACCGATATCAACCTCAATTAGGAAATATTATTTTTCAGATTCCACAATGGTGTGCTTGCTTAGCAAAAGAAAACGATTTTCATTTTGGAACTGTTGTATGCAGCCAACCCTATTCTATCGCGGCTGAATCTTTAGCGATTCAAGTAACAAACTAACAGTTCTATAAATTGTTTTCATTTATTTAGACAAAAGTAAACAATCTACAAACACGAATACGATTTTTAATTTACTGAAAGTTTGATTGACAAGCTTTTATCTACTAGCTAGTAGTTTCGATTGATAAGTTTCGATATCTACAGGTTGCACGAGAAATGGACTTCACGAGTGTCGGTAACGAAGTTGGATTCGAAACTTCACAAATTCGAAATATTTCCGAAGAAACTGTTTTAAAGTTTGTTTCTGAAAATTGATTTAAAATCTGATTAAGTACAAAAATGAAAATAATCTTTACATCTGAGATCAATAGATTTTGTACTGATGAAATCCTGCTCCGAGAGATGGCAGAAGATCCATTCTTAAGGAGCTACAATTACGTCATAATTGATGAATTTCAAGAACGCTTAACATCCACTGATCTTATCTTAGCTCTTTTAAAGTGAGTCTTAGAAACAAATCAGAGGTACAACTGGAGATCTTTCGAAATCTTTAGGATTGTTTTATCTGCTCGAGACGATCTCAGACTTATTGTGATCAGTCTCGATCACGAGATGGCAAAGTTAGAAGAGTTTTTTGAAGGGGTCCCAATCGTAGATCTTCACTTTTTGGAAAGTGCTCTTGTAGCTGAAGAAGAACAAGATTTGAAAGAAGCCACTACCGAAGATGAGCTAGAAAAACTTCGACGCCAGAAAGTAAGATTATAAAGAGGAAGAAGAAGAATAAAAGATCTGTTGATAACAGGCAAAGCAAGAATCCACTAAAAATCTTGATGTAGTCCCAATTGAGACATCTTCTCAAGATTATTGTCGAGCTGTTGTGAACTTAGTTTCGGATCTTCATTGCGCTAATACTGTTCCAGGAAATATCCTCGTCTTCATGCCTTCTGCAAAAGTCTTTTGATTAATTTGAAATTACTCACAATTTGAATTTCTACTTTTTTTAGGATATTTATGAAGTTGTTGATTTGATTTCAAGAGAAGTTGCAATTAGGATTTTACGAGAAGAAGATGCTCGTGAATTCCGTGTCTCTCAACTCCATCATGATCTTAATTGTGGGAATCTTCAGGTAAATTTGTTGAAGTTAGTGAGGTAGCGACCTCACTTCAGTTATTTCATCATTTTTTTATCATTAAAATCTTCTCTGTAAATAATCCTTTTAATTTTTTATTTTATTCAAAATGAAGATAAATTTCGATTATTTATTTGTAAATATCAAAATACTCATCAACTTTATACTTGGATGAAAAGTTGCTTTTCTTGCAGGCAGTTTACGATCCTGAAATCAAGAATAGCTCTTCTGAAACTGACGAATCATATCGTCACATCATAATCTGTGATTCGATAGCAGAATCAAGTTTTTCATTAGATGATATTGATGTTGTAATCGATACAGATCATATCCTTGAACATGTAAACCAAAAACTTCTTACAAAAGTTGATAATCTGTTTCCATTTTGATTCTTTCAGCATTTTAACAGCAGGTTCAGAACAGAACATGAATCATTCAACAAAATATCTTCTTGTAGCAGCCAGTTGAGGATGAATAGATGTCAGAGTGGCGGGAAATACTTCCGCTTCTCATTAACTGATTTGAATCACGTGAGAAAGTCATCGAATCTTTAATTGCTGATCAAATAGATCAACATCTAGGAGCTTCAACCTGTCAAAAATTCTCCAAAGATCACCACATCTCAATTGAGTGAAGCAATTTTATTGATGAAACGGATCCTTCACAAGCTAGATGTCCCTTTTTCTCAATGTCATCTTCTTGATCCTCCAGGTTAAAGTCTTCCGACATTCAACAAACAAACATAAATTTTCATTTTTCTTCAAACATTTAAGCTAATAAAGTTTTGATCAACTTCAAATCTTTCTGAAGGTCCTGAAGCATACATGCTAGCTCTTGAAGAGTTGGATTATCATGGAGCGTTGGATGAGAATGGGTCTTTATCGGATCTTGGGATCGTTATGAGTGAAATACCTCTGCCGATAGCACAAGCGAAAGTGATCATCACAAGCTGTGGGGAGGACTGTACTGAGGTTTTTATGCGGCAACAAAAGTTTCAATTCAAAAATGATATTTGAAGGAAATTGTTTCAATCATGGCAATGCTTAATTCTCCTAGCTGCTTTCTCAATGAGACTGGTTCAACAGAGGTTTATGACCACTTTATCAACCCAACTGGTGACCACTTTACGTTACTCAATGTCTACAATGGCTTTATTACAAGTTGGTGTCAATGATTTATGTCGATCTTCAAAATGGGATTTTTCTCCCTAATCTAGGGTTATCTCTTTTATCATTAATTTTTTGCACATTATGTAATAAGATCAAAAACTAAATATTGAACTAGCAGGCTTCACTCATGATCAAACTTAAACAATTGCTCATCAATAAATCTACAATTGTTTCTCTTTAAAACACAAATTTATGTTGTTAGAGAAAAAATATAAAATGAACAAATCAATATTATCAGAATATCAATCTAAAACAGTTTCATTAAAAATCAAATAAATTTTTGTTTAAGACATGCAAAGCTTCAAATATTGAGATTAATTCCGAAATTACTAATTATAAGGGTTTGAAAAGCTTTCTCATAAATAAACTGATCAAAAAAATTTGACTTCAACTTGAATATTTTCAACTTATATAAGTTCCTTTTTATATTTCAATCTTGAAGCTTTTTAGTGAAATTTGATTTTATTATAGATTACGTCTTTTACATTTTTCAATCTTGTTAGAGACGATCATTTGAAAGTATTTTATGGTTTTGATAAATGAGCTGAACTGATTCTTTCACCAATTTGTTGTATTCTATAATGTAGTTGTACTCGATAGTTGTGAGAAACATGAAAATGTTAGTATTTGAAAAACATAGATCTTAAAAAATCTTGTCAAATTATGAACAGGTAACCGATCTGAAGCCTGGTGTAACAGAAACCAGTTAAACTATCAAGCTCTAACTTCTGCTGATAATAGACGAAAAGATTTAATCTCTATGATGGAGCATTTAGAACTACCTATTAGTAAACCAATTGTTAATATGAAAGTTATGGAAATAAGTGTTCAAAAAGCCTTGTTGGCTGGTTACTTTATGCAAGTAAGTTAGTGATAACAATTTGATGAATCATTTACTACGAGTTACTTGTTTGAAGCTGGCAAGAGATATAGATGAAGGAGGGAATTATCACATTATCAGAGACAAGCACACAGCTAGAGTCCATCCACTATCCAAGATTGTGTCTTACCCATCTTGGATAATTTACAACCAGTTTCATTTGAATGATAATAATTATTTATCGGGAGTTTGTAGTGTAACTGCTGAATTGTAAGTTGTAACTTCATCACTTTTATCAAATTATTCTTTTTGTTTCCTTTTCAGAATATCTGAAATTGTTCCATCAAGTTACATCATAAATCTCCCATCTAGTGAGAGTCAAGAAGCTCTTCTAAAGACCTCTGAAAAGCTTCGAATTGCTTCAATGTCAACTCAAAGTGAAGGACATATTGCTGAGAGGAAAGATCAGGACACAAATCGAAATAGAAATTCGTGGAGTTTAGGTGATGGAGAAGATGTTGCATGCACTTCGCACACTGAAGAAGATGATGATTATGATGACACAGATGTAATCACTCAAGCAATGAGAGATCTGACGTACGCATATAATCAATCATCTAATTACATTCGTAACTCGGAATATTTGAATAGCGAACAGTGTCTCATACAATAGTCTCATTTCAGTGTTTTGTCTGGCTACAGGCGTTCTTGGTACGAAAGAATATTTCCTAGAAATCCTGATAATGTTTGCAAGAAGCCAGTAGCTGCAATGAAGAAGAGAAGCTGGTCAATTGATCGAATTTTAAGCTGGAAGAAATTGTTAATGAGTAGAAAATCTGCTTCGAAATAGTTGCTTTTAGCTTAGATTTGGTATTTGTAGAAAGTCAGGACTTCAAATATTTGTTGTTCTTATTCAAGATTCAGTTCAAATAAAATTCCTAAAATATTTCAGAAGTTTTTCATGCAAACTTTGAATAATATTTATCATTTTACTTATATTTATCAATTAATGTTTAATCTATTTTTTATTATTCTATTTATTTATTTCCATTTACGTTGACAGAATGTTTGTTAGATAGTGAATCGTTTAGCTGGCACCTTTAGATGCTTCACAATCATATCAAATCGCGCTTTAATATAAATTTGGTTTAACTTTCAATTTGTTTGTAAAAATCTTACTTAGCTACGTATAGAAATACATATATTGTTAAGATAACTCTTTTTGTCATCATGTATATTATAGAAAGTGATTCTGATAGTACAAAGACACATTTTTCAGCTTTTTTACTTCCTTCATTTGCTTCTCATATAATTGGTAAAGTGGCTAATTACAAATAGTTCTACATCCAATCTTATATTTCAACAATTTGCACTATACTATTATTTTTTAACTTTTAATTTATCATCAAACTGAGTTGCCTTATCTTCATTTATTTGTTCACCGAATTATTTAATTTCATCAAAATCATAATTACTGATGTTAGAATTCCACGAAAATAAATTCTCTAAACTTTTCAAATGTTGTGATTCTGATTGAAACTTTAAAGGAAAATAGTTTTTAAAGTTGAAACCTTTAATAGCTACTTATTTATTTAATTTAGAAATTAATTTGAGTTTCAACTTTGTTATTTTTATAATTATTTCAAAATTCATTAATGTGATAAGTTAAAAGTTGTTCAAATAAATTTCCCATAAAATTCAAACCCTTGCCAAGTAAATAAGAGATTCAATAAGAGTACTTCAATAAGATCAACTTCTTAAACAAGTCTTCATTATCTTTGATCTATAAGTCCAAAGACTAATTCGAACAAACCCTTACATTGATCATTAGTAATTGATAGTAATTTCTCATATTTGCCAAAAATAATGATAGAATTTTTGAAAATATTTATTTGAAAAAAAGAACTGAAACAAAATAACATTTAATATTTGTGTGAAATTCACCCAAGGGTTTATTAATGGTTTTTCTAACTTGGTTTTGAAACTAAATGCATAAAAGTACAAAACTTATAAACACTTAGCTGTTAGGTAATTAAAATGAAATTAGTTTTTTGTTCAAATAAAAAATCGCCAAGTCATTGAGACAACAAACGAAATATCAAAAAAACATCTATACATGGGTCAAAAAAAACAAAAATTTAGAAACTGGGACAAAAAAAGAAATTGAAAAAAAGTTTTAACCTTTAATAATGTACAACGGGAATAAGAAATCTTTGTGGAAAATGCCGACTGATTTGATGACAAAATAAATCAAATTTATGAAAATAATTTGAAAAAAAAGAATCAAAATAAATCATTATACAAATGAATCAGATCAGGCATAAAAATTATTCTTTATTCTCAAGAACCTCCGGAGAGCTTCGAGATTTAGGTTGATGCTGCTGCTGGGCAACATTGGCAGCAGATAGCCTTTTAGCGATTGTCGGGTATGTTCCCAACTGCTGGTTGTCTTGTGTTTGTCTCATTGAATTTAGTACAGCGATAGGTGTTAGTGGTTGCATGGTTTCTCCGGGTTTAGGAAATGTCATTGGAAATGGTTTGTAACCACTTGTAGTTGAGGTATTAGACCCACGAGATGTTTCACGATCTGCTGATGTATTTGATTGACATACACTGATGAGTTTGCGCGTATTTCCACCACTAGATGTCGCTGATATCGAAGATGGAGTCTTCTGCATCATCATCTGTCAACATTAAATAATCAGTTGATCCTTAGATGAGGAGGAAGACTTACTTGTGAAACTCTTCCTTTTCCGAGGACTTTTGCGACGCTAATATTCTTGGAAACACGAAGATTAGCTCCCACATTAACTAACTGAAAAAGATGCGGGTTCAGATAAAGAATCAAAGATCTTAAAAAGATCCGAAACCTTGGTTCCCGAAAGAGCTTTTGTAGAAGAACTCGATTTATAGGTCCCAACTTCGATGCTGCGAGTGATCGTCTTGATTTGGTGGATCTTACTGTTCTTCCCACCGCTCCCAAGATCTAAGATCTTTGCCTGAAGATCAACTCATAAGATGGATGATCAAAAAGATGAGGAGGCGGCATACTGACCGGTTTGACGACCGACGACTTGCTGCCTGGTGTCCGGACCAAAATAATTGAGTTCTGTCCACTATTCAAGGACTTGACCGTTGTGAATTGGGATATGTTGCCGGAACCTGAGATGAAAAATCAGTGATGAGGATCAGAAAGATGGGGATCAAAAAGATGAGGATCAGAAAGATGGGGATCAAAAAGATGAGGATCAGAAAGATGAGGATCAGAAAGATGAAGATCAGAAATATGAAGATCAGAAAGATGAGGATCAGAAAGATGAGGATCAGAAAGATGAGATCAGAAAGATGAAGATCAGAAAGATGAAGATCAGAAGATGAGGATCAGAAAGATGAAGATCAGAAAGATGAAGATCAGAAGATGAGGATCAGAAAGATGAAGATCAGAAAAATGAGGATCAGAGAGATGAAGATCAGAAAGATGAGGATCAGAAAGATGAGGATCAGAAAGATGAAGATCAGAAAGATGAAGATCAGAAAGATGAGGATCAGAAAGATGAGGATCAGAAAATGAAAATCAGAGAGGTGAGGATCAGAAGATGAGGATCAGAAGATGAGGATCAGAAAGATGAGGATCAGAAAGAAAGATTTATTTACCTTTTGCCGATGATTTGCTAACTTTAAGGATTGTTGAAGGTGAAGTGACAATCTGACAAGGAAGAAGGGATGTTGCTGATGACGTCATCTCACTCGTCACTACATCCGGTTTAGATGATGAAGTAATGACGACTGGTAGTGAAGTAGATGATGCTTTAATTGGAGGTGGTAATGACGTCATCACTTCCGGTTGACGCGATACTTTGATCGGATTAACTCGTGACAGCTGCATTAGACTTGATGCTGCTTCACTGGTTGCGGATTGGTTGGAATCTTTTGAATTGACTTTGACACCAGGTGGGGTAGCTCGAGTGATGGTAGGTGTGATGATTGGTTGCTTGGTGGCCACCACCATGGTGGGTTCTTTGTCATTAATAGAAGTTGGTCGAAGCGATTGTGGTGAGACGTAATAGGCTGGCGACATTTGTGTAGATGGCGCCTCTTGTGGTGAAATACTTGCTGGTGTTAGGTTAGGGTTTCCACCTGTTAAAAATATAAACAGTTGTAAGCAAAGACGCCGCTTAGCGATCAGTTTTTAAGCTAAATAGATCCGTTGCTATGGAAATGTAAAGCTAACCATTGATGCAGTAGTCGATGGAGTTAGCATTGAGTAAGTTGGAGTGAGAAGATGATACAGCTCCTGAGACGATTACATTAATGGGAGCCAAACCTCCTAAAAAACAAGATCAAATAATGGATGAAGATCAGGAAGAGAATAATCGTCACCTGTTTCAACTTCCGAAGAAGTGATCTTGGGCGGCTGGACTTCTATTCGGTCCACTATCACTGTTAAGTTATAATAAATAATTTGTAATTTATAGGTGAATGATGAGAGAGGATACAGACCAGGACAGTTGGTTTCTTTCCACTGTGAGTTGATGGTCTTTACTCTTCTACCATCTGGCATCGTTTGGTTCTCACTTTTCTTCAGTTGGGTGTTTTGATGTGAGGAGTTATTGTTGGTTTTTGAAAGAAGTTTAACAGGAGGAGACCACTCGGAAAGAACTTTGTGTTCTTGTTTTCGTTTCATGCCACTTGTATAAACAGAACTGACATCGTTCCCGGAATTTAATCTGGTCAATTTTGGAGCCCACGAAGGGGTATTACTATTACTGGAATTGTGATATAAACTGAAAGAAAGAAGTTCTTATTAAAAGATCTTGATGTAGTTGGAAGCTTACCTATTGCCTCCAGCAGCATAAATACGTTCAGGTGGAACTGGTGATTGTGGAAACATATTCTGAGCTTTTTCAATTGAAGATAAATGATAAGACGATTGAATCTTAGTCATTACTGTGTCATGAACTTTTTCAGTAGTAGTCACGTGGTTGTGCGTGTATGGATTGTCAGGTGTTGATAAAGTGACTTTAGGTGTTGTTGTTATATGATCAGATTTCGATGACCAAACGTTTGCTGCTTTCTCTACTTGATAATCTTTTGCTTGTTTAATTGGAGCAAAACCTTTTCTTGCAAGAATCTTTTTTCTTGATGAAGCAGCTTTTTCAGGTTTAATCACCTCTTTCAACGTATGTACGGTTTCTTTAGTTGAATCTGTTTTTGATAAATTAGTTTTTCGTTTTTTGCGAAATCCTTTTGTTCCTATTTCATAATCTTTTGAATATCTCTTTTTGCTAGAAATGTTTTCAACACGAGTTTCTTTTACTTTTAGTGTATTTCCGCTAATGAGATAGACATATTTTTCATCAGCTGCAAGATTATCTGTGAGAGGATCTTTAAGAGCAAAGTTTCTGGATCCAGCAGTAACTTCAAGCAATGATTTTTCTATAAGAGAGTATTTGAATTGGTTAGAAAAGTTTTCATATCAAAAAAAATATATTTAAAATTAACTGGGTTAAGGTTAGTAACTAATTTATATGAGTTTATGAATTATTAAAAGTTTCTAAATAAGTTTTAGATAAATTTCCTCACCGAGATCAGTAGTTGAAGTCTGCTGACTTCTTGTTTCTACTTCTGGTTTATCACAGGCTTGCAACATATTTAACAAACCTTTTCTTACAGGGTTTGTTGGGTCTAAGGCTTCTTTAATAATACTTTCTTCCTCATCTAATAAATCTTTTATAGTTGACAATGATACTTCTAAAGAAAAAAATTAATTATTTTATTAGTAGATGATATAATGATTATAAATAGTAATTATAATAATGGCCTGCTTCGGCCATATGGTAAATTATTAAAAAATATTGTGTTTAATTAGGCTTATAACAAAATAAAACATTTTCATAAATAATACCAATAAAACTAAACTAAATTGAAAAAAAGTAGATGAATATTGTAATACTTTTCGAGTTATGAATATCTGGAGTTTCTGAAGCAATCATATCAGCTATTAAAGTTGATTTTGTGACAGGTAAAGGTCTATGTATAACCATCGAGTTTCTCCCCCTTTCATTTACCAGTCGATTTTGAAATGGTTTTCCACTCATTTTCAATGAAACAGTAGATAAAAATCTATCTGCATAAGCTCTTCTTATCTGTAAACATATTGAAAATGGTAACAATAAAAAACTAATTTTTGATGTTGTCATAAAAAACTAGAAATAAATATACTTAGGTTTCTACTTAAATTTTTATATAAGTAAATATTCCAAATATAATAGAATAATCTGATATAATATAACAAGAATATATTTAAGTAAAATACAAAATAAAACATTAATAAAAATTCAATGTTTTCAAAAATAATTTCTTTTTATATCAAATATTATGTTGAGTTTTATGATTATCTGATAAATGAAAATATTTTTGTTAATGAAGAACAAAAAAATAGAAATTTAATTATTAAAGTGAAAACTGAGATAAAACACATAAAAACTAAGTTATAACAAGTGAAAACATTTACCTTAAACCATAAATAAAAAAAAAAGATTTTTTAATTATTTTACAACAAAAATATAAGTTAGTTAATACTGAACTACTTTTAAAGATAAACTTTTTTATTCTAAAAGCATTTTTTTAAACAATTCATCAAGCCATCCATAGATTTATACCTATATAAAATTTTATATAATAATTTAGTAATACTTATACACTTATATAGCTTTAAACAACAAAAATAATATTAAATGAGTGCCTCTTAAAATTCTAAAAATATTTCTTTTGAATATTAAGATGATTTAAAAAATAAAACTACAAAATGAAAAATGAAACAAAAAAACTAGAATATTAATGTTAGTTAAAAACTAAGCAATAAATACATAAATGCATAAACCAACTAATTCTTACCTAAAAGTTTTTATAAAACAAACTACTTATAATAAGTTTGAAAAAAAGATTTATTGAAAATAATTTTTACCAAGATTGGTACTTTTATTCAAGCACAATAGATAAAAATGCAAATTGAAAAAATAAATTTACATCTTTATCACAGAAGCTTGTCAACAACTCTTAAAAAGTATTTTTATGTGTTGCTGACGACTACAACTACTTGAAAAAAAATGAATGAAGTGAAATAGAACATAAGATTTAAACACAAATAAAAAATATATAATTAAAGCAGCTCAATTATAGTGATATCAATAGGTTGGTGTTTAAATGCATTTCTAGTTTTATATAAGCACTGTATATAAAGAAAAGAAAATTTTCACTTACTTCAGCAGCGTGACGGTCCAGAGGTATCATTAAACATTCTCTTAACTTTCCCAGAATATTTAAATGTTCCTCTTCCAAATGACCAGATGCAATAAAAGCATTCAACACATAGCTATACGCTTTAATTTGAGCTTGACGAACATAAAGCTTACATTTCTTATTAGTCACATAAACTGCTTCACTGCATTTCATTTTGAATAGTTAGCTTGTCGAAAAATCAAAAATATATAGTTTTATGGCAGAAAAACATGGGTATAAACGGCCGTAGCGTACATTCATTCCTATCAAGTAAACTAAGATAATATGGCCAAATTTGGCTTTTAAATATTATAACCGAAATTACTACAACAAATTTTTTAAGCAGCTCATCAATCAACTAAACATTTATAAGGCAATAACAAATGATTATAAAATACTAGTTTATTAACTCAATAAAATTGTTTCGATTTATTTGTATCGAAGTTTGTTGAACGATCAAAAAAGTACTATTTCAGTAAATTGCCTAAAAGAAAAAAGACATAAAAACCAAAACAAATTACCGCCATCAAAATTTATAAAGTTTATTCATCAACTCATGCAAAAAATTATATAATACAAATAAAATAAAATTATCTTTTCAACGAAAAAATGAATTGTAATAAAAGAGTTATATAAAAAGAGTAACTGAATATTAAAGTTTTGAAATATCTTTGGTTTTAAAAAGTTTTAGTTTCAGAACTTTATATGAAAATCATTTTATTTGTCTTCAATTTTGCTTGACTGGTGGTTTGGTTTACTCACAGAATTATTCTGTCATGTTTCTTAAAAAATGAAAATAATCTTAAGAAAACAATTGAAATAAATTCACAAATCTCAAGCAAGCATATTGAAATCAACAATATACTCGTACAATTTTGTTGAGCCTAAATATAAATAATGATCCTAGTTTAGCTGTTGAGAACCATGAATTAAAAACTCACGAAAAATAATAAACCAAACTTTATTGGTGCTTATATTGGGGTTTATCGCCAAAACAAATAGAAGATTAATTCTATATTATTTTTAGGAATGGAATTTATTATCTATTTAGTATTTTTTAGGAACGTTGGTGCCAACTTTAGGGTTCGTGTATTTGCATTACTCCTTAGCTAATGCAAGTGCTAGATTATAGAAGAGATCTACCGACAAATTTTTACTTAGCTTGGTGATATTGGCTGAAAAGTTTTAGGTGTCAATCTGCATTTAATTGGCTTATCAAACTTGAAAAAACTTTTGTGTTCAAAGTTTTTACCACTGTGCAGGCGAAATATTTCTGCTTTGTTAATAATGGTTGTATTTCATATAATTGTATTTTTTCAAAATACTATTTGTCACATTGACTTGTTAGAAGACAAAAGACTCATTCATAATCTTTTACATGTAAATAAGTAAAAGTTTTACACATCTACCAAATTAATTTTCTGTGACCTTTATATCAACTACTTATTTAGTTATAATGACAGCTGTAATAGGTTTTTAACAAAATATAGAATAAACATTTAAAAGCTGATTGCTGGGTTTTCAGGTCAAAATATTATGCCGAATCAATTAGCAAATAGTAAATTATTGACTCAATGCAGGACTCGAACCAGCATAAGACGACTTCAGAAAAGTACTTTGAAACGAAAACTTACAAATAAAAACACAGGCTTCAAGAGCTAAAATTGAAATATAAAATGTAATTATTTAGCTTTTGTAAAGGCTTTGGTGAAGGCTTTGGTAATTAGTGGCTTTAGTTCCTTTAATTCTAATTTATCTATTTATTACAATAAGCGCGAAGGATGGTGCCTGAAAAGAGCATCTCTTGTTAATACGCATTCTCACAAATAAACATTCTTTGAGAATAGAAAAGATGGAAGACAATTTTAAGATGTAACCTTTTCACGTTTGTAGATATAAATCTTAAATATTCTTTAAAATACTGTGGCAGGTTTATATTTTGTAAGCTACTGAGGAATTTGTTTTAAATAAACTGTGAAAACAAAACTCAAAAAAGTAATGAAATTAAGTTTCATTGATGACATGAAAAAGAAATTAAAATTATTTTTAGCATTTACCTTTCTAAAAATGTCATTTCTTGAATTAAAATCTGATTGATAAGCAAGGTTTGTGCTTCATTACTGTTTATTCAAACCAAAGAACTCACAAGCAGGTGGCCATTTGTAATATAGTAAAAAATAATCATTTAAAATTTTGGTTTCAAAAACATTATTTATTTGATTCCATTGAAGTTTTTCACCATTTCATTCACTTGATTAAATCATCTTTTGTTTATTTAAAGATAAATTACTCCAGAAACTTTTTCTGCGTCATATTGATTTTTTGGTTTGTTTTAGAATTGTAATTCCTGATGATACTAATATATATGGTTTCAATTAATGAAGTAGATAATAAAAATCAATAATAATTTATTTTATTAGTAAAATTAACTTCTTTAAAATAAATTTGTTTAATTTAGTCAAAAATTGTTCATTGTGTTTAAAAGCCAAAAAAATGCTTATTGAAAAGTAAAAACTATGTTATGAATAAAACATTTCAATACTTATCCATTAAAGTTTTATTTTGAAAATTAATTTATATGTAAATAACAATTTTAACTTATTTTCTGATTATTTAAATAATGTCTTGTCATGGTTTTAAACTTCAAACTTAATAATTATTTTGGTTATATAAATTGTTTCATGATTTTTGTTTTATTTTTATATAGCCCTATTTATTAGTTAAATTTCATAAAGTAAACATTTTTCTTCTTCAATTGCCTTTTTATTTAAAACTTTATATTTTAGAAATTTAAATTATATATTTTACAACAAAAATCTTAAGTTTATTTTAATTATTGATCTTAAAGCCATCAAAGTTCAAAATAGATCATGTCTTCTGCTTTGTGGTCATCTGCTACAAGTTATATTGATGATTTAATTAAAGAATACCTTATTAAAAGAGCATTTATAAACACATCTAAAGCTTTTGAAGCTGAATTAAAGCTTGACAAGGATAAAGGTTTTCGTGTAAGTAAGTTTTTTTACATCAAATAAATTTCCTTGAATGGTTTTCTATACAGGCTGAAAAAGTGGTTCAACTTATTTTTAGCTTTATTTCCAATTATGATATTGACTCACTTAGAGCTTATTGGAAATACCTTGAAGCACGAATTTTTTGTACTTTAGAAAAGAAATATATTTCTTGTGTGAAGAAACTAGAGTATGGTTTGTGTCGTTTTTATTTAGTATATTGTATCCAAGGTGGTAAAAAGAAAGAATGTCTTGAATTTTTCGAAAAATATCAGGTGAATATTCAAATTGACATGATAACTTGCAAACATTTTTAGAAATTAATAATGTGTTATATGATTTTCATTATTGGATTTCTATTAATATATTAGGAGTTTCATGGTCTAGAAGATTGGAAGGAATGGTTTGTTTTACCTTATGTATCACATCCAGACCAGCATAAAACTTTCTCCATGTATTTTAATAAAACTTGGATTGATTCGTTCTTTATTTCATTACAAAATTTTATTTCAATGGCATTTTCTTGGTCAGTTTGTAAATTTTCATCTTCATATATATGATTTATTCTTAAATTTTACTTAAATTATTTAAACATCTTAATGGAGTTTTGTGATGTAGATATCATACTTTGTGTTGATTAAACGTTTTATGTATAGCCAGAAACCTCCTCAAATTGTAAAAACTATTGAAGAATTAAAAAAAGAAATAAAAAGTTTGAAAGAAGAAAATTCTATTTTAAAAATGAAACTAGTAGACATCAATACTTCAAACACGACACCAAAAGTTGATCCTATTCCAAATTATGTTTTAAACCAAGGTCAACCATCTTGGTCAAATAAGTAAGCTCATTTTGAAACAGTTTATTACAATCTTGTGAGTTTACTGTATCAAAAATTTAATTAGATAAATTATCTGTAATAGATTTTAACCTGTAAAGTATAAAATATTTCAAACAATTAACTATCTACTTCAAAATTATTTTAATCCATAGAAACGAAATCTGTATTCCTCAGAAGAAAAAGCTCGGCTTCAATTTAAAAATAAAGAGTTCATCTAAACAAAAAAACACAAAAGCAGCTGCTCCAACGAGTAAGCGCTAGTTATTAAATTATTTACCAATAAACAAATTATTTAATATTTTTGTTGTAAGGTTTTTTTATCAGCTTTCTATTATTAAAGTTTGAAATTATTTTACAGCTAGCATTAAAAAGCAAGTTTCAGTCGAAAGTTTGACCCACAGTTCTACTGGTATCCCTCAAAACTATTCTAATAATGAATCTGAATATATTCAAACACAACCTCAAAATACTTTGCTATCAAATACTCTAAAAACTAAAAAGAAATCAGATTATGAACAACAGAGACGAGAGCTGTTCGGGGCACCAACTAAGGTACTTCTTATTAAATTCTATATCTGTTTATTGCTAAACTTTTGATAAAATATTAAAATAGTATTCAAGTAAAAGAAGAATAATCAGAGTTGGTTTTTCAACTAAAACATTCCAATGAATAGTCTTGTTTTTTGTTTTAACATAATTAGTTTTTTGAAAATTGTTGCATTTTTAAAGATAAATGATTCAAAGCAATAAGTTTTTGAATTTTGAGTGTAGCAAATTACATTTTTTGATTTGAAACCATTTGTAACTTTTAGTTATTTGGTTTCACATTTTAGTTATTTAAATTTAACTTGTTCAACTTCTCACTACAAATCTACTTTTTAAACAAAATTTTTTCACATTTTAATGATCCATTTGAAAAAGTTCAATGATATCTTTTTTACTTGTAGTCACGTGTCAACTCTTTGTTGAGTTCTAATTTTGATCAACTAAATTTGAAGAATGGAAAAGAAAATGGTGATAAACTTTCACCTGAAGCAATGCTGATTGATAAACATCTAAAAGACAAGTAAATTTCTGTTTTTCTGCTACAAACTGGCTTTTAAACATCTTGACTTCTAAAATTATTTTTATTTCTAAATTTATTCTGTGATTTAACTAAAAGTCGATTGAACAACTTGCTCAGTTAAACTTCTCTGACCATCTTCAATTAGTGGTCCAAGGTGATAAAGATTTGCTTCTTTAACAAGACCAGTAGGCAGCTCTGCTTATATTGATTCACTTCAAAAAAGTTGTCTTATTTTTTGTTTCATTAAGATTTGTTAAAAACAATTTGATCGACTAGTTTTGAGCAAATACCTGAAATGCTAATATTATACTTGTATCAAATTATGTTAATTATTCTAAAAGCTCGTAACTTGCTTCATTCATAATTAACATTTTGTCTCTTCTATTACAGTTCTGGTTTTCACTTATTTTGAAATTTTTCAGAAATTATTAAACTTATGAAATGAGGAAGTGTAAATATAAGTTGGTTTCAATTACAACTTTATTTTTACTAGACCATTTACTTCGGGTGACAAAACAAACTCAAATGTTTTTAGTAATCTCATGAATAATGAAGAGAAATCTCATAGAAATAAACTTACTTTAATTTCTAAAGAAATGTTTCATGTAAATCAATCAAAAATTTTGCAATGCAAGTTAGTTTGTTCATCAAATTTCATCTACTGATTTCAAGATATCAACTATTTTCTATGAGATCTTGTCGAATTTGTCTAATTAACTTTTTGTTATTAGATGCGATGACGAAATAACAAAAGTGGCATGTATTGATGCTGACAATACAATCAAAATATTTAATCTTTCACCAAATGTTTCATTACTAAATGAAATCAGGACAAATAACCAAGCATTATCATTATGTTGGTACCCTAGATCTTCGACTAAGGTAGTTAGTATTGTGGAAGAGAACTAACTACATTTTCACCAAATTTGGTTTTTAGATTTTTGTTGGTTTTGTCAATGGCCTTGTTAGCTTATTTCAAACAGATACGAAAGTAGCTTTAAGTGAAGGATTAGTAATCAGACCTTGCAGAAGAATCACTGAGATACGTTGTCATCCCAGACCTTCTCATGTAGCAATGATTTGCTCTTTAGATGAAAACAATAAAGAAAGTTTTGATATTTGTAATAAAGTCCTTGCTTGGACTTTAGTTGGTGACATGGTAAGTTGATTCGAGTAACTTTCCATCAGTTGCTTTCTTAATGTCTGTTTTGAAAATTCGATTAAAAACTTTATGAAGATTTTTACTTCTTGTCAGATATCTTCTGTAGTAACAAAATTGTTGATTCTCTATATTTGTTAGACAATACAATACAGGACTATTCATACTTTTATGAATTATTCTTGTACATCGCTTCTATATGATGGAAGTGGCGACTACCTCATCACCAGTGATTCTTCGGGAAAGATTTTCCTTTTTGGTGAATAATAAACTGATGTTTGAAAAACTCTTCTAGAAATGTTTGTCAAATCTTAATACCTCTTTAAATAATTAACTTCAAACAACTAATTTATTTCATTAAACTTCTTTTGTACTTTGTAGATAGTGCTACATCTATATTAGTTCGAACTGTTCAGTATGGAGAAAGTATTGGAAACTTATCAATCAAAAACGACAATTCTTTATTATTTGCTTATTCGCTGACCACAGGAAAAGTCTGATGGTTTCTGATTACAATTTGTTCGCAAACTTATTCTATATTCTATAGATAATCAGCTATGCCTGGCCAAATTTGATTTTACAAGTTGAACACTGCAACCCGAACGAAGATAGTTTAAGTAAAGAAACTTCAACAAGTTATTCTGTTGTTACTCCTTGTGGTAAATTCCATTTACGAAAACACAATTCCAAATTGTATTTCTACTCAGTAAGCTCATGTTCTTTTAGCTGTTCGATGATTTTAGTAATGTTGATAATTGAATTATATTTTGATCAGATTGACAAGGAGATGGGAGAGGAGCTGGTAGTGGATCTTGAAGAGAGGTATCCAATCACTTGTGTAGAATGGAAAGAAAGACCTGATTGTGTTTATTGTATTGCCGGTACCTCAAATGGCAAAATCTGTTTAATTATTTTATGTAGAAATTCACCATTAACAAAAATTATTTGAATTTCTTCAATCGTGTTTCAAATGAAATCAACAGACTAATATATCCGTTCAGAAACTTTTATATTTCATTTATTTTCTCTTATCTCTAATCTTTGAATAAACTTGAAATTTGCCGCAATTTCTACATTTATTTCAATTTAATTAAAACATTTGCTGAAAGTGGAAAGCCATCAGTAATAATCTTAAATATAATCTAAATCTTTATGTCGATCAAGATATTAAAGATAAATGACATCAGAATATTGAGCGGCTCTTATGATAAAGGGTTCGACAAAGTGAAATATTTTCAGTTATCAGTATCTTCCTGAAAACTGATTTGAAAAAGAGTCCTGTTTCATTTTTGTTTTAAATGAACAATTCACTCCATCCTTGAGTATTTGTAATAATCTGATATTTTAAACTCGTCTGGTATTCCAAATATTCTTTTAGAACCAACAGAAATATGCAATTTTTTTACAACTGATTGATAAAAGATTTGATTTATAAAAGCTAAGAACCGTCGCTTCTTAGAAAGCTAAATGTAATAGAGTAGATTAAATGCCTCTCCTGGTTTCATCTCGCCTGTAGTGATGTGAGCGAAATATTTGATAACAACCAGATGAAGCAAATGGGGTTTAGATAGTTCTGCATTAAATATAGAACCATTGACATAACATCTACTTGATCTGATTCTAATTCAAACTTATTATCCGACATCAGCAAATTAATATTCGCTGAATTTGCCAAACTTAAATCTGAAATTGGCAACAATTTTGCCAAGATTAACGAGAAAATTTCTAGATTGTCACGAAAGTTGGAAGATCTTTCTAATCAAGTCACCAGTGGTGTTCCTCAGGGCTCTGATCTGGGTCCCCTTCTTTTTTTAATTATTATTGAAGACCTCATCAGAATACTAGTAAAACCAATTTTCCATCAATGGATTCATTATTCAACGAATATCTTCGGTCCTAGACCTCGGCATTACTCTATCATCTGACTTTAAATGGCACAATTATGTTTCCAAAATTTTTGGAAAATCATTCAAACTTGTCTTCGTTATTATAAAGACCTTCCAAGAAATTCCAAGGATCCATACTTTTTTATCAATCTTTTCAAATTGTACGTACGTCCAATTCTTGAATACAATGTCAGTTCGTAGATGGCATATCAAGTTAGTGATATCAAAAGAATCGAATCTGTTCAGGCCACATTTACGAGATTAGTATGCATGAAACTTGATATTAGATATGATAGTTTTAAATATCATCTTAGCTTCTTCAATTTAGATACTTTGGAAATTCGACAGATTAAATACGACTTATTTCTTATTTTTGAAATTATCCACAATTCAATTGACCTTAAA
This sequence comes from Pegea sp. RAD2-039, assembly GCA_034620365.1. Classification (NCBI taxonomy): domain Eukaryota; kingdom Metazoa; phylum Chordata; class Thaliacea; order Salpida; family Salpidae; genus Pegea; species Pegea sp. RAD2-039. Next base: position 378,184 of record JAQGEQ010000201.1, read on the forward strand.
TTCGATGCTCTCTTTTCCATCAGTCCTTCTCTCAAGTTATATCAACTCAGACGACACACATTACATCTTAATAAATCGATTTCACCTGGTACATTAATTTGAGCGAACTTTTTTCATTCTGCACAATTAGTACTTGAAACCAGCTGCCATCAGACATTGTCATGTCAGAATCACTCGCGTTGTTCAAACAGAAGTTGAATCGTATTAATATTGCCAACACTGCCATTTCTACACTGTGATTCTTTTTTCTCTTTTTTATATTATTAAAATTCCATGTAATTGTTCACTGTTGTTTTGTTTTTGAGGGCTACTGAAATACCATGTATTACATATTTTGCTTTCTATATTTCTAACTTAATTATGTATAATAGATATTATTTGTGAGAATGTATGTTAGCGAGAGATGCTCTATTAATGATTATGATATATATTGAGTTTAGATTCAGCTTGTTTTAATTATACAAGTTATAATTTCTGCTACTTATTTTTTGAGTTTATATTATTTGATGAAATCATTAGTTTAAACTTTGAACAATATATATTAAACATACACTTTTGTATTTACAAAATGACCTTATATGGGTAGCATACAAAAATTAGCAGACACAAACTAGTTTTGAGCAGAAATGCTTTAGATACCTACCTACTCCAACCTTGAACATAGATTAGTAACCAGACAGCTGATCTAAGATTTTTTGCTTTATGTCTTGATAAGAGGATGTTGAAAATTTTATAAAAGCTGGACATTGCAATTAAGATGTAGTTAGAATAACAAACTACTTTTCAAGTTTCAATTTTATATAAGACACTAACTAGTGAACAGTTTTTCCATGTACTTAATAGAGAAAATAACTTGTTATTATTGTATTTAAAAACTATCAAAACTGACTTTAGTAGAGTTTATAAATTATACAAATATTTTTCTTTTAAAATCTTTTTAAGTACTTTATAGTTATAAAATTTACCAAAAACAAAATTTATTCTGATAAAATTTCATTTTTTAATTAACAACTGGCTTTAATTTAATCGAGTTTTTATCATTATTAAGGCAAAATATTGAATAATTATGAATAAGTATAAAATACAAAAGCATCTAAATTGACAATATTAATACTTATTAAATGCAAATTACAGTTTTTCAGTTTAATTTTTCAAAAATATTCTTCTAGTTTTGTTGCTTCTTTTTAAATGTTTCATATTCTAAGTGATATAAAATACCGTTTAGGGTATTGTTGTAAGGTTTTAACAATATTTATATTTTTGTTATAAACAGTTTTATATACCATATAAAAACTATTTTAAGTATTTAGAAATTTGAAACAAACCCAAAAGTTTAGTGTTATGCTTTTTTGTTTTATCAGTTTTCAGGTTTATATTTATATGTTTCATATTTATACCTACAATGTATTTTTTCTAAATTCTTTTGCAAAATAAATCTCTTAAAAATATTAAAGTAATTTGGTATGAGTTTAGTGATTACTTCACTTATTTTTATGCATGAAGATCAAAATTGTTTCACTCTTTTAATCTTAAAATTGATTTAGATTCAGATAGTGGTTTTCAACCTATCCAAAGTTTAAAAGAGAATTCGAGTAAACAATTACATTCATAAAAAATGATTATGTTTAGTAGCAATTTAATTTACTTTACATCTGCATGTTTAATCAAAAATTCAACTAACCAAAGATTAGAAGCTGTTTTTGAAGTCGCTAGAGGGCAAACTCACATAAAAAGATTTGTCACGCTTCAATTGTTTTTAAAAGATTGAAAAAAGATTCCAATAGGCTGCATAGGCTAGCTAACTGCTGTGACTCAGAAGGAAAGTTTCTCAAGTATATTTTGATTGAATATGCATTAGACAAACTATTTGGTTTTTTAGTCAACTGAAATTGTAAATTTTACAAATTAAATAATAATTTTTTTGTAGTATAAATTTTTTAATCATTAGTGAATGAATAATTTAACATTTTGCAAAACTCAGTATTTAGTAAATCAACTAGTTTTTTCGTTCATTTATAGATATAAGGTAAATGTAAAAGTATTTGTAATAATCAATAAATTTCTTTTAACTTTACATTTTATTTGCAGCAAAAACAAGCTTAATAATAAACTGATTTACTTTAAATTTTCATTTATCAGAAATTATAAGAGCAACAACTTAATTGAATCACGCAAAAGTGGTGTGATCAATCACGTGACTTGATTACAGAACATTTTACCATTATAAGTACTATTTAAATATGGTTGACAGAAACCTTCAAAAAATAGTTATGAGGGAGTAGTCATTAGAATAAAAATAGAAATTTGGATACAAGCATTTTTTAGAGATTGTATCTATGAATGAACTTTGTAAAATTGTTGCTATTTAAGGCAGCTTGTTTATTCTTTGATTTATTTTAAACAATTTTTTGGAGACAGAAATTTATTTTCAAAACTTCTGCTATTTTGTAAATATCTGCTGTTTTGGTCAATTGAAGTTAGTTTCTATTTCAGCTTTATCAGTAAAGAACTTGTTTTTGTACAAAATGATCGAACTGCAGAAAAATGAAAATCTTGTGAAAAAACCTTACAAAAAAGAAATCGTTTGGAAGAATATAGCGGTTTATACAATTCTTCATCTGCTTTCATTTGCTGGAGTTATAGCTGCAATATACGCGAAAAAATCGACTCTAGCATGGGGTAGGGTTTTGTTAAGCAATTACGTTTTGAAAATTAGCTAAATGGTAAATACAAACATTTCAATTTGTGAATACTGAACATTGAAATATCCTAGCAAGCTTTTTCAAGTCGATGTTAAATTCTAATATCGATTTTAGGTGTTATCTGTTATTTTCTTGGAGGTATTGGAATTACAGCTGGTTCTCATAGACTATGGTCACACAAGTCGTACAAAGCAACAAAAACTTTAAAAATTATGTTGACTTGTTTAGCATCAATGGCTTATGAAGTAATTGAACTTTTTTTAGTTAAAAGTTGTAACTTTTTTATCATTTGAATTGATCAGTAAAAGTTGCTGACATTTGCTGATTAATTAAAAAAAAATTCAGATAAAAATAAAGTTGCAAACTACAAAACGATTTTCACAATTATTTCTAATAAATTAAAAAAAAAATTATTTTTCAGAATTCAATTTATGAATGGGTTCGAGACCACCGTGTCCACCACAAGTACACTGACACAGATGCTGACCCTCATAACTCGACAAGAGGTTTTTTCTTTAGTCATATTGGATGGTTATTGGTAAAAAAACACCCGGATGTGATTGAAAAAGGAAAAAAATTGGATTTGGAAGATTTGAAAAGAGATAAAGTGGTGATGTTTCAACATCAGTAAGTAGACTTTGTAACTTCTGTAGTGACTTCTTGACATTTGATTTGTCATTAATATAAAAACTAAATTGATGATAAGAAGTTGGTGAAGAAAGCAAATTTTATCACGAAGTTTTCTTTCCAGATACAAATATATATTCATGTTGGTCTTTACCTTCTCTCTTCCTACAAGTAAGACAAATAATTGATATATAAATGAAGTATGTCATATATATTTGAATATCTATTTTCATCATTTTATAGTTATTCCGATGTTTTGGGGCGAACATTTCCTAGTTTCCTATCTTCTTTGTGTTTTGCGATATTGTTCCATTTTACATGCGACCTGGGCTGTCAATAGTTTCGCCCATATGTTTGGATCTAAACCTTATGACAAGAACATTAATCCTTCAGAAAATGTTTGGGTTTCACTTTTTGCAGCAGGTGATAATATCTAAATACAAATCTATATTTTATTCCTAACTTTGTTGTTAACATGTAGGTGAAGGTTTTCACAATTATCATCACGTTTTTCCAAGTGATTATCAAACAAGTGAATATGGTTTGCGCTTCAATCTTACAACGGGATTCATCAAATCCATGAACTTTTTTGGACTAGCTTATGACTTAAAGCAAATGAATCCAAAATTAGTTAGAGCGCGTCAAAAGAGAACTGGCACTTCTCATCATCACCACTAAAGGCTCTTTTTTGTTGCTAGATATTTTATTTTGCGTCAAAATTATGGAAAAATTCAAAAATAACTCGACAAAGTTTGTTGTAACACATCACTTTAATTTGTTTATTTATTTTATTAAACTTTAGTTTCTTCTTGCTCTTAACAAATTGTATATTTTTGTCTTTTTGAAAAAATACATTCTACTTTATTGGTATATTCTTATTGACTAAATGAAAATGAAAAGTTTGAATTTTCATTTGAATTATTCAATATATTTTGTAATTGAAATTTTTTGCAATCCAATAGTTTTGCAATTTGAAAATATAAAGTTTATTTTAAGCAGTTTTCCAAAAAGTTTATAAATAAAGATTAGATCTTTAGTTAGAGATCACTCCAGGCAAAATTTCAATTTTATCAATACAAATGCTTCAAGTTCTTAAACTGTTAATTAAGTTCTGTAAAACAATTCTGATTTTAGATATAAATCTACTAATTGCGCCAAATTATGATAAAACCTTTTATATAGTTACTATATAAAATACTTTAAAACATGAATTATTTTCATCAGAGCTTTTCCAAAACTATTATATCACGCAATCGAATCGATTTTTTAACATGTCAAAACAAATAATAACAAACTTTTTTGCTATATAATTGTATGTATTTGTAAACCAAAGATTCTTATAGAAATTAAGGCTTGAAGTATGAATGGTTTTATTTTTTTTTTAATTTACAAGTTACGTGAAAAACCCACCATAAAACCAACACTAAGCTAAAACAAGAGCACCAACCATTATATAAGTTTGACCTTATAGAAAAGCAAATTCTGTATACAAAATAACACTATGTGCTACTAACTTTCAAACGGGAATAAACTCCTCTTTTAATATAAATTATTCAACTCAAATGAAAAATACCTTATATGATCATTAAAAGATTTAAACCAAAATAGTTGAACAATAATTGTTCTGGTTTATTTGTCAAGATACTTTAGAAAATCAAGATTGATTACAAGTATTCTCTTATACTTGGTCGCTAAAAGTAAATCGTTCCATCAATATAACTTTTATTGGGTTTAAGTGAATTTTAATCAACTTTATTAGCATATATAAGACTTAAATCCTGCTTGGTGGCGAAGCGGTTACTACACTTAGCTACAAGGTACATCTAGCTAGGAAGTACCGGGTTCGACCCCAGGTGGAGACATATAAAACTCCTGAGAAAAACCATAAAAAACTCCTGAGAATGTGTGTTAGTGAGATGTGCTCTCTTTAGGCACCCTCCTTCGCATTTATAAATATAAAAATAAATGTAAAATTCTAAGAGATGAGTTTTCACGAACCATGATTTGGATATATTGATCAAAGAGTGTTATTTGTAAATTCGAGTTTGAGTTAACTATGTCTTACCTTTATATCTAATACAATTTATTTTTTATATAGATATTAAATACACTTTGTAGTAACAAAAATAATTTATATTAATGTTGCAAATGTGTGTTAGCGAGAGGTGCTCTCTTCAGGTACCCTCCTTCGCATTTATTGTAATAAATAAAAAATGAATAAATTTGGTTATTTTGTCTTATTAGGGGAATACCTTTTAATTGTTCTTTCAAGGATATTTTCACACTTGAAAATTTTAATTGGTTTCTAATTTATATAGATGCAATCATTCTATAAATAATGTTTTCATTTCTTAAATGATATGATTTTATCCTTTCCATAAAAACAGTGACTTGTAAAATATACAATTTTTTCATAATATAAAGGTTTCAAAAAAATATAGTAAAAATATTTACATTTTTAGCTGAAATAAATGATAAACACGTTTACCATTAATATCAACAATCTATACTTGTTGTTAAATATAACTTTCCTTGATGTGATTCTCATGTAATGATATTTTGATTCAAAAATAAATTCTAGTTGAAACTTTGTTAAATTAATTTTTACTAAATATATTACATAAACCAACTTATATATTTTAATGCCAAAACTTATATTAATTAATTATTTTTCAAGTTCTAATGTAAAAATTGGAAATGTTTCATTTGGAAGGTATATTGCTTATTTTTATTATAGATTAAAGAAAAATGTTTAATTTCTTCTAGGTTTTTTCTTTGTTTGGTGATTAATTATATAATTTTTTAATATTATTACAATTCTATGTAATTGTTCACTGTTATATGTTTTGAGTACTACTGAAATGCCATGTGTTATATCTTTTGCTTTCTAAATTCCAAACTTAATAGATATTATTTGTGAGAATGTGTGTTAGCGGGAGATGCTCTCTTTAGGCACTCTTCTTCGCATTTATTGAAATAAATGAATAATAAAATATTGTTTTATTGGTTAGACTTACATGATTTATTATAATTCATGAATATATAATTGGTTATAAGGGATTTAATTTAAAAAGAAAAGTTGGTTTAATTCTATAAGTAATGAATTAAAATTATAAAAAGTTTTTCTAAACAGTGATTTATATTTCATGCCTTTGATGTTATTTAAGTATTTATTCGTAATTATATAATTATATTCAACTTGATGGCTGTTTGCAATGTTTACAACATTTTATATCATATGCTTGTCTTGATAACAATTGAAAACTAAAGGTGATGATCCAATCTATTTTTTCCAGATAAAGATTAACTTTTGTTTTAATGAAATTCAAAGTATTTGTTTCGTACATTTTTAAAAATATTCTTCTTTACCAAAGGACTCTTTATCTAAAAAAAAATAACTTAATAATATTCTTTATCATTATGTACATAGTTTTTGTTTTATAAAACATAGATTTACAAAGTTAAGCCAAAAATATTTGATAAATTAAAACATTATCTACCTAGGCGCTGATTAATAATTAACTTATTGTTGTAGTTAATCAGTTTTATTTAAATCATTTGTTTATAATGAATAGTAAAGTATTATGATAAATTTAGGATTTTTGCCTTCAAAACGTATTCAACTTTGTAATTTGAAATCAATCAGAAAATATTTGACAGCAAACTTCAGCAATGATGGATTTGATAAATCAATTCTTGCTAATCCATCTCAGATCAAAAAAGTCTTTGATGCAAGCTCATATGAAAACCGAACAATCCAAAGGTTGATTCAAGGAATCAAAGACAAGAGAAGAGCTGCTCTAGCTGAATCTATAACTCTTGTTGAGTCCACACATCATGTAAAAAAGCTAATGGGTCAAGTTCTTCTCCAAACTATCTTGTCTGACAAACAACTTCAGCCTTGCCCTTCAATCAAGCGGAGGTGTGGACATTTACTGGCAGAGGCTGCCAATGAAGAGGACCACAACTCAACTCTTAGAATTGGGATAACTGGACCTCCTGGAGCAGGTAAATCCACTTTTATTGAAACTTTTGGACTCTTCCTCGTGCATGAAGTTGGACTCCGTGTTGCTGTCCTTGCTATTGATCCCTCATCCAGTCGAACCGGAGGATCGTTGCTAGGAGACAAAACTCGAATGGCCGGACTGTCATTGGAGCCAAACGCATATGTGAGACCCACATCTGCCCGAGGAGTTATGGGTGGGGTCGGTCGCAATACGACGGAAGCGTTGATGCTTTGTGAGTCATCTGGTTATGATGTAGTGATCGTTGAGACTGTCGGAGTTGGTCAAAGTGAGGTGATGGTAGCAGATATGACGGATCTATTCCTACTTCTCATTCCTCCTGCTGGTGGTGATGAGTTACAGGGATTAAAACGTGGAATTGTTGAAAATGTTGATTTGGTTCTTGTTAATAAATCTGATGGAGATCTTCTTGCAGCTGCCCGCCGGATTCAAACTGAATATACTAGCGCACTCAAATTCATTCCTCATCGACGTCATAATTGGCATCCAGTCGTATCCCGTGTATCTTCACTCACATCCGAAGGAATCAGTGATGTATGGAAGATCATACTTCGCTTCTATGACGTCATGAGCGCAAAAGGAGAGCTGAAAGAGGAGAGAAGAAGACAACGGAACCAGTGGATGTGGAATCATCTGAGGAGTGATGTTTTTTATCGCTTCCAGCAGCATCCATCTGTTGATCTTCTGATCCCGCGCATCAAGACTCTTGTAGATGCAGGAATCATCACTCCAGGAATAGCATCTGATGTTCTTTTAAATCAATTCTTTACTTAGACGTTAAATACTTAGATGTTTGTAGCCACTGAATTGGTTCGACTGAATGATTCGACTGATTGATTCGACTGAATGATTCGACTGATTGATTCGACTGAATGATTCGACTGATTGATTCGACTGAATGATTCGACTGATTGATTCGACTGTTTTTCCTTTAAGTGCTTCTCAGCTTCAACTTACAAACACTAACATCTTTAGCACTTTTTGATGGTTGTTTTATTTTTTACGGACCGCCAACAATAAAATGAGTTTACTCAAAAAAGCTTCTTTTAACATATTTATCGATTTTCACCAGAAAAAAGCTTCAAATTGAATTAAAATTTTGAGCATTTTAAAAAGCATGTAACTTCAAGCACAACTATTTGCAGTTGGCAACAAAAAAAATATTTTTTTTTCCTTTTCAGTCTAACAAAGATGTGGCAAACGGATTGGTTGATTTTATTTGTTTAAATCTCGGGTGAGCAAGTAAAGCTTCATTCATAAAATTGAGGGCGATGAGGTGTTAGTTGGTGTGTCAGCAAGATACTAATAGTCAAGATGAACTTTTTGCAAAAAATTTTTTTGAAAGTTTTTCATTATTTGTTAACAATATTCAAAAAATGAGAAATAATTTTACCAGGAAGCTAAAAACTCTAAATCACTAACAACGATTTTCAACTTGATGATAAGCTTACTAGAAATGGAATTTCCGTTAATGCTTGCTATTATCAAAATTCATGTTTTTAAAATCAGTATTTTGCATTTAAGAGTTTTTTAAACACGTTTAAGTTTTTGAAAAATTCTTCTAATATCGTACTACTGATAAACTTCCACTAATGGATTCTGATGAAGATTCTGTAGGATCTACTAGATTACCTGGAGAAGTTACTGAGAACGAAGGAAGAAGTTATATGGGTAAATAAAGTATCTTGTCTTCACTACATTTATTTCTTAGCTACTATAACTACAACTTATGAAACTTATTTTCAATTTCTTTTATGTATGCTTGAATGAATACAAAGAAGAAAGTTTATGGTTTCTTTTAAATGTTGTAGCGTTGACTTTGTTTGAGTTTTTGTTTTGTTTGAAAGAACGGTTATTGTAAATGTAAAGAAAGTTTTTTTTTTGTTCACAATGTGTAGTTAATGATTAAAGTTTTTTGCCACCTAACTTTTTGACATTTTTTTAAAGCTTTTTATAAATAAGTTAATTTTCTAAACAAACTTTCATGAATAGAATTTCTCCTTTTTCAGGGTTGAAAGTAGAACAAGATGGTAGAATTGATACAAGAGAAAACAAGGTATATGCAGAAACCTTTTTAAAAACAAGATTTATTTGTTAAATGTTTATTTATGTAATGAATAACATTAGTCCTTATTTATTCTGAATAAGTTTTAGTTTAATGTTAAACATTTTTTTCAACAAAATATCTATCACTTCAAACCTAAAGGTCAAAACTAAGGTCTTAAATAGATCTCTTAGATAGAAACATGTTCACAGGGACAAATGGAGAATAATTTAAAAGATCAGATGACTTCGTTTGTGAGTGATTCAAACTCATTTACTGTACCATCTACACCAAATACTCACGTAGCTGTTAGCGCAAAAGAGTTGTCTAAAACTGTGGTATCGTCAATAAACGCTTTGTAAGTTTCAACTTAATAACATTTAAAAAAAGTTCAGAATTTTGTTAATTATAACTTTATCTGATAAAATGTTTGATAAACAGTTAAAATAGGCTACAAATGATTAAATCCTCTAAATCAATTCAATAAATACCTTCATAATACTAAGTTGAAGCATTTTTATTTTGTAGCTTGCATAGTTTGTTTATCGACTGACTGTAAAGCGATCAAGTTTTTACTATTCTGAAATATGATCTTTTTTTTATTAAGATATTACCTTATTCTCTTGTGAATAAGAAAACACTTCTAAATTACATTCAATTAATTGATCAAGTGTAATCTACTGCTCAATAACTAGTTGTTGGTTTATAAGTGAATGTAAGTGAATATTATTACTGTCAGTTGTCAAGTTGGTTAATATTTGTTTCTATTAAAGTTTAGTACCTTTTCAAGGAATGTCTATTTTTTTACTCATATTTTTAGAAACGTTTTTGAAAATGTGTTATAATAAAAACATATTTTTTTATGATGCAAGCTTTTTGTATATAACCATATATAAAATTACAAATAAGTTTGTTTAGTTCCATCTACCATTTAACAAATAATCTAACTGTTGGTTGTTTTGTCTTATTTTCAAAAGTAGTAAGTTTGTTTTAAGTGAGGTAAAAGCATTTTGTAACCGATAATCTTAATAATTTTTTAGTTAATTCTATCTTAAAAAAGTTAAAACTTACATTTTTCAATCTCATTATTTGTAGCGATACCGCAAGAAACGAAAGTTTAATGTTAAAGGAAGTAAGATTAGAACAATTTGACTTCGATGAAGCTGATTTACACGAAGTAGGTTTCAAATTGAAATGATAAGCTAAAATATCAATTAAAGAAAATACTTTATTGTAAGATTATAAAAATAAAATTATATATTCTTGCAGCTTGCAAAAGATGGAGACCACACCATGCTTGAGACAGTACTGGGTCGTATGTCTATAGACAAAGCAGTGAGGCGTGTAAACAAAAAAGATGGTGACAGATACACACCATTACACTATGCTGTCCGTTATTGTCACATCGATTCATGCCATACTTTGAAAAAATTTAAAGCAGGTTTGCAGTTATTGAATTTTGTGAAAAATTGTTCTTTAAATTATTATAAACTATTTTTACGAAGATGTACATGCTAGAGGAGATGATGGTGTGACTGCATTACATATTGCTGCTAAGTTTAAGCCTCGCAAAGAAAAAGTTGACGATGAAAATGTAATTAATTTACAAATTATATTATTTATGTTCATTAAAAAGTATAATTATTTATTACCAATTATCTTAATTTGAATATTTTCCTAAAATATAATAGTTTCATTTTGTTTGAAGAAATTTGTAATTTTAGTTGGCTATTTCATATTTTAACACAATTATTTCTAACTATATATCCCATGTAATTATCTGCTAAAAGTTTAATTAATATTTTCCATATTTTCAACTTATTACTGAAAACTATAAGATACAGTTATTTACTCAAAGTAATGCAGATGCAATCGTTTAATCGAATATTTGTTAAACTTGTTTCCATTATTTAACTGAAGGATGGGAACGACAACAGTGGTGATGAAGATGATCTCCGGTTACAAGACTTCAATCGAAAATGTGTCGATTTTTTGTTAACAAATGGGTCACGTGTCAACGATAAAGACTTTTATGGGTTGACTGCTCTACATCATGCTGCAATGAGAGGAAATTATGACTGCGCAAAAATGCTGCTGCAACATCCAGATACAAATATAGAGGTTCATCAATGTTGATCTTAAATCTTCTGAAAATTAATCGTTGATTTGCTGATCTCTTCTAAATAGGCTACAGATAAGCAGCTGATGACTCCTCTCCATGTTTCCTCCGTCTATGGAAACGTGAATATATTTGAGTTACTTGTTAACTACAATGCAAACATTAGATGTAGAGATGAAGATAATGGAACTCCTCTTCAGTTTGCAGCAGCTGAAGGCAACTTACAGGTGGCTGTTTATATCAAACGTTTTTATCATTCATAAGTTACTAAATATTAAATACTATATTAAATATTAAAAGATTTAAAATATTCTATTTGATCATCTTTACTCTCAAATAATCGAAATTATAATGTTCCTACATCAAGTTAAAAGTACTTTCTCAATACTTTTTTTAACGAAATAAATCCAATTATTCTTTTTGCAGATTGTAAAGTTAATTTTGAAAACAATCAAAGAAAAAAACGGGGAAAAGGCGTTGATAGAAATGCTCAGAGAAACTGATAATGATGGATCTACTGCTCTTCATCTCTGCATCGGGAATGGACATCTAGAAGTTACAAAGGAAATTATAAATTGTGCTTTAAGCCATGGTTCGTATATTAAAGTTTTTAAATCAACAAAATTCTATGAACGATTTTTTCACTTTGAAATTGTTCTTAAAAATAAATTTCAAGAAAGCAAAGTTCCTTGACATAATATTTACATTAAAACAAAACTATATATTCTTTATGGAATAGGTAACGCTGCGGCGTTGAATGTTAAACGTAACAACAAAGAAACACCTCTTCATATTGCTTCAAGTAATGGTTACTTGGAAATAGTTCAACATCTTGTGTCAAATGGTGCAAAAGTTAATGTTAAAGATGAGAACTTTGCAACACCTTTACTACTCGCTTCACAACGTAACCATTTCCAGATAGTTGAATACCTCATCGGCGTGTAAGTTTCTTCTTTTTCTTGCTTTTCTACTTCAGAAAGAATTTCAAAACTTATAATTTTTGTTTTGCTCAACAACTTAAGTTCTTATATCGACAAGTATTTAGTTTACACTTTTTGTTGGAATATATTACTTATGAATCGTTTTATGCTCTCTCTACAAAGAGCAAATAATCCAAAGATATTTTCATATTACGAAACACAAAGTTGTAATTGTCTCATCATTTGTTGATCAGTGGCGCGAAGCTGGAGTCTCATGATGTCGATAACTTTACTCCTCTGCTTCTGGCTGCAAATTATGGACATACTGAAACAATTTCAGTTCTTCTTCGTCATAAAGCGGATGTAACTTCTTGTGATAAGTATGATAAATCCGTGTTGTTTCAATGTGCTGAAGAAAATAGAGCTGACGCTCTTCAAGTAAGACTCAATTTTCGGGAATTTTTATTTTCGACAAAAAACTTCTAAAAGTTTCAAACTCAATTTTTGATCCAAATTTTTTTTTTAAAGATTTTTTTGAAAAATAAAAAAGCTAAAAAACTGGTAGAAAATACAGATAGATATGATAACACCCCACTTCATATAGCTGCTTCTGAAGGTCACCTGCAAATTGTAAAAGTAAAGACTACTGATGGTTTAGTTTTTTTGTTAAAGTTTATAAATATTTCTAATTTTAAGATATTACTTGAAGCAAATGTTGCAATTGATCCTAAAAATGAAGATGAACAAACTCCTTTGCATCTGGCTGCTGATCAGGGTCATATCCACATCATTAATTTGTTAGTGAAGAAGAAGAAAGACATTATGCAAGATGATGATGAGAATGGAGATACTCCTTTACATCTAGCAGCTCTAAAAGGAAGAACAAATTGTGTGAAAGAACTTGTAAAGCTTGGTGCAAGTATTACAGCTAGGTTTGAAACTTCCTTCTTTACTTAGTTTGATGACTTCTATTTTTAACCGCGTTGTTGGATTTGTTTATTTATTTGGAAATTTTATTGTTTATATCAGAGTCTTATAACTTCTGAAAAACTCTTAATCTTTATTTAATTTTAAAAATGAAGAAATTCAAAACAATGGACTCCACTGGATTGTTGCGCTTATGCTGGCATGAAAAATTCTGCAGTGGTTCTTTTAGAAGCAGATGCTCCTGTAGATCCCAAGGACAAGCGGAAAGTAACACCTCTACATCTTGCTTGTCAACAAGGACATGAAGAATTAGTTAATCTTCTCATCAAGTAACTTATCTTGCTTCAGCAAACATTAAACGGTTGCTTGATGGTGTGTTTTGTAGGTGGAAGGCAGATGTTTCGAACCGTTCACAATCTGGTAAAAATGCTCTTGATTTTGCAATTGACAGTAATCATGCGGATTGTGCGAGAGCTATCATTAATAGCGAGTTTTGGCGGGAAGCTTTGAAAAATCGGAGTAAAGATTATGGAATAGGTGATTTATTAAAGATTAAATATAAGAATCGAGATAACAGTTTAAAGTAAAATTTAATTCTAAATGTTTCAAGTTTTTAAAGTATTTGATATTTGCTTAATAGAAGAACAAATAAGCACACCGATGAGAAAACTCATCAAAAAGATGCCAGGTGTTGCTGAAGATGTTTTTGTGAAATGTATTTCAACAAACGGGAAAAATCCTGAGGATATCAGATATGAAGTCAGAATTCTTTCAATTAATTATTAGAAAATAATTTTTGTAGTTTGATAATAATTTCTAAATTATTTTATATAAAAATTAATAATTGAAGGTGACTTTTGATTATGAATTCCTGGATGATGAATATTCAAATGTTTATTGGAAGGGAATCGAAGACTTCACTTCTGAATTCAGTTTTAATATCACTGAAGCATCAGATAAAGTAAATCAAACATCTCTATATTTGTTGTGAATCATACATTTAATGATTTCAATCAGAATTCTTTTTCCACTCAGAATAATAACTTTGTTTTATAGTAATGTCATAAGCTGTTTGTGAAATATTTCGATAATTTTTATCGAATCAATAATTTTTTGAATAATAATTTGTAAAATTCTAATTAATTAATGAAATAATAAAACAAAATTTACGTTTTGCTGAGATGTAAAATGTATACGAAAGAATGTAATAATTATAAAACTATTATAATAGAATGTATATAATTATAAAATAATTAATTATAATAAAACATTTTCTCGTGTAGTAAGTTGCAATAATATTTAGAAATAATTGAAATATAATTGCAGAGTTTCAAAGAAACAGACAGATGTTCAACTTCTTCAATTATCACTAATGATTCTGTATGATTTGCATGCAGAATAATTTTATTATTTTTTATTATTTTATTTTTACAATTATCAATTTTATTGGCTTCAATTTTTTTCTACTTTTCTTTTTTATGTTTACAATTTTTTTTTAGTTTTTCAATAATTTAGGCGAAATATTAGCCAGGCTATCACTTGCAACATTTTACAATTGTAGATATACGATGATGATGGTAGGCTGGTACATGGAGTTACTACATATGCAAAAGAAGCAAGTCTGTTACAAGACAATCATCCACTAATGATTATGGTACATCTCTTTTTCATGTTATTTTTGAATTCCAAAAATTAAGGAAACTTAAAGCAGAATACTTCGAAACTTGGCACAAAAAAATTGAATTGCTAAAAATTTAACAACTTTTTTTTGTTAATTTGTTTTTTGACAAATATTAGTTTTAAGTATTTCTTGACGCAATAGATTAAAAAAACTAATGGTTTGAAATTTCTAAATCAACGTATTGCTTTACAAAAATCATAGAAATCTTTCATAAATTACAACTCAGTTTTGTTAGAACTTTAAAAAATCTCCATAAAATTGACAGTTTTGAAACAATTTCGAATTTTTAGGAGCAGAAAAAGTTTATTGTAACATTTCATGCTCACTTAAATCTCTTTTTCTTATTCTTTTGGTAATTGTAAACTGTTACTCAGGTGAAGTCCAAGAGAACATCATTGTTGAGAAATCCGTTGGTTGTCAGCTTACTTAATTTGAAGTGGAAATTGTATGGAAGATACTTCTATTACATCAGTTTGATTCATCTCATCCTTACTCTCGTTCTCATCAACTCATACATGTTGACGGTTCCTCCTCCTTTCGGAGTCAGTAAGTTTTTGTTGTCAGTTTTTATGAATGAGCTACTGAGTGATCAAACCATCATCTTTTACAAGAAGTTTTCTTTTTGTATTTAATTGAATCGTCAAATAACTTCTTGGAAATCTTTTTGTGATTTTTAAATTTTTTGTGTTTGATTCCCACGGAGCTTTTCTTATATTTTAGATTATGAGAAAAAGTATTTGTTGAAGTCATTTTGTACTTTAGTTGTTTGTTTGAAGTTCACAAATGTAAAGATTTATATAAGAAACTCTTTTTTAGATGAAACAGCTACATCTGCTTCTGGCTGTATCATAGTAGTTGACGTCTTACAAGATGTTTGGGGATCTAGTTGTCCACGAATGTATCAAAATTGGCAAAATCCAGCTCAAGTCCTCATTTTTATATTCGCAGGTTTTGGATTGATAAAAGAGGTCCTATTTTTTAGATTGTTAATTTGTTGTTTGTAGATTTCTAAAATTTTCTATTATTAATTATCTTTTCAATAAATAAAATATGTTCATTAAAACAAATAAAATTTTTAGCTCTATCAATTATTTTCTACTGGAGTTTATTACTTCAAAAGTTTGACGAACACAATCGAGTTACCTTTATACACTTTCTGTATTTTGGTTGTAATTGATTTCAATACAGTGACTTACCAAAGAATGGTTAGTGACAAATTCATATTTCTACGATATTGGTTTATTCATCTTAGCAAGTGGAACACAAACTAAGCTTTGAACTTTTTTATGTTTAGAATTGGCAGTGGCAAGTAGGAGCTATTGCTATTCTGTTTTCTTGGGCAGCTTTAATTCTAAATATACAAAATCTTCCAAGATTTGGACTTTATGTTGTGATGTTTAGTGACGTTCTTCGCTCATTTTTATCTTTTCTATTAGTATTCTTCTTATTTATTTTTGGATTTGGTTTCACTTTTCATGTTCTGTTACAAAACCAGGTTTGTGAAGAAGTTTACTTTAAACAAATCAGCAAAAGTCATTTGAAGATCAATTACTGTTCATCTTTGTAACGAACTTGTTGGTTCAACAGTATGCATTCAGCCGGTGGTGGGGTTCATTGATCAAAACATTTATCATGATGATCGGAGAATTTGAATATAGTGATATGTTTATAACTGAATACACTGACAATACATTCGTAGCAAAAGTAAATCAAATCACTTTTATTAATTTAATACAAATATAAATTTTTATCACCAAGAATCAATTATTTGTTCATAAAACTCATCAAATCTTACTCCAATATTATAGGTCAACTACAATGCGGTCACCAATATTATGTTTGTCGTCTTTGTGATTGTCATGAGCATTGTGATCATGAACTTACTGGTATTGTTTCAAACTCTTTCTGTTTTGATATAAAATCTCATATTTTATTTCGTTGAACTCTTTCTGTAGATCGGTTTGGCTGTGGACGATATCAAAGAGGTACAAGACAATGCAGAGTTGACTAGCCTCGCCATGCAAGTAAAACTTACGCTTGACGTTGAGTATACTTTGCCAGAATGGCTCCGACGTAAATTGATGAGAAAATATCGTAAATATCGACCAAATAGGTATAAAAAAGCTGCACCAGTCATTAGATGGTTTAAAAAAGAAAACTATCTCGACCATAATAGTTTATCAGAAGCTCTACGATCTGAAAAAGTAAATCTTTTTGTGTTTACGAATTTTGAATCTCAGTAATTAATGCTTTTTTTTAGTCTGATTTAGAAAACGTTGAATCAAAAGTTGAGGCTGTACAGAATAAACTGAAAGATGTAAAGATAACTTTGAATAAATTTCGAGTGGAAACCAAGAATCTAACATTAATTACAAAAGCAATCGCAAAGCATCTTGAAGTTGATATCGCGGATCATCAAGAAAACAACGATCAATAAATTCTCTTTGATTTTCTTTATTGTAGTTTACATTTATTCATTCTGTACACATTTTCTAGATATCTAAATCGAATTCAATTTATTTTAGACTTTAATTTTGTCTTTTCTTTTTTCGAATCTCAATAAAACTTTTTGATAGTCTTTATTATGATCAATGTCTGTTTATAACAGTTGTAATGAGCAAATTTTATTTGCTAAGATGTTTGTTTTTGTATCAGTAAAAATTTCATCAAATTTGATGATAAAACTAGTAGCTGTAGTTATAAATGAAAGAACTGCTGGTTACAAGTTGTATTTAATAAATGAGCTAAGTATCCTTTTTGAAAGAAACAGCCAGTGAGTTAAACCATTGATATGATTACCCTTGAAATTAAATAATTCATTTGATTAAAAATTTCTTCCAAAA
This sequence comes from Pegea sp. RAD2-039, assembly GCA_034620365.1. Lineage (NCBI taxonomy): Eukaryota > Metazoa > Chordata > Thaliacea > Salpida > Salpidae > Pegea > Pegea sp. RAD2-039. Next base: position 396,072 of record JAQGEQ010000201.1, read on the forward strand.
TATCTGTGAAAAACTTTTAGATATTTATAAAAACTAAATTGTTCTGATAGCTGGAAACAAACTTACAAAAGAAATGATAGAATCAGGTTTAGTATTTGATCAAATACAAGTAGAAATCTGTTAAAGCTAAGTTCAAAGCATACGTTAAGAAAAAGTGTTTGCTCTCAAATCAATCATTACTCTAAAAAAGTTGCTCCATCTATTTATAAAGTTGGTTATAAAACTGTTAACTTAAAAAATCAGCACAGCTCAAAGCTGGAATAAATGCTAATAAGTAAATTAATTAATATCATTTTAATATTATAATCGTAATTCGTAAGAGTAGTTTTTATACAAAAACAAAAGTTAAATTGCAACTTAGATTTTATAAAATGACAAAATCAAAAGTTATATAAAAATTGTCATTCAGATTTCTCAGAGTTTCCTGAAAAGTATATCCCCGCTTTCCAGGGCGCCACTAACTTTGGATATCTTTTCCGATCGTGAAGTTTTTTCACGTACCTCAGGTCATCTAGCTAAAAGAACGTTACTCAGTGAGTGGATCTAATGTGGTGAAGAGGATCCACTTGCAAAGCAATGTAGCCAGGAACATGATGGCATCCTTAAAAGTTCTTAACCTTTACTCTCCTGCTACAATTATAAGTCAAAGTTGGTAATCACTGACTCGATAAATACACAAACTTGTTTTTAAATTCAACGGTTCATCTGTTTATTTTTATTCATTGATTAGCAAAATGTTTAATGTTGTTACATGAGTAATTACAGAATATAAAAATATAAGGCACAACTTATTTTGTAGCAAAAATAAACTTGTTAACAACATTAAATAAGTAAAATTTGATTCAACATTTTAACTTTAGATTAAAACCTCATATATATATTATGAATGAAATATATTATAATTACTTATACAATTTAAAAAAACTTCCTTTACAATAAGCGTAAAATATATTTAGCTGACTAACGATAAAATCGTCTTAAATTTTTTCAACTTGATCAACTTCACATATAGAGACAAAAAGTTTTTAAAAAGTTGGTTTGGTTTTGTCAGATATCTCATCGTCTACTTGTCAATTTTTTTAGCATCTGTTAAGAAGATTATCAGTCAATAAAAATTAGAGAAAACTAGGAGTTAAACTTCTACAATTTCACTGCAGTTATTTTGAGTTGATTTATTTTGAAAATAATTTCTCAAATCTTTTAAATGATTTATTACATCCTAAAATCTGTTTAATACAATATTTGAACATCCTATATATTACACAATTTAAAATTAAACATCTACAACCACCACTCAAGATATATTTACCGGTAAAGTATTCTCGCTATTTTTATAAGATTATAAAAGCAAAATTCCATTTCTTTAAGGCCTGCTGCTAAGAAAAATATAGGGCTTCAAACAGGTCAGATTTATTTGAACTTGCACCAAATTCTTTAAAGCAGTTTTGGGAATTTAGTTAATTTTGGTTTAATAATATATATCAATGTACAAAATTCATTCTAATAACAATCCAAGTTCATTTTTACTACCTAAATCCAGTTTGAGATTCGAACTTTTCAGCTTCTTATAAATTTTTCTGATAAAACTTTAACACTTTCTCGTATTTTTATCATTCAATAGATTTATTATTCAACGAGTATCTTCTGTCCTAGACCTTGGTATTACTCTATCATCTGACTTTAAATGGCGCATTTATGTTTCCAAAATCTTTGCAAAATCAATCAACCTTGTCTTCCTTATTATAAAGACCTTTAATTCTAAGAACCCATGCTTTTTATCAATCTTTTCAAATTGTACGTACGTCCAATTCTTGAATACAATGTCAGTGCATGGATGGCATTTCAAGTTAGTGATATCAAGAAAATCGAATCTGTTCAGGCCACATTTACTAGATTAGTATGTAGAAATCTTAATAATAAATATGATGATTATAAACATCGTCTCAGCTTCTTCAATTTAGATACTTTGAAAGTTCAGCGGATTAAATACGAATTAATTCTTATTTTTAAAATGATCCACAATTTAATTGACATTCAGTTTGATGATTTCTTTTCTATTAGTCCTTCCTTCAAGTTATATCAGCTCAGACGACACACATTACACCTTAATAAGCCTATATCACCTAGTGAATTGGTCAGAGCAAATTTTTTCTCATACCGCACAATTAATACTTGGAACCAGCTGCCATCAGACATTGTCATGTCAGAATCACTCGTGTTGTTCAAGAAGAAGTTGAACAATTATAACATTACCAACATTGTCATTTCTAAACTGTGATTTTTTTTTCTTTTTTATATTATTAATATTCCATGTAATTGTTCACTTTTATATACTTTTAGAACTACTGAAATGCCATGTGTTACATATTTTACTTTCTATATTTTTGACTAAATAAATATTATTTGTGAGAATGTGTGTTAGCGAGAGGTGCTTTCTTCAGGTACCCTCCTCCGTGTTTATTGAAATGAATAAAAAAAAGTTGTCATGACATCTTGATAATCATCACAATATATTTTTTATGATATTTGATAATCCTTTTAAACTACCCTATGTTCGTCTGTTTGTTAGTGAGTCTTATAAAAGTGATTTGCGACAAACTTTATAAACCCAAGAATTGTTGACAACTTGATTGGGTTTAAATCTGGTGTTCAACTGGAGTTACTAGGCTTTAATTTTAGAGAGTATCTTTTCAAGTACTTGCTTCAAAAAATTATCTTCCCTTCATACGACTAAATACTCTGAAATAATTACTCCCCAGTTAAAAATTCTTTCTACTACTTTTAAAATTGAAAGATGAGCTGAGGTGATCTGCGGAGTTTTGAATGATTTTCGAATTGCAACTTGAAATCTTTATCAGTTACAAAGTGGGTTTATTTACTGAAACTAAAAACATGATAGTTTGAAAAAATTACATCTCTATTCTCAACCGTTTCTTTCATATTTACAAAATTATGTCGAAAATCAAACTGAATCGTTGCATCAACACTGTAATAACCAAAAACCCATCTAGTTGTCGTCTACTGCTTTATTCATCAACAGAACTAACAAACGTCAAATACTAAAAGTTTCTGGAAAGTTGTATCAGATAACTTGCATCAATTTGTTATTACTTAGAAATTTTTATTAAAAACAAATCTTATTTGAGGAGTCGTTTTATGAATGGGATGCATTTAGTGACCTTCTCAGAAGAAGAATGTACTCTTTCAATCCGAAGAAGACTTTCATGAGCATCTAGAGAAAGAGCAGCAGCCGCACATACATCATTGTTACATATTATTGTACCAAAGGTGACTAACAAACGAAAACAAGCTTCAGATGAGTCGTCACACTCCATCAAGTGTGTCAACACGTTTGTGAGGTTCTTCATTCGAACTTCATCATATTTAGCTTCATTTTTATACAAATTAAATAAAACAGCGTAGTTGAGAAGTAAGGTAGAAGCAGCGATCTTCGACATCCGATCACTTGGTGGCAATGAAGTGATGTCGAGGACATAAGAGCTACTTTCGATCAACATCTGGATACCTTTGGTGCTTGTGAAAAGATTTGAAAGACATCTGAGTGACAAGAAGCGAGCAGAAGTCGACGGCTTGCTTTCATCTGACGTCACAATTGGTTTCATCAAGATCCCGAAGATCTCTTCAATTCGATCATTTGTAAACAAAGATTCATGATTGGGATGATGAACGATGAAGAGGCGGAGTAGGTCGATCACAGGGAAGAGTATGTCTTGAAAAAGGAGCTTGTTTAGTATCCTGTAAAGAAGCTTCATCAACTAACTTGATGGCCAGTGCAGCAACTTCCACAATTGTTCAGTTTCCGCATGAGTGGGTTTGTGATTGACATCCGTCAGGTTTTCCAACATCACCAAATCATCAGAGTCCAGATTGCTGGAAGAGTTTTCGGATAGCTCCATGATCTTCTCTGCCAATTTCAAATTGAATTGAAGAATGTTGATGATCATCAACAGATTCAAATGACTCACTGATCATGGCAGATGAGTTTGCGGATGCAAAAGTGATGTAGGTTTGTTGTGGGAAGAAAGGGTTAGTTGATTCTTGATCAGGAACATATCTGAATCAAACATTAAAATGGGATTTCATCAAATTCAACAAAGTATCACCTATCAGGAGCAATCATGGGATCTCGGATGTTAGATGAAACTTCACTTCTCACACCGTTGTCACCAGAAGGTATGTGTCGCCCAGTACCAGTAAATGGGTCAGTCTCACTTGCCTGACCAAATGAAGATGTTTCCATGGGAACATAACCTCCAGAACCTGAAAATATAAAAACATGAAGATGAGAATGAAGAAAGGTTTGATGATGAACCTGTAAATGGATCTCTATATGATGAAGAGTTCTGTAATTGTGATTGGCCAGTAGCTTTTGAGTTATCATAAATAAAGTTGGCTATTTTCTCTAAGAACTGCTGGTCCAAGTTCTCATTGTCAATAAATCTCTGAGCAGCTTCCCAAGGGTCTTCTGACATGTTATAGGGAAGTTTAAGAGGCGGTCTTCCTTCTTGAATATCAACCGAAAACACATAATCATATTCCTTGCCTGCAAGAAATCATGAAAAGAGTTGGAAGTGATTTGAAGTTGGTACTAACCCATGTAAGTGGATTTGCTGGACTTCTCAGAACCTACTACCTCACCAATGTTAATCCATTGATTGTCGGAAGAACTCCATTGATAAGCTTCAACTTTACCCTCGTGTTTAATCATTTGAACTTGGCCATCTTTTTTACCTGCAAATTAACTGTTTAAAGTAAGAAGCAAATATCGAAATAAAAAACATTTCAATCATATTTGAGAGATCTTCAAACCAAGGTGGTTAAATCCATACCTTCATTCTGTAAGAAATCTCTTGTAGGTAAAGATTTTGTATCAATATCTCCCAGATCATTTGCTGATTCAGCAATTTTGCAACTAGATAGCTCTGCTTGAAAGATCGCTCGATCTTCATCAGAAGCAAATCGATCAGGGGATCTTGTGAAGATGTGGATTACAGCATCACTACATCCCACTGCCACGTCACCATTCTAATCGAAGATGACAAATGAAAAAGTATCTAGTCAAGAGTGTTGCGCTAATTATTGAGATGAACGAAGCATGAAGATAAAAAGAAATAATCGAATTTCAGCTGAATCAAATTTGATGAATTACAACAAATGTCTTCAATATCAATCCTAGTAATTTGAAAAACATCTTACATTCATCGCAATAATACTCCAGGGACTTTGAGCTGGCAGCGAGATTGTTTGCAAAGCTGTTGGTTTGGACATAGACCATACTTTGACTGTGCGATCTTCACTGCAGCTCACAAACTCTAAAGACAAATATGGAAGTAGTTTTGCATTCACTATATTCATTTTGAAATATTTTATGACATACCTGTTGAACCAGGTAAAACTGCGATTGAATAAATATAATTTTTGTGTCCATAATATTGATCTAAACATTTTCCTCCAAGATCCCATTTTCTTATACTGGCATCGTTTGAACACGAAATAAAAGTTTGATTATTTAACCAAGCCAAACCTCTCACACAATCCTCATGACCTGAACATAATTGAAACACAAGTTGTTTAAATTAGATATTTAGAATATAGAGAAGTGAACAGCTTCATATATTGAAGATTAACCTGTTAGAGTTTTGAATAACTTTCCAGACTTGAATATTTTTATAGTTTTATCAGCTGATGCAGTGATGACAACTTCTTGGCTTGCTTTAAAAATAACATCCCAAACAGCAGCTTTATGACCAACCATCTCATAGATAGTACTTCCTTCAATTGATAAGCTAGATACATCAATTTTCCACAGACGAGCGGTCATGTCCCAAGACCCACTGACTAGTAGTCCATTTTGATCAACAGACAAGCAACAAACTGCAAGTGGAACACATTCACTATAAAGCAGTGACCAATTGTTACTTTAACTTTAGTAAAAATTAATTATAAACACTTTAAAGTTCGTTTAAAGAAAAACAAACAAACTGACTATAAAATTAACTCAATACAAATTATTTTATAAACAAGATATACAAAAATACTAATTTTAAATAATATTTATTATTATTAAAATATTAAAAATATTTATAAGTACCACAAAAATTAAGAAATCATCATTAAAAATATTATTTAGAACCAGCAAACAAAATGAAGTTGATTTTAAAAATTTTATCAATTTTACCATTATCAAGATGACCACTAAGAGCTAATAGTGGATCAGTCTTTCCATTAGAATATACATGTATTGTTTTATCATTACTTCCGGTAAATATAAGACCATCAGGATAGATATCATTTACTGGAAACATAGCAACAACACAAGAAACAAACTTTTTATGACCAAGAAAGCAGCTGGACTCTTTATATTGACCACTATACAAAAAAACAATTTAATAAAAAGTTAAAATTAATATCAAAATTCTTACTTTTCTTCATCCCATAATCTTGTGGTTTTATCTCTTGAACATGATAAAATTGAATTATTAGAATATGAATAAACAGATCTAACATCAGATGTATGACCCTTTAGACTACTTCGGTATTTATAAGCTGTATCAGCCATTTTATTCAGCAATTTAAAAGCTAGATTTATTCAGTTAACAACTATATAATAGCAACCATGAATACATACAACTAAACAAAATGTATAAAGCTCAAAAATATATTCTAAGAAAACAACTTTGAATAAATCAAGTAATAAATAAGAAAATATTATTAGCTGATTAAAAAAATTAATAATAAAAATCTATCTCTAAAAACTGATTATTCAGGTGAATTAAAAAACTAAAAACTTGGTATATACAAGATTTATACTATCTTGGTAAGATAATGTTGGCTATAAACATCTGCAATCAAACAAAAGTTAATTAATGACTGTAACAGACTTTATATAAATAAAACCAAAAACCAAATATAAAGCTAGTGATAGTTAAAACAAAAATAAAATTAATTTCAATTAATTGAAAAAGTTGAGAAAAAGCTAGTTTCATCCTGAATTAAAAATTTAATAGAAGTATTTTAATGTTAAATAACACAACTCAAATTTATCAATATTCTTTCTAAGAAAAATTTCTAGGAAAACCCTTGCTTACAAAACAAAATGACATGTAGAAAGAAAATTATTTAAATAAAAAAGACAAATAATTAACGGAAAACTATCGTTAAGTTTAAAGCCATCTGAAAAACGTTATTATAGTTTGCTAAATTAAAAATGTATAACTTTTAAATTGCTTTAGAAGTATCTTAAAAGCTCACAATACAGCTTACAAGTATTAAAACGATCTAATCAACCATCAGTAAAGAACTTCCGCTGTGAAATAACACATTTGAAATATTTTATTGTACAGCAAAGATTATACATTTAGAGACTTAATGGAAAACAACATAAAAAAAATAGAAATAGATGATGACAGAAGCTGATAAGTGGAGAAAATAATTTATTAAGTTCATATACAACAACGGTTCTGTTATGGCTTATAGCACAAATGTCACCAAAAGGCAGTTGATTAAGTTTGAATTTAAAATAGTCTTTCTAATGATCTTACTCTATCTAAATCTTTTGCTTTCCAGAATGAAAGAGCCTCAACATTGAATTCTATATTCAGTATTTAACTTGATTTGAATTTTTCTGTTTGATTTCTATCAAGAAAAAATAGGCTCTTGGCGTTTCCCGACTTCAGTCTCGAAGGAGTCGGCAAAGATACTGACTAGGCTAGATTTATTTTGCAAATTAAAATGATTTAGCAATTTATATTTAAAATACTCTATTGGTAAAAATAATAAGGTCTTTCTGATGTTAATAATTTGAAAACTCGTTTTTTATCATAAATTTATAGAATGAATTCGCAAATCTTTTGGTAAGCTCAATATAAACCCACAGCAGTAAAAAACTGGAAACTACAGATTTAAGCAAATAAATCATTTAGAATAATGTAAACTGTGTTAGCAACCTTAGATTTGATTATGATACAGAAGATTAAGGTTGAGAATTTTTAAAACCAGTTGCTTTCGTGTGCCCAAAAGTTCGGTCGAAACAATTCGATTGAAAAAAAGTTACAATTGGAACTACCAAAAACTTGAAGCAAAAGCAGCCATTTTTTATTTTATATCAAAAACTACAACAGCTTGTTAAGACGGTAAATAAACGTAGCATAATTTAACTACAAAATTTAAAAATGAAAGCTAGTATGTTTAATAATCGTCTATCTTTGAATTGAGATTTGTTAGTAACAAAATATTTGGATAAAGAGCAAACAGATGATGCAGTACATTTTTTATATAAAATCCACTATCAAGAATAAGTTTACATCCTAAAATGTTCTGGTAAATCAAGACCTATGCCTTGAAAACAAGATCTTAATCTTTAAAACTACCACTAACTAGATTTAGAATACTCTATAAACTACAATCTATAACAAACTCTCAAACAAATTAGACTATCAGAAAAGTATCGAGTTGTCTACTAACTGATGAACGGATGAATATTTTAATAGCAGTTGATAAATCTGTTAAATCAAATCTGAATGAAATTGACATCATTCATTTAATATTCTAATTTTCACACTTTAGTAAATATTCAATTTAAAAATGACTTTTAAGATGTTTACAAATTTGGTTTTCATCAATCAAGTTAATACTGCAAATACTGGACTAGAAAAATATCAAAGTTAAAAACTACTTTGTTAATTTTATTTCAAATTTCTTTCTTGAAATTCTCCAAAAAATAGTGGAAAATATCAAACGTGTTGCCTCAATATCTACAATTTTCATCAAACATAACATCACTAACGAAATAGAAGGATAAATGTTTATTTCCAAAAGTTAATGAACAAAATTGTTTAATATGATACCTGAATATTTCTTCAGAAATATTTGATATTTGACCTGAGCTTTTTGTTTGTCATGAAACAAAAATGTTAATTGCAGTAAAAGCAAACAAAATCCACCAAGTAATGAATCAACTAAGCTATACGAAGAATGATGTGAACACCAGAATCACTTTCAATTGGATCACTTAAGTCGTTGGGTTTCAAAGCAAATGCCGCATTTTCAAAAGCTTTCTGCATCTTTCCTGCACATATAAAATAAAGTTGAATTGAAAATTGAAGCAAATCTACAAATATTAAAGAAATCAGGATCTGCGAAATTACCGCAGATCAAAATGCTTTTAATAAACTGTAGAAGTTTACTTGCGAAGGTTTTATTAAGTTCTTTAATAATATTTGGGCTTAAGACAGGACTCGAACACTAGTACTTGAATTCAAGGTTGTTATTGTTGATGAAATTACAGCTACTAATTCTAGATGTAGAAAGTGAAGAAAATATATAATTGTTAACATTTCATAATTGTATGATAATTATTCCATTTTTTGGTTGAGCTTTGTAAGCCAAAGAAGTAGACAGAAAGAATTTGACAACTATTCCCCCTTCCTTCGCATACGCTTTGATTCAGTAGAGAAGCGCGTGCTGAACAAAGCAACAACTAGGTAGTGGCACTGTTTAGTTACTCTTGATTTGCGTTTAAAAAGGTTTGTTCTTATCAAAATAATTTACATCAAAAAGTTATATTGTTAAAGAAATATAAAATCACACTTAAAGAGCAATTTAAGTGACCTCGTGGAAAAGATCCAAGATCACCTCCTCGTTTTCCTGATGAACAATCGCTAAAGTTCTTTGCTAAAGTTTCAAAATCTTCTTGACCGGAAACAATCATCTTACGATAAGCTATTCACAAAATATCAACTCAATTCGCTTGTTGAAGTTGAAAATATTTGCTACAAACCACTAATCAGTTCATAGGCTTCTTCTCGTGTCCTTGAAATACGTTGCCCATCAATAGCAACAGGGCGACGAACATGTCTATGTTTCACAAGCAGGTGCAGGCAGTGTGCAGTCTACAAAAACCACTCATCAAACTTTATAACAAAAAGCAAATTATTCAAAGAAATAAGATCTTGCATGTATAAAAAAATTGATATAATCATATATAGGGATAACAAAACTGAAAAAGTGTATTTGCTGAGGACTTCATTTAAAATTCAAATTACTTCTGGTCGTTCTGGTCGTTTTGCTGCTACAACTGGTCGATCCCATTGTGTTTTTTGGGTATATTTGTTCATGTAGTAAGCTCTACCTACAATAATAAACAAAATAAGTTGTTTATGAAAATAAATTTAAATTAACCGGAAGATCTGCTTTCTTTCTTTATCCAACCATCAGGTAAAGGAACTGACTGTTCATTATCAGACATCTTTTATTCTTAAAGGTATCTGTAATTGACGAAGATAATTTATGTTATCAGATTTGAGTAATTTAATATTGTAAAATGTAGATTGAAATATTTAAAGTAATTAGAGCATTACTTTAAATAGTTCTTTAATTTTTTTCAAAAATGATTAATGTAATAATTCAAAATTTGTTTAAATACAAGTCAACAGACAGTAAGTAAAATGAAATACAAATTTCAAGTTTTGTGAGTTACATGATAGATCATTTAAATGTAATTGCATAAATTAGGTTTTACAGGTAAAATAAAATTATTTAAAAAAATTATTGGAGTTAATGCACAAAAATACAAAATAGTTTAAGAAAATTCTACAACAAAATATCAATTAAACTTGAACTATATTTGCTTAATATATTTTGAATAGATATTAAATTCAATGCCAGTTAGTTGATAATCTTAATTTTATGGAAAAATACAAATAAAAATGGATATTAAAATCTTAAGTAAAAAAGTTAAAAAAATAGAAGCTAATAAAATTAATAAATAAATTGCAATTTTACAAAAAATACAATTCATGATAAAAAATTTCAAACTTTATAATAATATAAGAGGGCTATGAACCTTTTGAAAAATCAAAAAATAAATAAGTAGAATAATTTAAAGTGTTATTTAACAACATATAAAAGACATTTATTATGTAGATGGAATCATAAAAGTAAGACAATATGACTCAACAAAGTAGTAAAACGCTATATATAACATAATGAAAAATGACTAAGAATAAAGCAAATATAAAAACATCAGAATGATTTTATAAATTACCACAAAAACTACTATAATTTACCTAAATAAAAGTATTGCAATTTTCTGCGTTATTCATAATCGTAAAAACGTTTTCGCACAGTAAGAGGATATATTTGATCATCGAAAATCATTATAATATTTTAATCATAAATATAATCAGCAATAAGTAAGTATAAAAAGATACAAAAAATGTTTTTTTGTTATACTTTAATAACTTCTTTAAAGCAATAATTATTTTGATACTTTGTCTAAAAATGAGATTATTACTCAGTGGGCTCCTATTCGATTTCTCTGTCTGTTTTCTGGCTCCTTTCAACTGTCCATGGAAACAGGCTTTTGCCTTAGTTGCTTTTCAAGAGATTTTCATAATTATTTGAAAGATTTAATAATAAATTTCTTATTCTTCTTGGTGGCAAATAAATTGTAAAAATACTGTTTTGGTTCATGCAAGCTTATTTTATTTGGATAAGGTTTTCAGAATATAGGTTATATTCTATTAGTAAAGGCCCAAAAGTTGTGATAAATTCTTTCTGCCAATTGGTTTATATATTATCAGTGAATAATTACTATATTTGTACAAGAAATCGATCGAAAAATTTTTGGTTTTGTTATACTACAAATTCATGGTAAAAAGAAACTGTGTTTAAAGTTTCTACTTATTCGGACAAAAGTAAGAAAATAATGGAATCGAATGAAAGCAGACCGAATGTACCGTACAAAAAAATTAGAGTCCCTTTCTGACAAACCTTCTTCATCAACTCAAATTGCAATGGCGATTACCATCCGTGAATAAAATTTGCTCCGGTTAGGATTCGACAATAGAGTGTAATAAATGACTCTCCTGGTTTTATCTAACCTGTAGTGATGTAAGCGAGAAAATTTATGATATATTTGAATAAGTAATCTTAATTTTTGAATAATTCATTTTATTTGAATAAGTTTCAGGTTATTCAATTTGAATAAGTGACAGTAAAAAGACAAGATTGTAAAATCTATGGTGGACCCAAATAAAACTGGCAAGACCTTACGTTCAAGTGTACAGAAAAATTCTGACAAACCGACTTCTTCAAAACAAGCTTCCAATGGCAATTGCCAATCCTGCAATAAATTTTGCTATGGTGGAGATCCGGTAATAGAATGCATTAAATGCCTCTTCTGGTTTCATCTCACCTGTAGTGATGTGAGCAAAACAATTTATGAAATATTTGATAACAACCAAATGAAGCAAATGGGGTTTAAATGGTTCTGCATTAAATGTAGAACCATGGACACAACAACTACCTCCTCTAATTATAATTCAAACCTATTGTCCGACATCAGCAAATCGATAACCACTGAATTGGTCAAATTTAAATCTGAAATTGGCAACTATGTTGCCAAGATCAACGAAAAAATCTCTAGTTTGTCTGAATCAATGGACGAACTGGATACCTCTACAAAGAAGCCTCTCACATGGGCCTCGGTGGTCGGTGATCCCGGTTCCGTAAAAAATGCTAGCATGGTGCAGCTTCTTGCCAAGAAGGTCACCGACACACACAAAAAACTTACTTTGTACCGTGAAGACAGAGAAAACAATCTCATCATCTTTAATGTCTCTGAGACTAATAAAGATGATGACAGTAGGTTTTTTAATCAAATGTGCTCTCAAAGCCTTGATTTTGTGGACGTTTTAAAGGTATCAATGACTAGACTTGGAGCAAAAAGCTCATATCATCAAAGACCGTTGAAAGTGTCTTTTCAGGAAAATTGGAACAAATGCAAGTTTCTTGCCAAGCTGTATAAGCTAAAGCTTGGCAAAAAATTCGAGTACATTAGAGTAGGAAATGATATGTGTGAAGATGATCGCTTAAAAAATAAGCGTCTTCTAAAAGAAGCGTATAACCGAAATCAGAAGGAACAACCAACTGATTCCAAATACAAAGTTCGAGGTCCACCATGAATCTTGAGAATTGTCAAAATTTTATTCAAAAAACGAAGTGGCAAATAATCACTGGTCCCACATCTTCTTTTTTCACATTCTCTCCGCACACAATTGTCAATACCATCCTTTCAGCCCAAGATATCAATTTACAGAAGCTTATCATCAAATTTCACAATCGTCAAAAAGACAATTCTTCTATTACATTAGGTATGTTCTTCAACGCATGGTCGATTATTAACAAAATTTTCAATTGAAAGCTCTTTTGCATTCTCAAGATTTCACATTTGTTTTTATTGCCGAAACTTGGTTGAAACCGTTTTATCCTGATTCTTTTCTGGTTGACGGCAATCTTTTTTGTGTTTCGCGTTGTGACAGACTGTATGATAGAGGCGGCGGTGTTTGCGTAATTTACAAAACATCGCTTGCACCTATGATCTCTAGAATTCAGATCGATCCCATTAATTATGCAAGATTTGAGATTATCGCTTTTGATTTTCATTACTCAAAGTCCAAATTTTCTCGTTTTATATGTACCTATCTACCACCCTCTAAAACTAATGATGAGGTTACTGTTAAGACCTTATTGAAGGTTCTGAAGAGTGTTGTGTGTCCTGAGTTATATATTTTGGGGGATTTTAATTTTAGTAAAATTGATTGGAATAACCCGAATTTAGCATTTTTTGGAAAATCGTTTAACTTGAATAGCGATAAAGCTAATTCAGCTTTTTTAAGTCATGCTTTTTTAAGCTTCCTCGATGCCAATAATCTATCTCAGATGGTTACTTTTCCGACCCAAGTTAGTGGTAATACTTTGGATCTTCCTTTAACATCGTTAAAGAGTCAATCAAAAAATTCATACCTTTTTATAGAGCCAACAAAAAAAACACATTTGCCCAAAAATTTTAGGAATTTACAACATTTAAAAACCTCCTATACAAACAAACTAAAACAGACCCTTCCATCAAATCTCTGTACAAAGATCTTTGTATAGTTTACAAGAAATCTATTTCTAACTTCTATTTAGGAAGAGAAAGTGCAGTTTTATCTTCACCTAGCAATAAAACGTTTTTTGGTTTAACAAATCGCAAGCTTAAGACGAGATCTCAAATACCTCCCTTATTTGTTAACAGCGACCAGCTTATGATAGAGCCAGAGAATAAAGCTGAATTGCTAGGCAATCAACTTGATAGCGTTTTTATAACTGATGATGGTAATACTCCTTCTCTTTCCTACTCCGACATTCTTACAAATGTCTCTGAGATGGTAGATCTTGACATAACGGTCAATATGGTATCTAAGGCTATTTCTTCTTTAAAATCATTAGTTTCCAACACCCCAGATCAGATCCCAGCTTTGTTTTTAAGAAAAACTACTTCCTCTTTATGGCTACTCTTTAACATCACTCTTAGACAAGGAAGAGTTGCACAAATTTGGAAGAAAGCCCTTATTACTCCAATTCATAAAAAGGGTCCCAGAAACACCGCAAATAACTAAAGAACAGTTTTGCTGACTTCAGTTATCTGCAGAGCTCAAGAACATATCATTCACAATCATATGACCAGTCATTTAATGGAGCACCATCTAATATCTGATGCCCAGCATGACTTTGTGAAACGGAGATCTTCCCTGACTCAACATCTCACTTTTCTTAATGAGCTTACAGCCCCTTGTGACATCATATACATCTCGATTTTTCTAAAACGTTCGATTCTGTCCCACACACTAAGCTCGTTACTGTATTAAAAAACTTAGAAATCAACAGCTTTGTCTTACAGTGGATTGAAGATTACCTATCAGGTAGAACCGAACAAACTCGTGTAGAAAGATCTTTATCTACTTCTAGTCAAATCACTAGTGGTGTTCCTCAGGGCTCTGTTCTGGGTCCCCTTTTCTTTTTAATTTTCATCGAAGACCTCATCAGAAAATTAGTAGCAGTAGATGATGTCAGAGTGCTTGTGTATGCAGATGATATCAAGCTATCATCTTATAATCCTTCAAACTGCACTAAACACTGTGGAAAACTGGTCTATGAACTGGCAGCTCAGAATCCAGACCACAAAATCTGAACTTATAACTTTCTGCAAAAACCAGCTGCAAATTCCTTGAACCAATACTCCATCAATAGATTTATTATTCAACAAGTATCTTCTGTCCTAGACCTTGGCATTACTCCATCATCTGACTTTAAATGGCGCAATTATGTTTCTAAAATCTTTGGAAAATCAATCAACCTTGTCTTCCTTATTATAAAGACCTTTTAGTTCACAGAATCACTCGTGTTGTTCAAGCAGAAGTTGAACGTTATAATATTGTTAATATTGTCATTTCTAAGCTGTGATTTCACTTTTTTATATTATTAATATTCTATGTAATTGTTCACTGTCATATGCTTTTGGGACTACTGAAATGCCATGTGTTACATCTTTTGCTTTCTATATTTTTGACTTAATTTTATATTTTAGATATTATTTGTGAGAATGTGTGTTAGCGACAGGTGATCTCTTCAGGCACCTTCCTTCGCATTTATTGTAATAAATAAATATCCTCTACTTAAATTCTTATTGTACTTAAGTTTTGTATCACTCCTATTTTAGTTGAATTACAAATTTAGTTATATCTTATTAGTTAACTATTATCAACCAAATCAAAAAGTAATGATCTGCTTGATACAAGTCACGTTATCAGCAAAGCCATTTTTTCACATGTTTTATTGTAAAAGTATAATTTATTGTTATTTATCAACTACAATATACGTAAAAAGACACAATCACGTTTAGAATCAGCTCACATCATATTTTCAATTTTTTAAATGTCTTGATTATCTTGATATAAACAATTGTCAATTTATTTTTGAATTATTTTTACTTTGTTCAAACACAATAAATTCCAGAGTTACATATTTTTGTTTCATTTGTCGAAAGAAACTTAATAGTCTCTTCTCTCTGATTATATTCTCATAATATTTCATAATGTTTTCAATTCGTTGCAAAAACTTTTGAAAGATTTTTCAATTTCTGTAAACTCATTTATTGCAATGCTTTCCCCTTTTTCCACAAGCATAAAAAAATGTTTTGACTGAAATTTTAGACTTAAAAGAGAAAGCTGAATCAAAGAATCACTCATTAAATCTTGTTTCTGTATCTTGGATGGAGATTGATAAATCTTTTCTACTTTTCGAAGCTTCCGTTTTGAAAGATTTAGCTTAAAGTTTTTCATTTGGTCGAATTCATTAGAAGTTAGATATATTTGATGAAGTTTTGATGATGATTCTTCTATAAGTAAATGAGATGTAATTATTTTTGCTGTTAACCATTCATTAAAAGAAGTTGTTAAAACAAAGTTTTTATAAATTATTATAACTCCAAAGTTATCTTTTAATCTCGTGCACCTTTCTTTAAATAGCAATGCCGGGTAGTTTTGCTCAAAGTCAAAGTCTCCCCACTCTAGTTTTAAAGCAAATGAAAAAGCTGATGCAATATCTATTTTATGATTTAGCCAGTTTTTAACCATTGATTCAACGGACTCAAAAGAAAATATTATAGACTGAATGATAAAATCCAAATACAAACAAATCTGAGTAGATTTCAAAATACCTTTGTGGCAGCCTAATCCAAATGAGATTTTCTCAAACTTTTTGAGTGTAAAAATCTTTCCCTCGAAATGGAAACTTTGTACTTGGAAACTAGTCATGCTTTGCACTGAAGTTGACAGAGATACAATAGAATTAGATAACCAACAAGAAAAGTTGTCTTGTGCACTCTCAGGATAGAAGTAGATCACAGCTTTGATCGGATCATCACTTTCACATTTTAGTTTCGATGTATCGTGAATAAACAATACAAATTTGTTTTGTTCGTCGTAAATATCAACATTTTTCTGACTGATCAGACCACAGCTTAAAGACATGTGTTTCAATACTTTAAAAGTCAAACGCAAAATTTTCTGAAGATGGTTTTTACTAGAACTTAGTTCGCTGTTTCAGCTTATAATAAACTTCTAATAATTGATTCTAACAATTTAATTTTTAATTTGTAAAAAAGTGCAATGCAGTTTTGAATTTATTGAAGTAAAAAATGGTAAAAACTTATCAAAAATCCTTACACCAGCTTACTAGCTATTCACTTAAATTAACAAAGTTTAAAAAAAAACAGTTCTTACAAGAGTTGTAAATATCTTTTTGATTTTGTTACCACAAAAACAAAAGCATCAACTTGAATAAACGCACAACACACACGAGCTTGCTTTGTTAAAGTTAAGCATTAAAACGATAATCGCTTACATGTGTTTACACAGCAACTGACCTTTTAAACAGACTGTTTACTTTTTGATGTTTCTACGATTAACATAAATGATTTTCAAATGTTCAATATAAACAAAATTTAAAGTTTGATAACTTTGTGTTTTATTTTGCTAAAAAAGTTAGATAAAGTAAAAATAGTTTTTTGGTACCAAGCTCAGCTAAGCATTATGATTAGTTAGAATTTCTTTGGTGTTAATAAAATATTTGTGCTAAATACTTCCAAAGTTAAACTTGAATCGAAAGAAAAACAATTTCTTAACAATATGATTTTTGAGGGTTATTTTTGTAAACAAACTAAAAGACTTTAGCAAATATTTCATAGATAAGTTTTAATAATTATTCTCCTAGTAGAATATAATTGACTTGATTATCGTCAAGAACTGGAATTTCTACAAAATCATTTTTGTTTGAGCGTTTAGGTTTCAATTATGAAGTTTTTATTACTGAACTTATACGAAAAAAAAATGTTTAATGAAATAAACCACAAATATTTGTTGAAACTAATTTTTTTATAGAAGTTTTCGTTTAAAACAAGAAAACTTCCGATCAAAGAGTGTAAAAGATTAATTACTTTTTGTATGTAGCATTATTTGATTTTAAGCTAATGTAGCGCAACAAAAACTTTGATACTTTAAACATTTAACAGCGTTTCTAAAAAAGCTTTTCTGTGTTAGTTGCTTTGAAAAAAAAAGCCTTAATCTTTAATGATATGAAAGTATTTTAAAATCTTCGTTATTTTGTTGATGAAAAACTTTGTCATTTTGTTATGATCCTGTTCTCGTTGTAACGCAGCGATTGTTTCCTTTTTTAAAAAGCACAACTAATTAAAATGAAAATAAATAAAAAGATATAAACAAAAAACCAACAAATATGTTATTTGTGTGAAAATATGTTAGCGAGAGGTACTCTCTTCAGGTACCCTCCTTCGCATTTATTGTAATAAAAAATATTGAATTATTGCAAAAGAATATTTTTTAAGTTATGAAATCAACAGCAAACAAGTTCGGAAAACAAGTTCAATATAACTTTGTACATTTTTTAGAATTTTTTTTACTATTGTCTTTTATTGAGCTTTTTTCAAAAGTAAATAGCGCCTTTTTAGTATATTCAAGGATGAAAAGATGCAAATAAAAACTTTCCTTTTGCGGCCATTTGAATATAAAAATCTTAAAACTTATTGAGAAAGCTGTTTAAAAAGTTTGCTTTTAAAAGAAACTCATATTAATGATGAAAATTTAATTTTATGAATATGATAAAAAAGCTTAATTAAGAATTTATGAGATAAAGTTTCTCGCGACACAGAAAAATACAAACAGACTACTTCAAATTCATTCAGAAAAGTTTGAAATTTAAGGAAAACATGTTGATGGTATTTAGGACTAAAACTCATAAAATACTAAAACTAGACAGAGCTTTTAGAAAAAAGAAATTATAAAGTAACTTTTCAAAATTAGAGTTTATTAAAATGAAGTTTATATAAACTTAACTTAACTTCATTTTATATTATTTATTATTAATCTCAAAAATAAGATGAAAATAAATCTGGAATACTTTTGTAAAAAAAAAATTCAATTGACTGGAATTCTTTAGTGTCATATGGAAATAGCTTTCAACAATAAAAATAATCGATTGATAAATTATAACGATGGCTGGTTCGAATTTTAATTTAATTTTGCTTGCTTTCATTGTTTGTTCAATATAATGCTTTTCATTTACATTCATTCATAAAAAGTAAAACTTCCTTTTGTGTTTACTAATGACTTTTCAGTGCTATGTATAATAAATTGACATTTTAATGAAAAGACTATAACAATAACATCAGTATGATTAAACAATTTATGATTAAAAGCAATTCAGAAGAAAATACTTATTGCTTTGGTTAGCGAGTATCAAACAAGTTGAAAATGAAATTTGTTTTTTTCTATTATCTTTTGTTCATGAAGACTATTGTCAGACAAAAAACCGTGATTTCCACAATTCCAGTCACTTTGTAATTAAAATGAAACTTATTTTTCAATGATAAGATTTCAGTTTTTAGATTTTTAATCATATATACAAATACAACCATAGGATTTTTTTTTTCATAAATCTATACAACTTTTAATTAGTTGGTAAAAATTAATATAATTACTACTTATATGTGCTCTTATAATGCTAATGAGGGGTCCTTTTTATCAAATCACATACTACATTTGATGTTTTAATTTGATATAATCTGCCATTGTAAAACAGTTGCAAATAAACTTGCAAAAATTAAAGACATAAAAACTAATGAAAATATTTTAGTATTAGTTTTTGATAACAATTTATTGATGACAAAAATCCAAATTTAGAAATTAAAAGTTTGAAATTTCTACTCAAAACTACTTTGAGGAGCAATAAATAACAACTTTTAGTTTTTAGCTTATTTGCAAAAATTTAAAAAATCTATTTTTTAATGATATCATCACCGGTTTCGACAGATTAGAGATAATATGATGATCATGCACCACGGTTACAGGAGTATTTTAATGACATTTTCATCAAACATTTTTTGAAACAAAGAAAAACATTTCATAAAAAACATTTTAACAAAATTCTTTTAAAACTTAAATGTTTTGTTTGAGTCAAAAGTGTTTCAAGAATGTTAAGTCGTTTCTCCGGTTGAATTTACAGAATTTACTAAAGTTTGCAACCACGAAAGTAAGTTTTTCATGAGAAACTGATTTTATATTTACGAAGCAACTGAATCTATAAAGCTTATGTTAATTCTTTTATTTTTCAAAAGTTTTTCATGGAGCTTAAACTAATTTTGACAAAGAATATTTCAATAAATAACAAAAACGTTTGTCTTCATTATAAGTCTATTAAAAATAGAAATCCTAATGATTTTTAATAACAATTTTGAATACTAAAACTGCTTTATTTCTTTATTCAAAATAATAATACATTAATGAATGTAATGTAAAGTCGAATCTAACTTTTGAAGTTTTATGAAAAAGTAACCAGAAGTATTTTTGCTGTGTCATCTTAGAACTTTTTTCTAATTACTACATTTCTAGAATTTAAATTTTATGCCAAGCCTAATCTGGAATACTTTCTAATCTAATGAAAGTCAACACTTAAAATTAACTTTCTTGTATTCTGCAAATTACAATTCTTATCGCAGTCAAATGAATATTTATTTACAAAAGGACAGAAGAAACTCTTCAAACATAAAATTTGAAAATATAAAGATTACTACAATTTAAAAAGTTTCTATAAATCAAGTAGCAATGATATCAAGAATTTCAATAAATTGCCAAGAGGTTCATTTAATATTCTTGTTAACCTATCTAACGAATTTGATGAAGTTTTGTCCTTGCTTACATCCCAAAACAAAGCGACAGTAAATACAGGTCACTGAAAAATCAATTTGAATCTTAGATTCAACACTAAGATCATTTGTGGAAAACTTACTTGGACTAAAAAGTTGGCTGCATCTTTTTACAAATCTCAAGGAATAGTTCGATCTTAAACAAGACAGCCGACAAGTTTTTGCCTAAAATTACAAAACTTTGTTAAATAAGAAAAAATATATTAAAATTTGAAGAAGCAAAAGTTTTGCTTATGTTAAGAAATCAAAATTAAATTTAACTTACCAGTCTTTTTTGAAGATGTCTTTTCTTTGAATTTTTATCTGAAATTAAATTAAAAGGTATTTATTATTCCTGTTAAACTGCTGAGAATCAAAGAATAAAAATTATTTTAGGTATAAGTACTCACATTTAGACTCAGTCTGTAGTACCAAGGTTGATGTAATTAAGACAACAAAAAGAAGTGAAATTGTAGAAAGCTTCATTCTGTAGATCACCAGAAATAGGATTGAATGCAGTAGACTTGAAGTTGACTTGAATATAGAATTGCGATTGGAGCTCCATATTTATACAGTCGATATAAAAAGTACGCTGAATAACGTTCCGCTAGTAAACAGACGGGGACTTCTGAAAATTTTATACGCTTCATTGAAGGTTACAGCAAGATATTACAAAATATGATCTGGCTTGCGAGAAAATTTTCATTTTCAAAATATTTCCCCATTTTGCGCGATAAGGGAAATTTAGTTACATCATTAATTGTTAAAGAAGTCAATATCTGTCAAATTTTATTCATAAAAGTTTTTGGAAAACTTGGGGTTTCTTCTACTGTATAAAACTTGTTAAGCTTAAGGAATGAAAGATTTGTGACAATAGTAAAAAACGATCATAATAAGGTATACAAGTATATTTATTGTGAGTATATATATAATTAAATATATTTTGATGTGCTTGCTTATAATGAATTAAATACTAAATACTCTTAATTGAAAAAAATGTGTTAATAAACTATTTTCTGGTTTTTATAACATACAACTTTAATTGCTAATCAAAAATAAGTAATTTTATAACTTAAGTAGTATTTATTCGGTTTCATACTTCTAAAGTTAAAATAAATATTTTTCGTATAAAACGAAACATAATGTACCTATTAAAAAAGTCTAAAGAACTTTACTAGTGAGTTAGTCGGTTATACTGAGCAAGTTATAACAGAACTTCTAAACCTTTTATGGCAAAAACATTTTTATAGTGAAAATAAAAGATGATAAGTAAAATAATGTAACCATATGATTATTCAATTAATGTCTAAAAAGCTCAAAATCGTTTTGAAATTTTAAGTTGATTTTTACTACTGACAATTATATTAAAGTTTGAAATTATTGTATAAGATAGAGCTTGCAAAAGTTGCTAAAGATGTTTGTCGATTGAGATTAGTTATCACTTTTTTGTCTTAAATATTTTACTACAAAGTCATACACACAAGTATGTCTAGCCAATTATACAAGAATTCATCTGAAAATTTGCTATAAAATTTGGAATATTTTTATCAGGAGTCTTACTCCAACTTATTTTCATCTCTTAAACCTCGTTTTAGCCCCAAAGCTGATTAATACACATCTACAGATACTAACAGAATAATACCAGATACTGTAGTTACATTTACTCTCATAGGGCTAACAAACAATTTCATTAATGAATGTAATGTAAAGTCGAATCTAACTTTTTAATTTTATGAAAAAGTGACCAGAAGTATTTTTGCTGTGTCATCTTAGAACTTTTTTCTAATTACTACATTTCTAGAATTTAAATTTTATGCCAAGCCTAATCTTGAATACTTTCTAATCTAATGAAAGTCAACACTTAAAATTAACTTTCTTGTATTCTGCAAATTACAGTTCTTATCGCAGTCAAATGAATATTTATTTACAAAAGGACAGAAGAAACTCTTCAAACATAAAATTTATAAATTAACAAAAAATTTCACTAATAACAAAAAAAGAATCTATTTCATTGTTACGGTATTTGAACTTGTCAATTAAGTTGGTAATAAACCTTTGATGAATCAACATAATGGTTTGTTAGGATTGAAAGTGTATTTGCATCAGTAAACTATGTTTTCTAAGACAATGATTTATCATCAAAAACTTTAAAATATATTTTTGGTCAATTTTATTGGTTTCAATCTTTTATCAGAATGAAATCATTTTACACATTTAGGAAAATGTACTTTATGATTAACATATTTTTGATTTTGGTTAAAACTTTGAATACATATTTTAATTGTATATTTAAATTCAGGTTTTATATTTATTTTTTTAAAGCTAAATTGAAATGCTGAATGTTTTTACTATTTTAATTTCTAAAATATTTTCCTGAGAAACAAAACATAATTATATAATAATACAATTTCTAAACCAACAAAAAAATTGTTTTTATTGGTTTTGTTTACAGTTCATAATTTTAAACAAGTTTTATCTCAACCTAATCTAAAAATAGTATTCAGCTTTATAATAAAATATAACCATAAAATATACCAGGAGATTATTTTTCTTTATCAGTGTTAGAGAAAAATAATTATTCATTTGTATAAATGTTAAATTATGTTCTAAATGTTCAATTGGCTACAAGTAACTTTTTACTGTAGCAAATCAGTGAATCCAAAATTAGAATGCTTTTAAAAATTGTGATTTAGAAAAATACTTTATCAAAACAAAAAGATAAGTAAAGACTATTTTTTTCGTATTTATTTCATTAAAGATAAAAGAATTTTGTTGCTGGTTAAGATTTAAAATCAAACAACCACAAACAAATTATGCCTTAAAAACTTATACCAATTTTACAAGTTCACTTTAAAAATACATTGCGCAAGATTTAAGATTTTAAATATTCTTTCAGTCAACTTCACCAAATTCAACCAAGGCGTTTTGTAAACACTTAAAATGATTTTAGAGTAGAAGGTATAAACTATCATCTAAAAATACCTTGAAATTAACTTCCATTTGTTCTCTAAAAACTACTTTCTGGCTCAAATACTTGGCGATAAGTTGATCTCTGGCATGGTATGTACAAAAGTATATGCGTAGCAATAATTAAATTAGACTGCTCAAAAGCAAAGCCATTTATCAATTTAAAATTGTTTAATTACTGATTTAATGAAACTCTAAAACAACAGCTCAGTCGTTATTCGTAGAAAGTCATATTAAAAGTTTATGAAGATAGGAAATTAGGAAACTCTCAGAAAATTGTAAGCAACTTCACAGGGATGGATGTAGTAACAGAATCGGCACACAACTAGAACAAGTAAAATTGTGATTGTAACATTTTTTTTTAATTATCAAAGTTAAAAACTGAACAATTAAAATACCTGGTGGCTTTTTACAAATGTTAAACCGTCGTTTTTCGGCACAAACTTGACGACATTTGCGATTCTAATGAAGACTTATTATGAAATAAACTCATAAAATAAAGTTTTAAATTATCACTTTTTAATTTCTTTTAAGTCATATAATATAATCATAAAAGAAATGAAGCTTACCTTCAGCAACCGCTTGAAAATTCTAAATGTGAGATCTAAACAAAACAAAAAACTGTTGAAAAAGTAGAATTGTCAAATATAAGTAGTTTCTATTTCATTCTATCTAATTGTGATTCAAATTTAAACCTCACAAAATTGTTATATTTTAGTTTAAATCAAAAGAAGTTTTACTAAAACGCCTAGATCCACTTTGAAGAATCAATATGAAAAAGATGAGAACAAAAAATCTTCTAGAAAAGATTTTCATTTCTTTCAGTGACTTCAGAAGCTGAAGAACTACAATAAAACAATTGTTGTTATTATATACTAAGAACCAGATTTAAATTGAATTATCTTTAAACATATCTGATTATTTTCAAGTCTTCAAAAAATGATTAATTTCTTTAAATCAACTTTAAAATGAAAACTTTTAAATGTTACTAATGTAACTTTTTTCTGAAATTGTTTCTTTATTTTCTCATTAAATTGCTGTTTTTTTAATATTGTTATTTTAAAAGACAAATTTTCGATAAATATATCTTCCTGAAAAGCTGATGTTTAAACGATGAGTTTTTACATGTACTTAAATTGTTTCACCGAAATACAATCATTGTAAGAAGTTAGAAGAATGAAACTTAAAAGCCACCCCTTTGCCACCAAACATAACATTTTTCACAAAGATTTATTTGACTTGTTTTGTTAGCTGAATCCCTTTACAGGTGAAGATGCTAGATGGAACCAGTTAACTTTCTTATAACTATTTAAGATTGCAAAGTTCTACTAATCAAAGTTCTTAGCATACATTGTACGCAAAAGATGTTTTTGTCTGAAGAAATTATCTTCAATTTTGCTTATAAAAATTAAATAAAAATTGTTTACAAAATTAATTTTAATTACCCTTCATTCTAGTATCAATTGAATATCAAGAATACAATCCAAAAGACTTATTAAAAATAGTAACCTTATCATTAAAGTTTAGTTGAAATTAAAAAAATTTTACCGTTAAAATACTCATTAGGGTTTGAAATGATTCTAAAAGCAAGATGAGTTTTAGAGATTGTTTATCATTAAACAGTTTTCAAATAAATTATAAAAACATTAGTTGGTGAATCTTGTTAAGGATGGAGTGAAAATATCAAAAGTTTAAGAGCCTTATTTGCAGTTTTATCAACTCAATCATGAAAAGTATAATTTTATATTTAATCAAGCATAATTCTTCCTTGATACAATTTTATAGAAAATAGCACATGCGGGCGTTAAAGTTTATAAATTTAGCTTATAAGCTTTGAAAAATGTAAAAAGTAAAAATAAATGATGTTTAAACAACTAAAAAATCACATTTAATTAAGTAAATAGAAAACTTAGATTTGAGTTTAGTCTCAAAACGCTATGAGCAACAGTTTTTCTATTATACTCTATTAGTAATCAAAAACGATTAAAAAATTTTGTAGTGATTGATCAGAATTTTATGTAAGTAACAAATAATTCAGCTAATGGGTTAAACTGTTGTAACTTTTTAATTTTGATATCTATAATTAGTAATAATTTGAACATGTCTAAATGATTTAAATATGAATTTTCAAATTCTATTCAAGTAGAAATTTAACT
This sequence comes from Pegea sp. RAD2-039, assembly GCA_034620365.1. Taxonomy (NCBI): domain Eukaryota; kingdom Metazoa; phylum Chordata; class Thaliacea; order Salpida; family Salpidae; genus Pegea; species Pegea sp. RAD2-039. The sequence continues at coordinate 421,797 of JAQGEQ010000201.1, forward strand.
AGCAGAGCTATAAAAGTTACTTTGGAAGTTTCATTAAAATAGTTATAAATGACCTTTAGTGGAAATCATTTATTTCTTATTATCATAACTTAAGTACCAGGCAAAATAATTTCAAGAAAAAAGACTTTTAATTGTCATAGTTAGCGGTTTCATTAAATCTTATAATTTTTTAAATAAAAATCTAAAACGTCAAATTAAATTTGCTTTATTGTGACTATCATTTTGAAGTTTAAATTTGTTAAAGAAGAATTCATTGCTTGGGTTCTGTCATTTAAGTCATATGAAGGTAGTAAATGCCTCAATGAAATACAAATTTAGCGTTTCTCAAACACTCTAACTTTTCTGAAACTGTCAAACATTCACTTGTAGTTGTTGACAATATTTCATTTAATTCATTTTTTGTTGGTTTCTTTTCAACTATTGTTTTACAGTAAAGTTATATAAATTGTTAATAGTTTGTAAACGATTTACTAGAATACAAGTCTTTGAAAAGATATGGCAACTAACAATCTATTTACAGTTGGATGTATATGTAAGCTAATGTTTTAATTTCTTGAGATAAAGTTGTTTTCGAAATTGAAAAATATATATTCAGGATTGTACAAGATTTAAAAGATTAAATATCTGAAAAAAGATTAGTTCAATAAATACATCGGATTCTAAGATTAGATAAACTGAACGAAAAGCCCATCGTAATTAAAAAGCTCTTAATAAAGAACTTTTGTAAATAAATTTTTTTTTCAAATAAAAAAATGTTTTTTATGAAGTTCAAATTACAACTAGTGAAAACAAAAAGTTTGTCAAATAATTTTGAAATTAAGCTTGGTATTTTTTCATCAATAATGTCTTTTAAATTATTCTATTATATGTTTAACTGTAGTAGCTTTCAAACTGGAAATGTTCAAGAAAAACTGAAAATGTATTCTTTGCTTAATTTGTTAAAACACGATACAAATTATTGTGAACTGAAGAAAGAGTTTGTATTTAAAAGGGAAAATTTACTTTAACTGGGTAATGAAAAAAGAAAGTTTAGGACATCAGATACTTTTAAAGCTGATTAGAATATTTTATTTCAATCAACTATATGGTAAATACAATTGAAATACTTGCAATAAATTCGAACGTAATGTACAAACATTCTGCCAAATAAATCAGCTTGTCCTCATGATTTGTATCACTAAATAAAATCAAGCATTGATCTATAACCATCCTCAAAGAGTTCAGCTTCAGGGTTGCTCCATGGGAAAAATATGGAAGTATTATAAAAAAAAAGCTGTTAGACAGTTTTGATTATTTTCAATCAATAGTTCGTAGAACCTTTTACACAATTTACTGAAAGGAAAGTATCTAGAAAAAGTTTAGTCTTCAAAAGAGTTAATAGAAGATTTAAAGATGACTTTGAAGGATATAGCAAAGACTAATGAGCGCTAAAACAAAAAAGTCAAATCAGTTGTGTCAACAAAGAAATAAACCTTTTATATGAAAAGCTTTAGTGAGCTTTCTTATCTAAAAAAATTAAAAGTAAATGAAAAGTGGTTTTCCTGAATGAATGTTTTTTACATTAAACTAAATATTAAAAGAATATGTAAAGAAGATGAACAGCAGAAAATCTATCAGTCAACTTTTATTCCATATCTATAATTTCAAAGTTAGATATGTTAAAGCAATATCAAGAAATAATTTAAACTGCGTAAGTGAACAAATTCAATTTTGAATAACTTTATTTTATTTGTTTCTCAGAAACTAGAGAAATTACTTACCAGATAACTGAGACTCACAAGTTAAGTGGTGATAGTAAAGAGTGTATCACATTCACTTGTATTTGGAAAGAAAAGTTAAAAATGTTAATTAATTGATGCCAGTAAAGGTTTGGACGAGATACAAGTAAAAGGAAGTAACAAAGGTGTTTTCTCAATTTAAACACTCTCTTATCAATTGACTAAAATTATTATTAGATTGATAATTAGGCTGTGAAATAGAAGAAAAACTAATTTGCAATAAAATAAGAATAAAATATTTGTTGTTTTTTGGCCCGCTCCGGTCATGAATATAAGTGCCAGGACAGTTATGGAGACCGAGTTGTTGCCCATGCAGTACGAATCCAATCTCCACGCCAACAATGTATGCAGCGGAACAGAAGGACTGATGCAGCTGGCGTCGCAGGAGCTGTCAGAATGAAAGTGAGTACAGTGACAAACTGCCTACGAGACTCCAACTCCGGCTTTGAATTCAGAGTTTTTCGTCTCCTTGAAGTGTTGTGATTTTACCAGATTCACAAGGCCCTTCTACCAGGGTTTTTATGGGCTTTCTTGTCGAAAGGACAATGTAAGTAGTATTCATGAAATTTACTGAGAGAAAATATGCGAGTGTTTGATACAAACTAATTGCAATTGATTATTGAAAAACTTTTTGAAGCGCCATGAAAAGTTTACAGAACATAAAACTAATTGAAGTTGAGAAAATAAATATTTTCGTAATTTTATCTTTTTTGTTTTGACTTTACTATTAGATTTAATAAAATTTATTTTAGAATTAAAGTGATTTAAGATGAAAGAAGGAAGTTCTTTGACCCGTCTTCAGCCGAGGTTTTTCTTCAGCAACTAATTTTTTTGACAAATTCTAACAATACTAAAATGAAATAATAAAAATATATTTTCAGAATTAATTTTGTTAAAAACTTTTAAATTAAACTTCAAATTACTTCCTTTATATAAATCAAATAAAAAAAATTCAAACCATTTAGTATAACTCCAAAATATACTAAAAAAATGAAAATTATTTGATAAATGAAGTAAAAAAGGCAGCTGAAGTGACGACAACCCGATAAATATTCACAAAAATCAATAAAACCCTAGTTTTTCACCTTGACCTACAAACCCTTTGACATCAAGCTAATAAAACTGATTTAAAAGAAAAACTCGTTCTTATTATTCGAGAATTCTAAAATTTAAACTATGTGACAAGGCTTGGTTTCTGTTTAAACATTTTTGTTGAAAATTAATTAAAAAGTTAAACTGACTAAATCAAAAACTTCATCCGGTAGGTAGAGCTAGAGAGTTAAAGTAAAAATGAAATGAGATTTAAACAAATAATTGATTTGATAAACTTCAGACTTTCATCCTAGTAAATTTGCATCCATGATAAAATACTAACTATTCAATTGATGTTAGCTTTGGTTAAAAACACAAGAAGCTCTAATGTCGATTCAAACCATCTAATCCCTGCTTCACATACAAGCTAACCAGTTGTAACATCTCTTCTTGTAAATGCAACAAACAGAATCAGTTTGAGAAAGTTGGTTTCAATTCAAAGAAAAGTTTTAATATATCACAAATCATTGACATCAAGTTAAAAGAGTTAAAAAGATCTCTGATGATAAAAGAAATGAAAGATGCTAACTTGAAACATTTCAAATTATCCTGAAATTCGAGTTTCGCCGAAGACAAAACATTTTTGTTTTTTTACTGAAGCAGTGTGAGCAAAAGAAAGAGGCAGCTGTTAAAGATGACTTTGTCAAAAGATCACATCTACATGATCAAGGAGTTAAAACACAACTGAGCCTTGCCGGTGTCACGTGATTCGCGATAGAAACCAGCGAAACTGCATGATGAGAAAATAGAAAAAAAACAAAACTGTATGAATAAGAAGCAAAAAAATCAGCTGAAAGTTGAATGGAAAAGAAATAGGAGTGGCAAAAGTTACTGGATGACGTCATTACACGTGACGTCATCACTCGCTTTTTTAGTACGCGTAAAAGTAAAAAAAAATACTGATAAAAATAAATCCCTGGTTTCTTCCGGATCTTCCTTGCTGCATCCTCGAAAGTAGAATCATCAAAATAATCTTCTGCTCATCTTTCAAGGTTCATCTCACCTTTGGTTGGGTAAGAAAGCGGGTGAAGTCGATTTTAGGGCACATTCACTCCTCCCAGGGACACATGGTTGATATCCAACTATTGATCCACATCCAGATCTTCCAGAAGACATAGTAGCAACTTCTTTCCACTCATTTCGAAGCTCATCGTAACATTCGATGCTGGAAAGAAACTCAGCGCCGTCATAACCACCTGTAAAAGTTTCATTCGAAATCTTTGAAGATTAGCTTGGATGCAGGGACACACCAATAGCATAGATCATGTTGTTGAAGACAGTTACAGTGAGAGCAGATCTTCGGTGTTTCATTCGCGCTACTTCCTTCCATGTATTGTTCATCACATTATAACGCTCTACTGAATTCAGTTGTTCGTTGCCATCGTAACCACCGACAGCATAAATGTGGTTACCAAGCGCGACTACACCTACAACCAGCAGTCAGCACCACGTGAGTAACATCGTGTAATGACGTCATACCTGCACCACTACGCGGCGTCAACATCGATTGCACGAAACACCATTGATCGTTTTCAGGGTGGTATTGTTCAACAGAAGCCAGTCGATGCCTTCCATCGAAGCCACCGATGGCGTACAACATCCGGTTGACAACCGCGCATCCAACACCAATACGCTGCGTCTTCATTGGCATCATCATCATCCACTTGTCACTGGTTGGATCGTATCTGCTCACGTGACAAGTGAGCTGTGGGCGCGCCTTTGTGACGTCATCACTCACTTTTCAACTGTTTTCTGATGTTCAGTGCCGCGCGACCCACCAACTGCGTACATCTCGTTGTCAATGACACCGACCCCGACCCTGTTCCTTGCCACCATCATGCCTTTACATCGATCCCATTGGTTTGAAATCGGATTGTACCTACGCGCAATCATGACGTCACAAGTAGCTTGCTATGATGACGTCATCACCTATCACATGTAGCTAGGTCGAGACTGCTTTCAGTGGTATTGTTGCGACCACCGATGACGTAGACAAGTCCGTGGATAACGCAAGCAGCTAGCCCAGACCTTGGAGTTGGCAGGTCAGACAGTTTCAACCAAACTTCTTTTTCGGGCAAATAACATTCGACACGGATCAGTGAGTTTCGAAGATAGCCGCCCATGACGTAGATAGCCTGCGACGTTATGAGTCAATACATGATAGCACGATTACACGACGTCATCACCTGGGGAATATCGGGTTGTCTGGGTTTGATTTCAACTGGGTTGTGAACTTTGAGATCTTCAAGAACCTTAGTGAGATGTTTTCGACAATTTTTCATCTTGCTGATCACCGGGCAGTTTTCCAGTTGCATCGATATGAAACTAGGTGTAAGTGAATGACAACGTACCTGGTGAAAAACAGGGTTTCCAACAGAAAATTCAATAAATTCCAGTTATTATGATACTTACAGCAGCAACTAACATAGATAGATACTGTTGCCGTGAAGGTAAGTCATGTGCTACCCACCGTAACACTGCATTGTACACTTGAGATTCACATGAAACGTGCAGTTCATCATTTGAAATCACTTTCGATATTTGACAAACTGTCAATGTTTTAAATTCCTCATTTTTAGAAACCTGTAAAAAGTTAGCTGGTGAAAAGGAAAGGGATTTCCTGTAGAGAAAAACAGTTTTATTGGTCTGTTTACTTGAAATCTTGCAAGTGAAAGGTTAACAAATCAGCAAAATGAAATTGAAAAAAAGTTTTAGTTGAAATGAAATTCAAAGAATTACTTTAGAAATGTGGAAAAATGATGTTTGTTAATATTTATCTAGTGACTACTATTTAATCAAATTATGAGTCAGCAAAATTTGTTTATTTATTCGAAGATAACATTTCCAATTGAGAGGTGACGTGTATACGTGTGAGCGAAGCTGGAAAGTGATACAAATGTACAAATATTTTTTTCAACCCTAACCAACTCATTTATCATTTACTATTAGTTGTTTTCAAAACAATTTCAGTTTGTTTCAAAAATATCAAAAATATTTCTTAAAAGTAGTTTACAATAAAAAGTGGGAAATCTATTTGATATGTAAACTAATGATTATATAAAATCTATTATTTTGTTACTCAGTAAAAGTATTTACTGAAAAATAAAGTTAACTAATTACAAACAACAACAATTATATAAGAGGTTATATGAAATAGGTCAGTTTTTTTTAAACGAAATAATTGAACAAACAAAAGACATTCAAATAAACATAAGAGATGGGTTTTGATGAGGGTTCAAACACATTCTTTACAAGTAGCGGGTAGTTCTTATAAGGCGTGGTTACGCTAACACTGTTTGATTTCAAGTTTGACGTCAACTTGTAAAAATATCAATTTGTGTTGTGGGTGGAAAAAAAAGACCAAAAATATTTACAAGAAAGCTGAGTCATGGTGATCTATGTAATAATTATAATTTGTAAAGTAGAAATGTAAATAGCAACGTATAAAAACTTCTATTTGATTGAATTTGAAATTAACATTTGTACAAAACTCAAATACAACTTCAAATATAATTACAATCATCTATTTACTCAAGCACACGATTGATTTACGCACGAAACGAAATATGCGCAAATGAGAAAAACACCAAAATAGCCACTAACTTCATCAAAATGTTGGCAAATATATTTTTCAATCTTTCGTTTGAACTCCATACATCCGAGGTCACATGCAAATGTAGCAAGTCCGATGCAGTTAGATGGTTCTAGTTGACTTTCCAAGAAACTTTAGGGGATTAAAAAGGATCAGAAATATTTAGTGCAAGTAAACATTGAGAAGGGAACTAACTCGCAGCAGATTCGGACTATGTGATTCATTTGAAGCATACAAGCTCCACTCATAATATGCAAGACACACTTCTCACTAATCTGTATCTTGGATGTGTAAACAAATTCAAGGATTTTCGAGAAGACCTCAGGATGGATGTAACTCATATTAACTTCTGAAGAATTTTTTTCTCGACAGCCACCTAGTGATAGAAATCGTTGAGTGAATCTTCCATCAGATCATCTTTCACGTAACTCACCGGTGAACATGGCTTTAAAATAAGGGGAGGAGGCTGCCAACACTAATTTGTGAGCGCTAAACTTCTTTTTGACGCCATTCAACTCTACTTTGATGGTGACGTCACACATAATAGAGTTCTGACGTAAATCATTCATGACTTGTAAAACGCTACCAGCATATTCAGTTAGTTGAAAATATTCTTTTCTACAATTAGTAAATCAATTAGTTTCAAAACATGCAGAAGATATTTAATAATAAAGTAAACAAGTAAGATTTTGTTGAAAAATGAGGTTGGAAACTAACATAAATATCATTCAAATCATCAACATTTATGATTGTTGATTAAATGACAAATTGAAAGTTCTATCTTTTTCACATAAATACATCAAAAAATAATATCATCTTAATTACTATCAACTTTAAACGAACTCAACTTTTAATTTTATACTTTTAAAATCAACTTTAAACAAATTTTAAAGAACAATCAAAAGATTTATATAAACAAATAAATTTTATATTTGAAATATGATAAACAGTTTAATTATTAATAAGATTATGAAATACAAAGTAAATCTAACCTTAATAATCTATGAAAAATGATCATTTATAAAAAAACAAAATAATAATTTAATAAAAACAAACAATTACAAAGTCAAAAATATAATTAAAAATAATATTTTGAAGTTTAATAAGATGCAAACTACACCAACCTGTCACCGTTCATAGAAGGAATAACAGAGCCTGGACATTTACCCCAGGCTGGTCCTTCTAACTCTTTCAGTTTTAGAGGCTTACAAGACATTACTAATACTTAATTTTATGTACAATTACTTATAGGCAAAAAATGTTGAACAAAAATGCTAATTTTAGCTATAAATATTTAATTATAAAAATTATAGCTGAATTTTCTTATAGACTCACCTAAATCATATCTAATTTTGGTTCTAAAATTAATGGAAAAATAAAATCAAAGATATAAATATAAAAAACAATAAAACTACGATTTAAACAACAAAAACTAATTCATATTATGAAATAAAATACAAGTAAAACAAAATTAAAAAAATAGAAACATTTCTTAACTTTAATTAGCTCATATTGATTAAAAAATATTATTATAACACCACTAACAAAAAGATAAAAATATTTCAATTAGTAAAAATAAACAAAGATATAATAATTAAATAGAATTAGTTAGATTAGTTAATTGAAATATAAAACAATTAATAATAAGACAAACTAATAGTATGCTTTGATAAAAGTTTAATGATGAATAAAAAAAATGTTGTCAGAAATTCAAACAAAAAGATACAAAATTTTATTCATTGTATTCAAAAGAAGAAAACAAAACGCAAATCATTATTTATTCAATATATAATTAATACAATGATTCTGCTGTTTTGGCTTCTAATATTTATTCAAAAATTCCAGTTTAATAATTTAAAAAATATAAATATTTAAAAACTTATAATAATTAATTTCAATCAATGTATGAAAAACTATAACTTATATACTATAATTCAAAAATTATCAACAGAGTTAAAATTATTTATTTGATATTCAGCTTTATAATAAAACTATTATTAAACGATAAAAGATAATTTTAAGCAAGAAATAATTGTTTTAAAAACTTATAGAAAAGCTGCAAATTTTATATTTGTTTATAAATTAATTATAATAATTAGAAATAAAAGAATATTCAAATAAATATGCATATTATTATTATAATATTTTCACTATATGAAATGGTATAAAATATATTAACTATTTAATGCAAGTCATTAGAAAAACAAAATAGATAGCATTATAAAAGAATGAAGTTTGAAATCTACAAAATAAACTTGATCAAAATAAATAAACTGATTAATCTTAATTAAAATATAACTTGAGATATTATATTACTAACTTTTATATACAAATTGTGCATAATAACATTTATATAGCATTATTTAAAATATTTATCATTAAAATAATGTCACAAAAAAGATGAACTTCGTTAATAAACAAATAATTCATAATTTGTTTTATTTGTGAAAATCAATCTTTAATTTGACAACATAACTAGATACCTTTACAAAAGTAAATTTCGAAATAGCAAATTAAGGTCTAAAGGTAAAGATAAGTTAAATATTAGTAACTAAATCTATTTTTTAGCAGAAGAATAAAAATAAACCTTTTTTAATAGATTTTCAAATGAATCAGTTCAAATACAAATGAGAATCAACTTTACTATCATTTTATAAGTAAATATTTTGTGATGATGAGAAAAAGCTATTGTAAAATAAAATAGATTAAAATTCTATATAAAGTATATAAATATAAATAACAAATATAGAACCAACTAAATTAATCAAATTTTATAAAAAATAATTTTTAAATTAAATCGATAGTTTAAAGCTATCTATAAAACAGTAAATAGAAATATTTTTTTTAATTAGAGATCTAATTAAAGCTTTATTTATTAGTTAATTAAAGTTCATTAAGACTCTTACTACTTTAACTCTTTTTTTAATGTAAATCTTTTAATTAATACTGTATATCTTTTATTTTATATACACATTTAATTATTATTATTTATAATATTATAAGGCACACTTTAGCATGATATTTAATTGAAAATTTTAGTTAAATCTAAAATTAAAGTGCGATCAAAAATATCTTGAAAAAAATTTAACACAAATCTAAAGAAACTAACAATAGTTTTATAATATTTAATTTATCATTATTATTATCAAATTAGGAAATAAATAAACTAATTAGCGTAGTTATTGAAATATATTGATAAATATTTAAGAATGGTGAATAAAAAATTTCGTTTTAGAATATAATGTGAAAGAATATAAAGAACATTAATAACTTTAGTTTACCTCAAAATAAAATCTTTTGTTCTAAATCTTTAAAATAATTTACAAAAAAATATCAAAGCAAAATTGACAATACGTAAAAAATCTTAATAAATGAAATGGAAAAAGAATAAACTGGTTATTCGCTATTAGCTCTAAATTATAAATCTTTAATTACATCGAAAAGATAAAATATTGGTTTTCTCGGCTGAGCTAGAAAAAATGCTATCAATAGAATCATTACAACTCAACTTTAATCAAAACACGCATCACATCGCTACTGCCGTTTCGCCCTGTAAAAGTACTAAGCTCCTTCCGAAGCTGATTAAAGTAAGAACAAATTACTATCGGGGAATGTTAGTAGATAACAATTTGAATTGCTTAATTTTCCAATATTTTGATTTTTAGACTAAATCCTTAGGCAGTTACTTGGCAGTATCTGCTGTTATGCTGAATTTATTTATATTTTTTTATTTATTTTAATAAAATCACTTTTACTCAGATTAGTTTAATTAATTTTAACTACTTAAACAAATGTTGAAAAAAATAATTGACAGTTTATTGATTTTTTTTTAATTTGAAATAATGCTTATAAGTTTAAAAAGAGTTTTTGTTTTAAAACTAAATTGTTCGTTGGTTTTATTAGATTAGTTAATTTCATATAATATTAAAACAACTTTGCTCTGAGAACAGAGGATATAAGTTTATCAATAAAAAACTTGTTTTGGACTTTTCTGCTTCAATATAGTAGAACCAAATTTGTAAATATTTTAAGACTATAACATGAAAATTAACAAAACTAAATCTATCATTGCTGATTCCCTAACAATAAGTTTCTAAAAGATATCTGAAATGTAAGCAGTTATAAGTTTACTTTTTAGAACTGCTCTCGTAACCCAAGACATTTGATTTCATGATACTATTCTAATAATAAAACTAACAATTATAAAACACTTATATAAAAGTAAATATTTTTTACTAAAACGGAATTACTAAAAGGCAAAATTTTATCATAAGCAGTAATTTCATGACTTACAGTTAGCAATATATTAATCGGTTGTGATATCATTAGACATTATCGCAGTGATACCAGAGAAAGTGATGTTTACTTATTCTAGGAAAGTGACTTAAAAAGAAATATTTCAAAAATAGTTTTGAAGTTATTAGTGTCGACTTTTTTAACTTGAACTCTAAAATTAGTTTCTGTTATGTGTGTCACATTTTCGATCCCTTATTAAGTATACTCTGGAACTTAACAAACTATTATTCTGCTCACTTAATCCTCCTTTCTTTTCCAGCTGCAATCATTATCTTATTTCTTTTACAGTTTAGTTTAATTCATCTATAAATGTCCCAAAATGAGGATATGGTGTATGAGCTTCTTATGACTTCTTATGAATTCTGGCAAATTCTACTCAAATGTTTGTTCTACTAAAAGCTATCTTTCATCTCAACATTATTAAAACTACACCACACATTAAGCTTGTTTAATGAAAAGCATCTTTTATGCAAAAAATTAAAGTCAGAAGTCTATAAAGTAAACTACAAAATTAATTGTGAGGAACATGAAATTGAAGTCATCAAGCAGAACGATTAAAAGGAAAATAAAATCTGTGAGAGCAGCTCATAAAGAATTTTTTTATAAATTTAATGAATCTAAACATATTCCCGCTCATTTATAGAACCCCTCATTGATGGAAATAAAAATTTGTATTTCAGTGATCTTGAAAATGTTTAATTTTTCACCAAAGACAACAGTTATAGAAATACTATTTTTATGGATCATTTGTTATTACATTGGTTTTTACATTTTGCCTGCCTTCTATCATTTTAGAAACAAACTACTTCATCCACTTAAACAAATTCCTTCTTACTTTGTTTAGTATTCTATTTATTCTACTATCCAGCTTTTATTGTATATCTAACTCTTCATTATCCTCTACCTTGTAATGTCTATCATTATCCCAGTTCATAAAAGAGAGATAGAAATAACTAGCGACCAATTTCTCTCACTAGTAGCTTTTGTCGAATTTTAGAATTGGTTGTTTCACAGAAATTCCGACTCATTTTGTCACGACATCTTACTTTCTGATTTTTAATTCAAATTCCTTCTTTAAAGATCTTCCAATGATCAGCTGTTGTCCTGTCTTCACCAAAGATTATGTTTCTCAGTAAATAATCTGACGACTAATACCATCTATGCAGACATTCGCAAAACTTCTGATTCAGTTTTCTATCCCATTTTAGTAAAAACCCTCAGAAATTTTTATACCAACCCTGTTCTCATCATCGTATCTCTTGAAAAATGTCTTGAAGATAGACAGCAGGTCATCATAAATAACTGCTTGAAGTTTTTTTTATAGTATTATTGACTTTCTTTTCTTCAATACTTATATTGATAATATTAAAGATTGTTTTTCATCACTAAATAAATAGTTCTAGAAGTTTAATGATTCTTGTCGACGATACAAACTTATTAGAACCAAATCAGCTTTTATTTAATCTTCGTTGAACTTTGCTAACTTATAGCTTCAATCCAGAAAATCCATGCTAGCTACCTACAAATATTTCCAATTTTCAATAAATAAACCTTCAAGCTACAACCCAACATTATTTGACTTTATGTAGACAACAAAAATTGTTTTCCTTATTAAGACTTGGTTATAGAAAACATCTTTAGAGACTTCTCATTACTTAAAATAATCTCACCATCTAGATTATTCGTTCAGAATTGGTTCATCTACTTCATATCAAATTCTCAAATGTCTTGAGGTCAAAAATATTTTAACACTGTTAAAACTTTTCATCCTAGACATCAATCTCAAAACAAGGATAAATTCTTTATAATGAGTCCTCTCCTTAAAAAGATATCATAAAACTTAAATCTGTTCAAAGCTCATTTACTAGAAAAAGCTTTTTTTAGGTGTGACATACCCTTTTTTGTAGAAAGGCTGTCTCTATAAGTTTATAATAAAGTCCTTGTAATACCGACGCCTTTTCTCAGACTTGTTACTACTATTAAAAATTCTTAATGGTTTCTGTTATCTTCTTGTCAATGATTTATATTAAGATCAAAATCTTTGATACACCCTCAAAAGTTTGTCAAAAATAATCCACTCAGCAGCTTTGATAACACCCAGTGGAGAAGCAGCCTTTTCAATAGGGTAACCAAAGCTCGGAATTTTCATCCACTTTATACTTACATTGATTTGTTTGCTATAAGAGCTGTATAATTGTTTAATCTGTATCTCTGTGTTGAATGAAATTAATACTTGATTACTGAAGTAATTGAAAACTGCATTACTAATATGGCTTTTATACAACAAATAATTTTGATTACTTTAGGGCAAGGAATAATGCGCTTTAGAAATTTAAAATTAATTTAATTTAATTGATTATTAAGGGAAAAAATTTCACCAAAAGGTGAACAAATTTTTTGGCAAAATGCTAACTTTTGGTATGCTTGTCTATTTGATTATTTAATCTTTACTAATTCTTGAAATAAATATGATCAATTTTAAGAATGCAGTAAAGAAGGTTTTAAGAAAGCTCTTTACAGTATTGTAGCTTAAAATGAAGAACACATTTGAATTAGATCATAATAAAATGTGAATTTCATTCTGAAAGTTACTTATGTTTTTGTTTGTGGTAAGTTTACTACACTTGGGAAAAATTCGATAAAATCTTGAAAATTTAATTAAGGCCTTAGGCATATTAAAAAGTCTTTAATGTTAAAACCAAGCAAGCTGTCTATAGACCCAAATAGTCCGTCGACATCTAGCTAATGATGCTGCTGGGAAAAGATTTTTACCAATCACATGGAAGACAGTAGGTTAATTGAAGTGATAAGGTAAAATTACAGCGCTTGTTATTAGCACGACCGAAGACGTGTACTAGTATTTTAAAAATTTCAAACTATTAAAGACTTGGACCTTATTCTTAGAATTGAGCAATGTAATTGAGATGATCTTTCTTACTCTTCGGTAAAACTCTTTCTAGATTGTTTTCTCAATCTTTAGATGTGGTGTTCCCTGTATTTCCTCAAATCCTAAATATTAGTAGTTTACTTCTTGGTCTAAATCTAGATTTATACATTTTGCCGAGAAATATGTTTTCTGTTGATATTCTTTCAACTCTTCTAAAATAAACTTTTCCAAATGTTTATGCCAAACGTTATTCTAATATCTTTGCTGAATGTGTTGATGTTTTCTTTCAACTCTGTTATTCTAATTTCATTTTGTGACTTCAAATTCGTCAAATAAGAATCCACTTTTGCAATCTTTGTTTTTGCATATCGTCGATTAGAAACAAATTTTAACAATTACAAACAATATATCTCACATTATTAGTTTTTCAACTTTATTGGAGTTATTTAGCCGACCTAAGCCACCGTCTTGGACTTATCTGAGCTCGCTAAAAGCCTTATGAGCTTAATCTATTAGCAATGAGTAGTTGAAAGTTTACAGTACTAGAAAGCCTCTTGTAGAGAGTTTGCTCAACTCTAAATATTAGCAGACGTTTGCGAATCACTTAGTTACCCGTAAACATTTTTCAAAGAATGTATTCGCGCGTTAATGATTATTTTGTCTTGTTGTCAGTTTAAAGTTGGGTTATTCATCACTACTTTTGTTGTTGTGCGCTTTCTATAATAGACTAACCTCTATTAAATAGTTATTATCATTATAACTCTTTTTATTATCGTTATTATCATTTTTATGTCTATTTTCTTGGGTCAAATTATTGCCAGTTGTTTTCATTTGTTATTGAAGTTATTAGCGTTAAATTTTAGCAACAGTTAAAAAGTGTTTTGCTATAAATAGTAATTGATAAGACGATTGATAAAAGTATATTATATATTTGAATATAAGAAACTGAAAAATTGTTCAAACCAAAAGACCCAAGTAGTTCGTCGGCAGCCATAGAGTAGTGTCACTGGTATTTTCATCAAATAAGATACTAGAGCTTACAAATCAGCAAAAGAGGGAGGTAGAAGAAAGTATGCTTTACGAGCTAGAAAGCAGAGCAGATAGACTGGCTTTGTTCAAGAGCAAGAAGAAGACCTAAATGTTATAATGAGGAACCTGGAAGCAAGATTACATCGCAACTGGAAAGATGAAAGTTTCCTGAAGATAAAAAATTTGGCCGAGAACGGCCATACTGTAGGCCAGGACAGAAATTATGGAGATCCAGTTGTTACCCATGCAGCAAAAGACTCTCACACTAACAAGGTTATACAGCCGAACAGACGGATTGATACAGTTACATCCAGCTAGCGTCGCAAGTGGTTAAATTTGAAGATTTGCGTCTTCTAAAAGTGTTGCCATTGAGTAGAGTAGTATGATATATTTGAATTTTGTCAAAGTATAATATTTTGCCGCTTACGTAAATGTGTCATCCCCTAATATTCTTCACACCTATTTCATTGTGTAGCTGACAGTGGAGTTGTAGCGTGTACCGTTGTTACTAGTCACCCTTTACAATTAAATTAAGCCCTTAAGAGTTATTATCATTGCAACTAACAAGACCCTTCAACATAAGTTTTTTATGAACTTTTCCTTGTCGCAAACATGTGTCTGTTTGGGCTCGAACCCGGGACCTTCTGTGTGTTAGGCGGGCGTGATAACCGCCACAATACGGAGAATAAAGCTTTTTTAAATAGTTGTAATTATTGCAGGTAGTGCTTTAAGAAACTTATTTAGTTCTTGTTTTTACTTTTTTTTTTATTTTTTAAGTTACCTTTTACTAATATAATAAATATATTTTCAGGTAATTTTTTCTATGTTGATTTTCATCTAAGCTTTAAAGTTTCGTTTTTATATACTTACGGTACTTCTGTTTTTTAGATAATTAAACCCTGATAAACCTTATAATGCGTATTAAGGGCCATGTAGGAATGCTTGGATACAGTATAAGCAATGCAACTGTGTTGTTATTAAAAGCAAGTAATGGTAAAGCATATCTTGTACTATTTAACCCTACCCAGAAAACCCCACGTAGGTGGTTAGTAAGGTCACCTTTTCCACAATCTTCGATCATTACTTTTTCTGTCATTGCTGCTGTTTTCAAGTATAACGATACCTCAAAAAGGTTTTCTTTACTTGAGGTTTATCTCCGAGACGAATCAACAAGCCCGCAATGTTTTAAATTACATCGAGGTAGGGATTATTCTTTAAAACCTGTGAATGAATATTATATTCCTAATGAAATGAATTTGGATTTTTTTACTTCGATTAATAAGATGAATGGTGAGAGTGTGAAGCTGCTACTACGTGAAAATGTGGAGTTTACTAGCATCATCAGAATGAATTGTTGTTTGCTGAATAATTCGAAAATTGATTGTGATCGATTTCCTCATCTAACTGAATTACATCTTCAAGAAAATAATTTCACTGAAATTCCGAAGCAGATCTGTAAATTCGGATCGTTGCAGCGTTTAAATATCAGCCATAATTCCATAGAATTTATAAATGAAGACTTTTTTCGAAAGAGCTCCTATCTCACTATAACTCTAAAATATCTTGATCTTTCTTATAACTACCTAGAACTTTTGCCACAATCAATATGCAATCTTGAAAGGATTAAAAGTTTAAAATTACGAGGAAATAGGTTACAAGATCTTCCGAAAGATATTGGTTGTCGAAGATGTCTTCGAGATTTGGATGTTAGCAAAAATTGTTTGAAGTATTTACCTTTCAGCTGTGTCAATCAGCACTTATTCAATAGAACTACTGAAAATAATCCATTTTTGTTTCTGGGAAAAGCTGGTTTTATAATAACGTCTAACTACTTGCGTCCTAAGTCTCTTTTAGATAGTAGTTTGAATGTTATTTTGTCAGACAAATCATTAAAACTTCCGAATTTGAACTTTTTTTTTGAGTGTGAGAAGATAACAACTTGTTTCTGCAAATGTAAAATCATCACAGACAAGTGGGAAGGTTTGGTAATGATAAAACTTATTGACAGTGCGACTAAGATACCAGTTCAAATAACAACTTGCTCAAGAACTTGTTTTTTCGCTATATTCGATAAAATTAAAAGTAAGTTGATAATTTGACTTTATGTAAGCTTTAATATGTGAACTTATAAGTTGTTTGTAGAATACAATAGAATATGAAGTTTACTTATTTGAAAATAAATTTCATTTCACACCATTTCTTTGTTTTTTTTTTCAATTTATTATTTTGTCTTTTTTTAAAACACTGCTCTTTTAAAATCATTGAACTGTTGTTCGTCTACAAATGTTATGTATAAGTCTCTTTATGTTTCTTTTATTTTCAACTGCTTCTGAAAATATTTAACGCTTTAATCCTAAATTTCCACTTTTTGTAAATTTATTGTTTGTCATTTCTTTGTAATAAACTTGAAGTACAAAAATGGTTGTTCTCATTAAATTTAGTAAACTAGCTTGGTTTCACCTTCACCGGCGAATTAGTTAGTGACCTACGGCCCAGAAACTCTTCTAAGCTTATACAAGTATGTCTTAGGTTATTTATTTCTTCACTGAATCAGATTGCCATAATTTTAGAAACATAAAATGTTTTTATAGGTGTGGTATAACAGTAAAGTATTTTACCGCTGACGTAAATATCTAAAATGTCATTTTCGTATATACCGTCGTCATTCAGTAATAGAATGTGTAGTGGGTAGCGCGTATCGTTAATGTACTTATCATTGTTGTTAGTCGCCTTATTAATATAAATAATATAAAAGTCATTATAATTTATTCATATTATTAAAATTGATTTCTTGCGCGAGCTGTTTGAAGAGACAAAGCTTAGTAACGGCTAATATAGTTTCTTTTTGCTATACTTAGCATAGGTTTGAATAAGATTCTATTTGAATCAGTAAATTTGATTTGTTATTGTTTATATAAAAAATGGATACACTAAGTCTTTATGCTGTCTGTAAACCCGAATAATTCGTCAGCAGCCAAAGAGTGACGTCACTGGAAAAAAGCTTTTATCAATTTCCTAAACAAGTTTATGCCGGATGTCGGATGGGAATGATGAAGATAAACTAACAGTACTTGTTACTTGTGCAACTCTAGATGAACACTTCGATAGCTGCCAGACTTATGTAAAAGGTGACGCGATAAGGAAGGTGCTATTTACAGAAAATAAATGAAATTTTTGCGAGTCATCTATTACAAACGGAGAAGCAGAAGTCAAGTTAATCTCTAGAAGACTTTCGGTGTACTTTGGTACGCCTAGCCAAGGACTGTAATTTAATAATTTCACGGCAGCAGAACAAAGGGATGGTATGATCAGCTTTATATTTCTGTACTGTTTCTTTCAAAGATGGAGGTTGACTTTGGTATGTCAAAACAAGCGTTTGAAAAGGGTCCCAAGGGACAGGGACACATCTATGTTTCACTCTGTGTTTGATGGTAAATGGTTGATGAAGTTAATAATGAAGTTGATGAAAGCTTAATAAAGAAAACAGAAGAGCTACATATTTGTGGTCTAAAGAACAAAAAGTAGTCTGGCTCTTATTACTGGCTCGAATCAGGGATCAAGAAGGGTATCTATATGTTCTAATTATGATGACAAATATATTAAAACTTATAATTCAGTAAAAGAAGAACCCCGAAGAAAGTTTGATGCTTCACGAGCTGGAAAGCAGCAAAAGGATTTGGATCGACTTCGATCATAAATCAATAAAGAAGCCTAAACCTTCTCGCTGTGAGGATGAGGAAGTTGGAAGCAACCACAAACTGCGAGAAGATGGATACGAGTATTTTCAAGTAATGACAGTGAATTCCGTGAAAGTCGCTACAACCACCAAAAACCCATCTACCTCCGTATCACTCCAAGGTAATGGTCAGATATAGAGTTATGATCCGAAACGTTTGAGACTTTAGATGAAACTTCAGCTCCCAACAAATCCAAGGTAGTTGCAAAGAGCGATATGATTTTGCTTGCTAACGGATTTATCAATTTTCAAATGGGGGTTCACTAATTCTCTATGAAAAAAGAAAGGTTGAGGATTTTGGAAATATATTCAGAAATATTAATAAGCAATCGGCTTACATCTTGATACTAGTATTACTGGAAGCAACTAATTAGCTGATACAAAGGCATTCGGAAAGGCGAATCTGTTACTAATGAAAAATAACAACGAGCTTTGATGGTACCAGAATTTGTGACATCAATTTGAAAGGAGTGGGTGGAACAGCGGTGTAGAGGCTTGAGCGGCTCACGAGATCATCTAAAGATGTTCCTCAAAAGCTTTATGTATGGGACTAAATGGAGTTTATGGTGGTCCTGGTACAGCTTGCGACTTTCGCTGTTACAATACAACTATTTTGTTGAAAGTTAAAATGAAAGACTTAATTTACTACTTTAATTTACTAGCTCTTTCTAAAGTTTTTGTTTAAAATCTATCCATTCTACTTGTATTATTCAATTAAAGCTGTATATGGTCGTTAAAATATTATGCGTTTATTCTCACTGGCTTCACTGGAAAATCTTCAACTGCAGCAGTTTAATTACTTCATAAGACATAAATGAGACGACAGCACAGTTTTGACATTTGATTTCTTCGTAAATAGCTTTGTTTTCAATAAGATATATGCATACAACAAATGATAGAAAAATTCATTTAAGTAAGTTTGCTCATATCTTGCACACAAAAATAAACAACTTTACATTATTAAACTTGTTCATTTTTAGTCCTTTTATTAGATTTTTTTATTGTAGTTAAATTGATTCACATTTCTTACAAGTCTAGCAAAATTAAACAACAAAATTATGTAAAATAGTTTGTAAAATTGTAGATCATTTTAAAACATCTTTAATCATTAAGAATTATGGCATAGCTTTCATTAGACTTTAAGGTCCAAAGTAGTTTTTATTTGAAATAAATTAAAATCAATTGGATTATAATCGACAATATAAAATTATTGTTTTATTTACGTCTAAATTTTCAACAAAATCACAATTGAGAGGTCTATTTAACTAAAACTGAACTTCTTATTAAAAAGTATCTCTGGTGCTAATCAGTTTATGCCCAATCAATTTTGCGAGTTTATCTGGAATCTATATGAAATGTCAGACATTTGAGGGAGGCATAGACAAGCAGAATAAGTAACCAATCATACAACACAACCAGTTTCCTAATTTTTTTCACTTATTTTGCTATTTTTGATTCACAATTTATTTTTTACCTGGCAGTTTTATATTCTTTCTAAATGATACATAAGACCTTTTTATTATCTTTCCGCTAATACTGTTTTGTTTTTATCGCTACAAGAGTTGTATAATTTATCACTTATAATTATACGTTATATAAAAGAACTCTTAAACAGTAATTTCAAAAATTATAAACAAGTTTCCTACTTCGGATATTATTAAAATCAGCAAATTTTCTATCCACTTTCATGAAATTTAAATCTTACTTATCAAATTAAACTGCAAAAGTCACATATTGAAAGTTCTCTAATTCTGCTGGATTAACTTACTTTTATAAAAAGCAAGTTTCTGGATTCTTTATAATTAAGTGTAGAGCTAACTACTTGCTGTTTGTAGATATTTGA
Organism: Pegea sp. RAD2-039; assembly: GCA_034620365.1. NCBI lineage: Eukaryota > Metazoa > Chordata > Thaliacea > Salpida > Salpidae > Pegea > Pegea sp. RAD2-039. The sequence continues at coordinate 442,050 of JAQGEQ010000201.1, forward strand.
ATTTTTTGTTGGATTCAACAATAAAAAATTAAAGATAACATATTTAGACAGCCTTGCAGTTTATTACAATAAAAAATAAGTAAAACCTAAATTATACACTCAGAAATTTTCGACATTTACAAAACTTCATAATTTTTCTAAGAATACAAACATTTTGTTAAGACTCAAAATTATAGTAAGTGTTGAAGATCAAAAACCTAACATTGAAAATTATTTTCATTCTAGTTTCCATTTCATATTTTTATATTTTGAATAAATTTAGGATACTAGATGAAAAAAATTCACAAACCATCAAACTTTCACTCAGTTAGAGGCTTCTGCTAAGACTGAAAGGTTTGAAAATTTTTAATAATACTTAAAAAGCGACCAGTCAAGTTTTATTATTCAAATTTACAGGATCTTAATCAAAGGTTTTAATGTTTTACCAATAGATTGCTTCTTGAAAACGCCAGTTTTAAGCACAAATGATGAAAGATCCTTATCTGGAAATTCTTTATTAAATTCTTTTATGCTTCGGTAAGATGCTCTCTCGGTAACAATATAAGAATCCCACTTCCCCTGAGTTTTTCCTCTTGATCTTTGAATAGACACATGTATGCAATCCGCTCCAAGCTCAACAACAGACTTAATTCGTAATTTCTTATCATTGTGCTTACAATTTATAGAAAATTTACTCAAATCTGCGTTAGTCTTCTTAAATTCATTGTATAAACGTCTAGCTAATGACCAATAAACATTTAATTGAAAGCAATATTTTTCTGTTGGTAAATTTCCACTTTCATTGTTTATTTCATCATTTTTAATCTCTAAAGAACTTAAACGTCTAGTTTTAGATTTATCAGTTTGGTTTGATTCATTACTAACTCGCTTACGTTTGCAAATTACGTGAGAATCATTCGAAGCTGTTTCATTAGAATTGTTCTGTTGATTTCTGTCACCAGAACAACTTTGTGTCTGGGAATCTGGTACCGAACTCACTTCAAGCAACTTTGGAGTCAAAATTCTCTCAACAATCGAACTTTCAGTTGACACATTCTGATCAAGTGCTGAGGAAGACTTCACTTCATCAGATTCATCAGCTGACAAACCTTTTGCTTCAATCGGATAACTATAATCAACAAATTGTTTTTTTCGAAGAGTCATAGAGCTTCTTCTGTTTGAGATGATCTCATCTTTTGAGCTTGATTGTCGATCTGATGGCTTTTTGTTGTTAATGGAATCAGGTTTGTGAACTGGAGAGGCTTCGTTTGTTGCAACAGATACTTTTTGAACACATCGAGGTCGTCTTTCTTTTGATAGATTAGTTTTAAATTCACCTGTATCCATTGAAAGGTCTGAAAGGTCTATATTAGGATAATCTTTTTCAAAGTTGATTTTACTTCGATAAATCTGTTTGTCGTTAAAGATATAACCATCTCTTACTCGACTTGCCTTTTGAGATGATCTATTAATTGAGACATGTAACCAATCACGTCCGATTTCTGGTAATGTCTTACAATAAAATTCTTTCAGACTATCTTCAGTACTTTTAAAACAAAAATTGCTTGGATCAGAATTATTCTTTTTATATTCACTATACATTTTAGCTAAGACTTTACAAACTACAACTCGTCCAGGAAATGGTATAAGTTCTGCTTCAGCAATTTTTTGACACTTTTCTCCCAGTGTGATCGATCCTGAAGGAGCAAATACACGCTTTTCTTTAAATTCACCTTTGTCCATCACAAAGTTTGAAAGATCTAAACTAGGATGATCATTTTTAAATTCACTTTTGTTTCGGTAAACTTTTCCTTCTTTGAAGATGTAACCATACCTCCTAGTTCTTGAACTATCACTTTCTCCGCTAAGTGAAACATGCAACCAATCAGGTCCAAACTGTGGTACACGTCTGCAAAAAAACCATCGATCACTTTGCTCTCTACTTTTGTAACAAAACTTGTTGGGGTCTAAATTGCTTTTTTTATAATCATTATACATTATTATTAATAATTCAAATAATTTTTGTCGTCCTGGAAACGGTATAAGATTTTCTTCAGCAGATTGTTCTTTGGTTGTATCTGATCTTAAAATATCAATTAGATCTTCAGTTTGGTCTAATCTTGCTTTTTTGGGACCTAGAAAATCTTGAGGCGGATTACTTTCAGATAAAAGTCTTTGTCGTTTGTTTAGAGCAGGCAAACATTTTTCCTTAAATTCGCCTGTTTCCAATGCAAAGTTTGAAAGATCCGTATCAGGGAAATCCTTTTCAAACTCTCCTTTACTTTGATAGCATGTGTTTTGTCCTACTATATATGAGCTCATTTGCAAAAGTAAATTTTCTTGATAACTTTTGATACAGAGGTGCATCCATTCATCACCAATGTCTAATAGTGGTTTAATCTTCACTTCTTTTCTATGTTCTTTCAAAATTAGAAAGAATTCACTCCAATCTCTATTGACTTTCTTGAATTCTCGGTACGATTGTCTAGCAAATGACAAATATCTATTTAATCCAAGCAACAAGTCTTCAGTTGGTAAAGTTGTAGCTTTATCGTTATTTTGATCATTTTCTTTCACATTTGAAACCTTTGTGGAAGTTAAACGCACTTTTTCTGAGCTTCCAGTTTTGTTCAGTTCAGTGTTAGCTTGCTTACGTGGCCTTTGAAATACTTCAAAATGAAACAAATTATTCGGAAGAACTTTGTTTGAACTATTCTTTATATTTCTAACATCTTCATTTGCAGCAGAACAACTTTGTATCTGGGAATCTGGTACCGAACTCACTTCAAGCAACTTTGGAGTCAAAATTCTCTTAACAATCGAACTTTCAGCTGTCACATTCTGATCAAGTGCTGAGGAAGACTTCACTTCATCAGATTCATCAGCTGACAAACCTTTTGCTTCAATCGGATAACTATAATCAACAAATTGTTTTTTTCGAAGAGTCATAGAGCTTCTTCTGTTTGAGATGATCTCATCTTTTGAGCTTGATTGTCGATCTGATGGCTTTTTGGTGTTAATGGAATCAGGTTTGTGAACTGGAGAGGTTTCGTTTGTTGCAACAGATACTTTTTGAACACATCGAGGTTGTCTTTCTTTTGATAGATTAGTTTTAAATTTACCTGAATTAAAACAATAATTTTTTAGACCCTTATCAGTATAATCTTTAACAAACTGGCTTTTTTTTCTATAAAATTTGGATCCATTAAAAAGATAACCATCCCATACACCTTTCACTTTACCAGAAGATCTTTTAACAGCAACATGTAAAAATCTAACTTCGTTTAAAACAACTTCTTTACATCTTACACTGTTGTTTTTGATTTTGCAAAAACTGATAAAATCATTGAAATTTGATTCTGAGCTCTTATAGCGCTTATATTCAATTTGGATTATCTCAAGAACTTTCTTAGATCGTAAATTATTAATTATTTTTCCTAGATCAGGTAAGCAATCATTTTGATCGAAATTCTTAGCTTGTATACTGGACATATTTGTTACTTTTTTTGAATTTTCCTCTTCGATTGCTTCATTACAAGGTTTATCTTGATCTTCAGCTTGTAGATTCTCATCTTCAACTTTTTTAAATTCAGACTCGTCAATTATTAATGATTCAATCATATCATCTTCAATTTCATCTTCTTCAACCATTTTATCACCTTTTGAGTTCTGCAAGTCATCAGATAAAAATGATATTTTATCCGAGACTTCATCCTTCTTTTTTTCCTCTTTAATCACGATTTCTTCATTTTCAAAGCTCAAAGAGTTATGAGAAAAAACTGATTCTGTTTCAAAAGCTACATTAGTACTAATTTCATCTTTGATTGCTTCAGGTTTATCTTGATCTTCAGCCTGTAGATTCGTATCTTCAACTTTTTCCAATTCAGATTCTTCAATTACTTTTAATCCAATCATACCATCTTCAATTATCATTTCTTCAACTATTTCATCAGTTTGTGAGTTCTGCAATTCATCAGATAAAAGTAATGTCTCATCAAAAGTTTCATTCTTCGTTTTTCCATTCTCAATCACGATCCCTTTATCAGCTTTGTAATTTTTGGACGGACTCGAAGTATCTGGAAATATCGACTTACTTGATATCATACAATTGGTTGAACGTTGAATCTTTTTTATGGGATCGTTTCTCTTTGCTTTTTTTTTCGGCAAGTTTGGATCCAAAGATAAAGAATTCATTTGACCTGTCGGGAAGTCAAACTTCTCAAGATCTTCGTCAAATATTCTCTTACATAAATCCTTTTTATTTTTATACATTTCTTTGTCATTCACGATATAATGAATAACCTTAGAAGTTGATTTCGTGAGAGTTATATGTAACCAATCTTCACCTAAGCTTGGACTGGATTTTATTTTAATTTCTTCATTATTCAGCATATATACGCGGAAAAACCCAGAACTATCGAGGTTACATCTTTTATGCTTTTCATATCTTGTTGTAATACTCTCCAGAAGCTGATTCTCTTTCTTATTAGAAGCTGTTTTGCATATTTCTTGATCATTGTCTTTGGTTTTTGCTTTACCATTCGAGCATGATGCTTCACAATTTTGTGTTTTTCTTTTCAAATGTTTAATGTCCCTTTTTCTAGCCATGAGTTTGATTAATGTTAAAAATACAAAGTTAATCTAAAATTTGTGATAAAAACAAATTAGAATATATTCACTAATTTTTTCTGGTTTATTGACATTTGATTTAAAATACATTTAAACATTTTTGCATTTATTGAAATAAAAAAAATTTTTTAGTTTTTTTCTAACTTTATGACATAGAAGGAAAAACTTTCAACTCCCACAATATTTAATATATACAAATTAGTAACATAAAAATATCAATCCAAAACCTAATTTTAAACCTAAATTTTATTATCAAACAGTAGAATAATGTTTAATTTTAATTAATTAACTTGATTGCTTCAATTACTAAAAAAATTTACAAAAATGTATTTTATTTTATGTAACAATATACATATTGGAAGGCATAATTGTAATATATCACGAATTATATAGGAAATAAAATAATTAAATAACTTTTATAAACAAATGAAAACAATTTTTTGGGGTATTCAGAAAAAAACTTCTAATCTTTTCCCTATTAATTGAAAAATATAAATATAAGATTTATTGATGTAAAGATTTAAATATTTTTTCATTACATAAAAAACAATAATTGACTTTTAGTGTGAACATAAACATTTATATCCAAAACTAATGTTTAGAGATGAAATTAATGTATAAAAACAAAAGTTAATCAGTAATTTAACAGTTTTAAGTGATGTTTAATTAAATATAGTCAACCAGTAATATAGTTAACATAAATTAATTAAAGAAAAGTTAAAAACAATTTAAATGTTATTAAAACATCTTTTGAAATAAAGAAAGTATTATATATTTTCTAAAAGAATATATTCATAATATCACATTTTTATATCTAATGTCAGTTTAATTGGTTCATTTAAAATAATTTCTGTACAATAGATAAATCTAAGATTATGCCTAGAATAAAAAATAAGGATTTTACAATCAATTGAAGAGTTACAAAAGAAGATGATAAAAAAATGGAGATATATAAGAAGGTATTATAGCAAGAAATGTTAAGTCATATATATAAAATCTGATATAAAACAAATACGATAAATTATTTATATTACAATAGATCATTACTTTATTTTTTTTGAAAATTAGATTATTAAACTTATAGCAAAAACCAAAATCTTATTAACAACATTAATTCTACTAAATATTTAGATCTATATATCAATGGTTATAATACATTTTGGGCATAAATTTATAAGCGAGTAACTAAATGAATACAAATAAATATTTTATCTATATAAGCACAACAACACCATTTACCAAACTAAAGTCAAAATATCGAGAAAAAAATCAACTTTCTTAATTAAAAAAAAAAAAAACTGATGACTAACGATGCCTAAAGTGTTCAAATAAAGGGCCTAGACGGGTGTTCGGTTGAAAAATGAAATAACAAGATATATCTGTTAGAACCATTTATGATAATAAATATAAAATGCAGACAAATATCAAATATTTTATAAATAATTTCAACAAATGAACTCATTTTTACGCAATAAGATCAAATTTATACAACTATTAAAGAAAAGTATTTCTATATAGTCTCATTAGTTTTAAATCTAAATGATTTATAAAAAAAAATTTCAGCGATATTCTTTATACAATAAAATTCTTAATAGAAAAGAATACTTTTACAATATCTCTTTTACAATACTATGATTCTGTGCAATTCTTCATTGTCATATGCTTTTTCGTTTACACGTCAAATAGATCTAATTTGTGAGAATGTGTTAGCGAGAGGTGCTCTTTTTAGGCACCCTCCTTCACATTTATTGTAATAAATAAATAAAATAAATAAAAATATTTTTCAAATTGTAGATTCAACTAATTTACTTGACTATAGTATCTTTTGCTCTTTAACGCCCTGCACAAATGCTATAGTTTATACCGGGTATAAAATGTTTACCAGAAAAATTACAGAAAATTTGTGGACTGACTTACTTTTTTCATAATTTCTATTTTATTGCATAATGTAGTGAATCATCTGAATATATTTTAAATCATGTAAATTGACGATAGCAATGAAAATCAAATTAAAGGTGTTAAATTTTGAAGTTTTTTATTTATTTGCAGTGCTTGTACATTAAGAAAATTTAGAACTATTTCTATTTACTAATTTTATTGATTTACTTTTTTCATTATATTTTTTTTTCATTTCAATAATATTGAAGAGTTGTATATAGCATAAATAAAAATGTAGGATTTTAAAATCTTGAAATTTTGTCCGGTAAAGTGTTATCAGTAAAAAAATCTTATTTCGTTGCTTTTAGCGGTAAAAAGCTATTAATAGCTCGCGTTGTTGGTACTTTTTAGTGTTGTAGATGTTTATCAATTCAGATTGATTCTATTTTAATTTTTTTAATTTGAATATTTTATATTGTAAATATGTTAATTCTGATTAAAATTAATATAATTTATTATTTAAAAAAAAATAGATATAATTGTATGTTTATAAACTAAAAAAATAATTTTGAATTGTAGTTTTTTGTCTGAATAACAAGTTATTAATCAAATCGAAAGATATTTTTATTTTCAAAAATATTTTGAGGTTTCTTAGTAAATTAATCGAACAATAATTTTATTTATAAAAATTTACAAAATATATTTTCTTGGGCTGAATAATTCTTTCAGTAAACATGATGTACATAAAATATTAAATATTCAAATAAAATATCAAAATAATTTTTTTTTAAACTATGATAAATCATTTACTTAGAAATTATGATATTGAAAACTTGAAATTATAATTTTTCCTAACAAAATCAAACTGCTAAATTGAATGTAAGTTATAAAAATCAATTATTTTAAAAAGTTAAAACTACTTACAAAATTTAGCAAAACTATTTTATGCTTATTTAATAATTTTTAAACATAACTTAGTTCTTCAGATTCCACTTTCATCAAAAGAGAATAAAGATTTTAGTTTTGTTAAATATGAAATTATTTGTAATTAACTATGCTATGGTAGTCTTTATATAAAACTTCATTTAAGTATTTACTCGGTTTTAAAACTAAACTTGTAAAACGAGCAAAACATTGTGTTAAAATATTTTAATTAATTTTGAATATAGCTGATCTGTTTATAACTGATAAAATCAATATTTAAAATTTCTAAATCATAGTTTGCTTTCAATTGAAAAAACTGAGGTTAACAATTCAAATATATTTTAAAAAGTAGTTGAAGCAAATTGAGTTTGTAAAAACACAAAACTAGAAAGAAAAGTTGAATTGTCAGCGATATAAAATACAATAAGATAAAAAAACAGTAAAAATTTCAATGACGTTTTTTCTGATCATCGGCAACTACTGTTGGGAAACTTGCAACTTCTCGCTGTTTCAGCAACAAGCCTTGCCTCAAAATTGAAATTTCTTTTAAAATTTGGTCTTGACGTTGTTTTGCCACATCACTAACAACAGGCTTAAACTATAAAATAATTAACCAGCCTAAGTTTTAAGATGACTAGAAAAAAAAAACTAACTGCAGATGAAGTGGATATATTAGTAGCATCCAGTAAATACTTGTCACCTATAAATTGAAATTGATAAAAATTGTGAAAGAATTGCATGGTTGTATTTAAGACTTACTTTCAAGTGGTGTAGTTGGTTTGAAAACTACTTCTTCACTTCTCAGATATTCTACAAAGTCGCTAGTTTGAAACGGAACAGGAGAAACATTAGAATGTTTATCTCCAGCATATTTCGCTTCATATGTTGTGACAGACATCGGCCTACTTGAATTTATTTGTTTAATTATTTACAATTAAGTAAACAAACTAAAACCTGTGACCAGCTTGATCCAACTCATCATTCTTCAATCTCACATCTTCATTATGTTGGCGATGACGCAAAGCAGGAATCGGAGGTGATCTTCTCCCTTCCAGCATTCTTTCCTGCTCATAGAATCTGGCCTCCTTGTTTGTTTGTGGTTTGCTGAAACATCAAAAGTTATTTGAAAGCAACAGTATCAAAATCTGACTTACGATTTCTTTGTAGATCTCATGGAGATATCTTTCTTGTTCAGTTTACTGATGAAATAATTCAATTTTTGTAAATAAAAAATTAATGAAAATGACACAAAAAAAATCAACAAAATTTCTACAAAACTTTCAACCATCATTTGACTTATACACATCTCACATATTCTTCTTCATAACACAATCAAGTCTGATCCTTGATTAAAACTTACTTAAGTAGATCAGCGGATGGTTTAGAGATTTCATTTAGAGGTTTTTCTTCATTTTTTTCTTTGTTAAAAACTCGCTTTTCCCTCTTGTACATTCCCTTTACATACCTAAACGTATCATCATTTGACAACACCTCAAAGAAGTGAAACTAACAAATACTTTTGAGATGCAGACTTGTATTCTTTCTTATAACCACCAACCCCCCATTTCGGTCTTTCTTAGATGTTAGATGAGCTTTCCTCACAGTTTTTTGTCTCTCATACTTTTCATAAACATCTTCATTGTCCGATTGTTTTTGATTTTCCTGCAAACTGCAACACGATCAACTTAAAGACCAAGCATGTTGTCATGGCAACTTACATGAGTCTCGGCTTGCTTTGCCGTTTCATCTTCTGACTTTTTGGAAGAGGTAGGGGAATATACTCAGTATCAGCAGAAAACAAGGAGTCGTCATCTGGGAAGTGAGAGACTGGAAGATATTGCTTCATATCTGAAGAAAAGAATCACATAAAAAGAGACTTAAACAAGATCAATTTGACCTGTTTGAACAGAGATCTCTTTTGTGCCATTCAAACTGTTCGGTGATTGGTTAAGAGAGATTTCGAGTCGAATCGGGTTGTCAGGGTTAGTTGTTAGGGAGGTGAAGCGAGGTGTGTTCGAGATGACAGTAGTTTCCAACATACGAGAAGGACTGGCAACTACGCAACAGATTTTAATGAAGCAAAATAAAAACAAACCAAATCTTACCGATCTCAGTTTTAACTGGAAGTTGGGAAGTAATACGCGATTCAGAAGTTGGCATTTCTGTCACTAGAGGGTGCTGCTTTCTGCTAAGGAGTTAGTTTAAAAATCGAAGTAGAATTTGAATGATCTGACCGATTAGTTCGTTCTAATCTTGATGTATCATGACCCTTTCTTCGAAGTGCTTCGTGCTTCTTTTCATATTTCTCTCTCTCAGCTTCTACTTGTGCTTGTTGCATTTGTTGATACAAATCGCAAACTTGTTTCTGTCGCAACTCCTGGCGTCATCAACAGCGTCAATGACGTCACCACTTTAACTACGTCATCTCAAACCTCTTTTTCTTGCTGAGATAGCTTTTCTAACTCAGACTGCTTCTGCAAATTGATTCGATCTTTCCTCAATCTTCGATCTTCCTCTTCTTCTTCCTGTCTTCTCATCTCTTCTTCGCGCTCTTTCATTCGACGCTTTTCTTCCATTTGCTCTGCGATCGCTCTCTGTAAAGAAGAAATTGTTGGTTGGTTTCCGAAACCGATGGATTCTTCCTAGCAAGGTGCCTGGTAAGTGTCAGCGTAGAAATTTCATTTCCAAGTCACAATTTTCTTCTACAAATCTATAGAGCAAGTTAACAAGAAGCTTGCTTCGCAGACTTGCGATTGGTGGCTGAAGGTGCTGAAGAGGCGTTTCTACCACCAAGCTTTTCATCCAACAGACTTTCGCATCAAGTGATTTGATCTGAAACTAACCCGATGTTCTTGCTGTTTCTGTCTTCTGATCCTCATCGCATCTTTTTCAGCGGGATCAAGTAATGAAGTCATTTTTCGAAGATGATTTACAGGACTGGTCGATCCGTGAATATTCTCATAATATTGATATTTATCTCTAAAGAATAAGATAAAGATGAAGATGAATGATTTGAGATCATCAGCTTACTTGTCAGGATCAACTTCATCTTTGATCTCAGAGTTGCTTCGAGGTGTTTGAGATCTGAAAAAGTCTCATTTGAATCTGAGATCGAATCATCAAATACTACCTGCTGGTTGGTTGAGGTTGCATCGTTTCAAAATGTCGGTTCCAGTCATCATCAACGCCCTGCACTTCTTCACTTTGCTTCTTTTTCATTTTCTGTTCCTTGATTTGTTTTTCTAAATCTCTTCTCCACCTGTAACAAGTAATTAGATGAATTTGAAGTAAGTCCTATAGATTCGCAACCAACTGTTCTTGATCTTGTCTTTTCTTTGCACTAAATGCGTGGGTTCTTGGAGCGGACTCTCCAATCAAGAAAGAAGATCTGATTGCTGAAGGTAAATTCTCTTCTTTCCTCAGTTTATCATCTCTAATCTCATCTAAACAACAAAAGTTTTGATGCAGATAACATAATAGTGAATTTTGAGAAAATTAAATAAAAAAATATAAAATGAATCAAATAAATAGATATCTGAAGCTTCTTTACACTTGTGACACTAAAAATGACGATAAATACCAAATATTGAAACAAAATATGATTTTTCGGCATGCTAATGTCACCCAAAAATTAGATAAAAAAAATGTTATGAAATTAGTTGAATCTATCAATAATAATTTGTTTCTTGAAATGCAAAAAAGTTTCATCAAAATAAAATAAACTAGAAAAACTGAAAGATTAGAATAAGAAAATTTACATTAGAGTAAATCATTTGAAAGTTTTTAAACAATTAAGTTAAAATTAAACCTGTTGTTGATGTTTCTAATTTTCCTATATTATTTTCATTTTTGTTGGATACTTTATCACCAAAATAAAGATGATTTTCTGCTTTCAAATTTGATACTTTTGTGTCTTGTTTCGCCTAAGATAAAACAATTAACAAATTATTATAGAAATTTTATGCTTGTATTTCACCTCCTTATTCTTCTTGACTTGATTTTTTAGATCTTCAATCCATTGTTTTCTTTCTCTTTCTAATCTTTCTTTCTCTTTTTCCCTAGACCCAAGACCAAGAAGTGTTCCAGAAAAAGTATAGACCTGTTCTGGCAATTTAACTTCTTCATCTTTAGTTTTTTCAATATTTTCTGCAAACCAAAAAGAAATTAAATTTATCAATTACCTTAAAAAATCAATTCTATTTATTCAACTCACTAGTTTTAATCTCTTCAGTATTCTCCTCTTCATTTTCTAAAAGTTTTAAAACTACAACTTCATCTGAAACATCTCCATCTTTATCACAACCAGCATCTTCTTTATCTTTATTTAGAGATGATGAACTCAATTCAGGCAAATCTTCTTGATTATTAGAGCTCAGTACATTTGAAATATCGATCTCCTGTTTAGTTTTCACCAGAGACAAGATCGTGTTGAGTTGATCTTGTGTCAATGTAATATATTTCGGATCAATTTGAATCTTTTGTTCTGAGTTAGGTCTTGAGACTTTAACCTTATTATTTGAATTATTATAATTAGCAGCAGTAATAGCTGGTGACTTTTTGCAAGTTTTTCTTGATTGAGGTTTTGAAATATTTTCTTTTAATCTATTCGAAACAGAGTTTCCAGGTAGTTTATTTTGAAATTTTATGTCAAAGTTTTTTGAAGTTTTATCTTTTGAAACTTTTGAATTACTAACATTTTTCTTTATCAGATTTTGTGAAGACTTTTTTTTGCTATCTCCTTTATCATTTTTCATTAAATAAATGCCAGAAGTTGTTTTATTACCAACTGTAACTGTATGTAAAGTCAATCCATTTCTGAAATAAATAACTAATAATTAACTATTAATAACAAATCACAATTATTATTACTAAAAAAAGTTACAAAATTTATTATTTATTTATTTGAAGAAGTTATTTTAATAGTAAAAAGAGAATTAAAAAATAGTTTATGTTTATTTTAAACACAAATAAAATTATGTTATATGAAATTTATATATATTAAATTTTCATAAAATTATTTAGTACTTATTATTAAATAAGAAATTAGAAATATAACACTAAAAGTAAAAAACTAATTTTGAAATTGTTTATAACTATACTAACATAAGATTAAAAGTAATGTTGCAATGAAATATATTTACCCAATTTCCATTCTTAATTGCTTCCAAAAATTGTAGATTTGAAATGAATTATACAATTATAAGATTTTATTATCAATTATTCTTGCATATTATCATACACAGACAAACCTTGACAATTTATTCAACATACAAAAAACAGCCTTGATTTAAAAATAAAGTAAACCTTAAATCATAAAATTTGAAATTATTTTGAAACAAAAAAATTTAATATTTAAATTTGTTTCAAAACTATAAGTGAAGACAAGTTATTTTTATAAGTATGATGTAAATTTAAAGTTAAATATTTAGTAATAAACATCCAAAACCAGAAAAAAGACAGAAATCTCCAATAATGAATGTTGTTACCATGAAATTGTTATTTGTATAAAATGGAAATACTTAAAACATGAATATATAATAACTTAAGATTACAGCTCTTCTAAAATTACAATCTAATATTTAATTTAAGTGAAAAAGGTTGTAATTAGGTTTGCTAATAACTTTTAATAGTAAAAAATTAATCAAAACAAACAAAAACCAGAAGAATCGACAAATATCGTTAAAAGCTACTCTCTACTATTGGTTGGTATGGAAAACAGTTATTTTGGCTATGCTGGTAAAAATTGTAAATAAAAAATGGTAAAATTATTTTTATCTAATAAAATATTACAGTTAGAACAGAAATATTCAAAACACATTTGAAATTAAAGTTAATTTTTTTTACAGCTAAATTGGACTTAAATTTGTTCATCGTTATCGTTAAAAGCATTTTTAATCTAATTCAGTCTCTAATAAAGGTTAACCAAAAACTTTTGCATTATCATGTTAGAACAACAGCATTTTCAGCATAAGCATCTAGCAACTAAAGCTTAATAAAAATTGTTCGACATCCAATTTCGAAGATATTTGCATAATACTAGTATAGAATCTTTTAATAAATGTCCTGATGAGACAGAATCGATACTTGTACCCGGTACAAAAGTTTAAAAGAGATAAAATAATTTTCTCTTGGATTGAGCAATTTCTCAAAGGTAAACAACCAGCCATCATCACTAACTCTGTTTCAAGTTTTCTTGGGGTCTTCATTGGTATTCTTATAGGTAGCATTGTTGGCCCTCTTCTGTTCAATGTTTGTATTAGTGATATTACAGACTGTTCTCCATCTCTAAATGTTTTTGGAAACTTAATAATCTTTGTGGATGATACTAAACTTTTTGTTACTGACTCAATTGCTCTTCATTTTTTTAAAGTCTATTGACTTATGGCTTAAAACTAGGCAGCTACAGATAAATATTTCTCAAAAAATAAGCTCTAAGAATCTAACCCAAAGTCATGTAAAGTATATCTAAACAAGAATAAAATTTCCAAGTGTCTTGTCAAAGAAGACTTGAACATTTTCATCTCCCATGACTTGAAAAGAGCTTATCACGTAAACTAATCGCTTGAAATTAGTTCAGACACTTCATAACAAATTTTCAAATCTTTTAAGACCAAAAATATTTTAACAGCTTAAATTTTTATACAAAAAATCTGTAAAATACAAGTAAAAACGTAAATCGTCCAAAAAAGTATAGGACCATAATATTTGGATTACCACTCTTTTATAAAAATGAGTAATATTTCAAACCCATAGTTTGCAGAATCAATATGATAGCATTCTTTGATAGTTTATTTATTAATTTTGTGTTCTTATCAATTTAACTTGTTATTTATATATATTTGTCAATCTTTGAAGTCTAAAATTATAACTTTTGATTATAAATAGTTAACAAATTTTTTAAATCATTTACTTTCTTGCCAAGTTTTTCAAATTTTGTTAACTTTGAAATAAAAATTGATGGCATAATATTCTTTCTCATTATCAAATTGTTAATTATACCTTGTCTATAGAATTTTGATTGAAATATTTTTATTATTTAGGTATAAAAATTATGATAATGTAAAAATTTGCTTATTAGTAAAAATTGTTGTTCATCTTAAATCTTTTTCTTATTCATTTACTTCTGAATAAACTTTTTACATATTTTTATACTCTATTTTTATATTAAAAGTATGAAGTTGTTTAACCTTTAGTAGCAGATATTTGTATTGATAGTTAATGATTTTATTAACTTTCTGAAAATTTATTTAAAAATTATTAGTATTAAAAGCCTGTTTAAAGTTTTTTATGTGAACTCATAACAATTTGTCTGAAATAGTTTTTAATTAATCAGAAACTTTCTATTAGGTTTATTTATTAAATTTTTTTATCTTTTTAAGGTGAAAAATTAAATTTTGATTATGGCAACCCCTAAGCCCAAATCTCAAAATGCTTTATCTGCCACAACTCAAAATTTATTGAATTCTTATAACATTAGATTACAAAATGATATTGAAGCTATGTATGAAAATTTTAATGGTGTCATAGAAGCTGCTAAAGTTGAAGAATCAACTCAAATTAATTCTTCAACTCAATATTTATTTGATAATTATCAAATTAAAGTTAGATCAGCAAATATGGTTAGGGCTGGCAACTCTCTTCTAAAGCTTATCTCAGAATTAAAAACTTTTCTGATTTTGAATGACTTTCCTCAAGTTAACAAACAGGTTCATGAGCAGAATACAATCTTGGAAAATAGCTCAAAATTAGTTCATTCAAGAATGATTGCTTTAACTGATGAAGTTAAGCAAATGGCGAATGATTTAGCAGCTGTTTATGCTGTTACAACTCCAAAGGATTCCTAAATATTTAATTTTATGAAACTCATTATAAATCTATTATTTAGTTTTATTATTGAAAATAAGTTTTAACTTTTGTTTGTATATTTACGTTTACTTTAAATAATATTTTATGAAATTTAAATTGAATGAATTTTTCTTGAAATTTTCACAAATATTTCTTATGTAATTTTTAGAAAAAAAATGGGTAAAAAAAATAAGAAAGAAAAGGGTAGAGGGGCTGAAAAAACTGCTCAAAAGATGCTAAAAAAGAGCAAAAAAGATGAAGAAATGGCTGATCTAGAAGCTATGATCTGTAAATTCAAGGAAGAAGATAAATTAAAGACAACCTACCATGAAGAGAAGTGTCCTCATCCCAGTCCAAGGACTAACCTCTCTATGTGCATGCATCCAGAAAAAGAAGAAATTTTATTTTTTGGCGGGGAATATTTCAATGGTAAAAATACTGTTATGTATAATGAGATATTTGTTTATCGCATCAAAAAAAATGAATGGAGTAAAAGATTTGCTCCTAATCCTCCTCCTCCAAGATGTGCTCATCAAGCTGTAGTTGTAGCTAAAGAAGAGGGACAGATGTGGGTGTTTGGTGGAGAGTTTTCATCTCCAAACAATGCTCAGTTTTATCATTATAAAGATTTATGGTGTTTAAGTCTTAAAGAACACAAATGGAAGCAAATAAAGTCTCCAAATGGCCCGTCTCCAAGAAGCGGTCATCGAATGTGTGTTTATAACAAAAACTTATTTGTATTTGGTGGGTTTCATGAAAGCAATCGAGATTTTATCTATTTCAATGACTCTTATATATTTAATTTGTCTGATAATGTTTGGACAAAACTTGTTGTCAGTGGAAGTATACCAAGTCCACGTTCTGCTTGCCAATTAGCTGTCACTCCAAGTGGGGTGCTTGTTGTTGGGGGTTACAGTAAAACCAGAGTAAAAAAAGATGTTGA
This sequence comes from Pegea sp. RAD2-039, assembly GCA_034620365.1. Classification (NCBI taxonomy): domain Eukaryota; kingdom Metazoa; phylum Chordata; class Thaliacea; order Salpida; family Salpidae; genus Pegea; species Pegea sp. RAD2-039. The sequence goes on from JAQGEQ010000201.1 coordinate 458,248, forward strand.
GAAAGGTACAGCTCATTGTGACATGTTTCTACTGAGTCATGATAGTAAATGGAAGTGGCAACAAGTGAAAGATTCTGGTCAAAAACCATGGCCTAGGTCAGGATTTTCTTTAACTCAAATCTCAGCTACAAGATCAGTTTTATTCGGAGGTGTCCAAGATGAAGACGATGAAGAGAATATTGAAAGTGTCTTCTACAATTCAATGTCTTGCCTGGATGTAAACTCGAATCGTTGGTTCGACTTTGCGCTTCGTAATTCAAAGAATGAATCTGATGAAGAGATGGACCATGATGGTAAAGTAACCAATCAACCCTCAACCATTCCTTGCCCTCGTATGAATGTAGCTCTTGGCGTGAAGAAGCATGTGATGTATTTGTATGGTGGAATTGTTGAATCTGGTCAACGTGAAATCACTTTAAATGATTTGTGGAGTATCGATATTAAAAAGATGGATGAATGGAAAGAATTGGTAAAGTCAGATAACACCGCTGACGATTGGCAAGAAGAAGGTTTGTGAAGTTTCATTTTTTGTCCTGATTTGATATTTAGTATCTCAAATTAACCACAACATCTTTTACTTTCTTTTTTCTAATTTGTTTCAATCTAGATCCAGATGATGATGAAGACTCTGAAGAAGATGATGAACAAATCAGTAATCAGATGAATTGGACCAATAATGATACAGTGTTTCCAGAAATACGTCAAAATGACAGTTTACCTTCTTACTGGTTTCGAACCAGGGAAAATTGGCTTGAAATAATTTCAGCAAAGCTATGTGAAGAAGGTAGAGATGAGGATACAAAAGCTGATGAAATAAGTGCTTTTGCAGAAAAAGAAGCTCGTTTATATTTTGCCCAACAGACAAAAGAGGAAGAAACAAAATAGTTATGACAATTAGAACTTCATTTTTCTATTATTAACTTCGTTCTCGCTGCTAATAAACTCTTAAAAGCTTGTTGTTATACAAACTTATTTTGTTTTGAATAAAATATTTAAATCGAATACTTTTAAAGCTCTAAACAAGCAAGAGACTCAACTCTTAAAAAGGGTACTATGATTGGTAGATGCTAGTATTTCACTTCTGAAAACCTAATTATTAAATAAGTTCGAATGGTAAGATTGTGGCAATAATCTAAACTTCTTATTTTATGTTGTAAAGCAACAACTAATAAAAATTCAGGTCAATGAAAAATCATTTCATCAAAATTTAAAAATTCAATTAAGTAAATACGTAATAACAGAGTGCACTAGATAAAGATGAGAAAAACATAAATCTAGTTGTATACATTAATTGATTCTTGAAAGTTAATTTATTTGTTAAATTGTGTTTATTTTAATGCTTTATTCATTTATTGTATAATTTTCCAGAGTTTTCAACAAAACATACTTTGACCATTTTTGTTTGCTTTCATTTGCATACTTACAATGTACACCAAAATCTAAACAGCGCTTTAAAAGAAATTGTTGTTGAAATACTCTGTCTGTTCACTCCGTGTGAAAATTTGTTTTTTCTGTTAGAGTAATTCTTTATATTTCTCAACTATATAAAATCCAATGTCATTATCAGCACGACGTCTTTTAACTGAAATTTCTCTTCGTATTCTACTTTTAATAGTATTTTTGTAAGTTATTTATTGTTATGTTTTTTTTACTTCATAAATTTGTGTTAGGTAATTTTTTGTTTTCTTTAAGTTCGTTTAATTTTCATTTACTAGTAAACATTTTTCTACTAAATTCAGAGATATCGTTATTTAGATTGGTTGTAAAACAAAGATTTTTTAAATTTGTTTTAATTTTAAGTATCTTTAACACAATTATGTAATTAAGATGATAATTTTCTATTATTGACAATAAATCTCATATGTTTAGTTTAGCGAAGATTTTTATTAAAAGTTTTTATTAGAAATTTAAATAAGCTTAGTTTAACAAACAAATTGATGAAGGACAAAAATATTCTAATTATCTTAATTACTTGATATGAAGTATTATCATATCTTTTAATATATTCTATTTTGTTGATATTAATATTTGAAAATAAAATCCTTAATTTTATCAAGCTTTGTAAATAATCATGACATTTTTATGAAAATAATTTTATTTCTAACTATTCTCAGAGTTAAATTTTAGCTAAGAATAAACTATTTGAATTTATTTTCAGGTATAGTGAAACTCTAAAACCTTTCATAAGGATAATTCAAAGTGAAGAGTGGTGGTTGTATAAGTATCCTTTAAGTACTTCTCCTACAATACCAACTTTTCAACTATATGTAAGTTAGAAATTTTAAGCTGTAAATTTTTACTCATCAAATTTTAGTAACTTCTTGAAAACTTTTAATAATAATAAATCTTCTTAATAAATTTTAAAAGATATTTTGCTACTTAATTACAATTTAATTAAGTTTTGTTCAGCTCAAATTTTATTTAATTATTTTTGGCTAAAAAGAATTTGTTTTTTATTGTCATGTTATTTTTATTTTAAAACTGTTTAATTTCTAGACTATAGTCACCTTTGCACCGATTTTTACTGTAATTGTATTTTCTGGAGTTTTAAGACGTTCTAAACGAAATGATTTTATCATTGGTCTGCTTTGCTCATCACTCGCATTTTTGCTGAATGCTTTTTTAACCAACTTGATGAAAGTGGCAGTGGGAAGACCTCGGCCTGACTTCTTCCACCGGTGCAAATTTAAGAAGGTGTAACTTTATTTTCAATAAATTTATGGTTTATGATTAGATGCTTTCCTGGTGGAGTTGTACCATTTAGTCAGCCAAGTGTGCTTAGTTTACAATGTACTGGAGATACAAATATAATAATGGAAGGGAGAAAAAGCTTTCCTAGCGGACATTCATCATGTAATGATGTTTGAGATGATAGAAATTAATAATATATTGGATATATTTAAACAGGTTCGTTTGTAAGTCTCGGTTTCTGTGCTTTATACCTTTGTGGAAAGTTGCACTGCTTTAATGTAAATGGAAGAGGTTTTATTGTCCGTATCTTTGCCTTCTTGTTGCCACTTTGTATAGCTACTTGGATTGCTATCAGCAGAACTTGTGATTATAGGCATCATTGGCAAGGTTTGTTGTAAATTGTTGTTTTGTCCAAGTAGCAATTTCACTGATTTCTTTATTCTAGATGTTGTTGTTGGATCAGCGTTTGGATTTTTAATTGCTTATTTCATATATTTCCAATATTATCCATCATTGCATGATCCTAACTGCCATATTCCTCTCGTAGATCAAAAAGATCAGATTCAATTAGAAGGGGTAACTAGTGGCAAGCCGGAGCCAGTAAATAGCAGAAACTATGCTTTCAACTAACTCTTCTTTTGTAATTACTTTCGTAGTTTTTTTGCTGGTGGATCTTTTTAATGTTTTAGACGCACAATGAAATTTGTTGATTATAGCTGTTAAGCATCATTTAAATAAAGTTAAAGTATTATGCGCAGTTGTAATAATTTAATTTTGCAAATTAAAAACTATTTTAGGTGTTTGTGTACTATCTAGATATTCATATATGGTAAACAGTTATATGAATTAACTAATTCCAATATTTAAATCATCAGTAGCACCCCCGATTTCTTGCAACAAATAGTAGTATCAAATAAATTAAACTCTTTGATTAGAACTATTGAAACTTTTATGCTTGATCACTTGATGCAGTTATTCTATATTCAGTAAATTTTTGTACAAAATCGTAGATGTGAGGTCCGTAGTTGCATATGAATGCAGATATTCACAAATATGAATCTATGATCAAAGACACATTTTGGCTTTTTACATTGACTTCTATTGTATCTTTTGCAAATTTAAATAACATTTTAGCTTCATGATATTTGTAAAGCTACAATGTATATTTCTTTTAAATAATTTGGAGTAAATTATTGTTTCAAAAATTTCATGGAAGGGTTTTTATTTTATTTTTGCTTGATAGATTATAGTTAAGAAAATGATTATTAATTTTAAGTCCTAAGCAAATAAGATTTTGTTCAAGTTATCCCAGTAAATAGATTACCGATTGCTGAAACTTTTAAAGATATTTCAAAAAGTTTATTTCTAATTGAGTGAGCTTAAATGATGTTTGCATATCATGAATTTATAGCTGATGATGTTAGTAAGAAAAAGTGAGGAATAACAACTAAAGAAATCTTTTTTCGAGGTTGATGAGTTATTTATTCTAACTTTATTTTATAAATGAGCAAACATCTGGTATTATGAATATTATTCTTAGGGCAGCATGTTTCAGCTCAGTGTAAAAACGTAAATAATCTTTAGAATTTTGCAGATCTTTTAATGCGTTTAAGCTTGCTACCTGGATGTTGATGTAGATACTATTACTATACTTTCCAAATTCTAACCGACCTACAATGCAAATTCATAAATGCATTTATATAGTTATCGCCATTCAGTGAGTCAGAGTCAGGTAGAATTACAAGGTCACTTGAAGTATCAACTGATTGTTACTTGATGTTTTCATACCTGAGATTGGCACTAAAAGAAAGACTAATTATTAGCATTTGTTTTATCAACTACTTAAGCTAACTTTCAGATAATTAAACTAAAGTTTTTATTTACAATTTACAACTTAAAATTAAAGTCCTAAAAAATCTTTCAACTTTTTTTTTAAATCTGATATAATTCAACAAATAAACAACCGACTAGATTAATTTGATTCAAAGAAAATTTCAGTAGTGTAAAGTTATCATTTTTACATCTACAAAAATTTCAAAAATACAAAATCTAGATTTTACTTCTATCAATAAACTTTCAATCTTGAAACCTTTTATTTATAAAATAAGTTAACCTGGAAGCTTTTAAAGAAGTACCTTAAATTATGTATATACGTAATTGTGATGACTATTAAATACTTGCAAGTTGAGTATTTATTAAAATAGAACAAAAAATCGATTTATTTGATTTTAAAAAACTGGAAACAGAAATATAAATTAAGAGAGTAAAAAATATTCTGATACTTAGCGGTACAAAGTAAATAGTTTTAAAACCTTTAATAAGAAATTATTTATATAGATAATTCCTTTATTAAGTTACCACTTGATTTTGTTTAAACTTTATACAATATAAAAGTTTTTAACATTTGATTTGTTGTTATAGAATAAATAGATATCTCAAAATATAAAACTTTTAGCTGTAATTTTTCATATTAAATTTAATAATTGTTTGAAGAAACTTCTTTCAAAAATAAGAGACATTTATTAAGTACGTGAAGATAGCCAGAATTAGTGAAAACTGAAATCAACGGAAAAACATTAAAAAAAAACACAAGCCTTTGATTTTTGCAATATATTTATTAAATGAAAGCGATCTTTGCCATATTTTTTACTATTACGGCCTTGATTCTGGATCAAGCAACTATTCTCAATTGTAAGTAGGATCAAGTCACGAGCATGCTCATTCACTCGTTCATACATTTAATAATCAAAATTAATGTTTTTAATATCAAGATAATAAATCATTAAATATCAATAATATTGTAATTCAAATATTTTGATAAACAAATCAGTTTTTCAGCTTTATTAGATATAACAAAAGTTTAAAATTTTACACAATACTTAGTACAAAACTAAAGTCTTCTTAAGTTTACGTGGCCTTAGCTAATCACATTTTAACTCATAACCTTTCATATATTCTCTGCGTATTTACGGTTAATATTTTTTAAACTCATAATTTTATGATAATACCGCTGTATTGATTTTTAGAATGTATTTTGTATACAATTATTCAAAGAATATAGGTGAACAAACCTAATTTAGACAGATTCGTCATTTTATTTAAAATGTTTTGCTTTTAAATTTAAATATATTAACTTTTTTCAATCTGTAAAAGCAAATATGGATATGTTGATTAACAATTATAGTAATAGCTGTGTATAAATTGTTTCAAATTTTTTAGTAAATTAACATAGTATAGATAGAATTGTATATTTCTCTGGATTTATACATATCTTCTTTTAGGTTGTTTTTATTGTTTTTATTTATTGAAATATCTGGTTAAATATGAGTTATAAGGAAGTTTTAAAAGTTTTGGCAGTTATTATGCTGTTTTCATATGTAAAATTTTCTTTGACTGAAAAAGTGATAAATGAAAAAAGTAAAGAATCAAATAAAAAAGTATTTATTCCAACACGTGAATGGCAAAGGGTTGAAGAAGGTATCAACTTGACAAATTTAATATTACTAAAAATTATTAAACAATTTTCTATTTTGTGATTTAATAAAAAATTTTGTGAGTAGGTTTGATTAAAAATTTAATTTACATTTGAAAATATATTTGTTATTGTTAAACTTTCTATAATTCTCTTTAATAAATAACAAACTGAAATTTTTCAAATCTCTTAATATTATATATATATTATAATATTTCTCTTTTTTCATGTCACTTTCAATCTTAACAGTTTTGTTTGATTTCAATGAAAATTAAATGATTTAAGAAAAGTTGGTTGATTTAGAAAATTAATTTTATAACTAATGTAAAAAAGGTTTCTACTTAGTAGTTGGCAGTACTGCAGGCTTACACAATTATACTTTCTAGGAAATATTGTTATAACCTTATAATTTAATCAAACTTTCTAGAAACAGAAAACTGATATTTGCTAACGATTTAAATTCTCTTTGAACATACTTTCATGATTCAGTAGAAACCAATGTTAAGTTTTTAAACAGAACATTTTTATACTGATTTCTTTTTTCAATTTTAGGGCAAGCTATACCTGCTGGGCTCCACATCAAGATGGATCTTGAAAAAGGAGAGAAGTGGGCCAAGTTGATGGATGATGATAAGTCAAAAGCTCTCAGTGTCACAAAAGAAATGTAAGAGTCTATGGTGGAAACTAAAGCTTTTTCAGTTTGATAATATTTATATCTGTCATATTTGTTTACTTTTTTTTGCAAAATGTGTTATTGAAATGGGATTAAACTTTTAAAATTTCAAGAAATTTTGGTTTTTATTTGTTTTTATAAAAATTTTGAAAGATTTAAAATAAAAATTTTAATAATATCTAAACAAGTTTAGATTAAAACAATTAAGTTTTTAAATAAATAACATAATTGAATTTTGAAGAACTGAATGAATTTTTCAGTCAGTTTGAATTTATTCATGATTTTTATTCAAATTAGTGAAGAAGGTAAATTAAACATTGACGATCTGAAAGAAAAGTTGAAAAAATTCAAGAAACAAAAGGAAGATGAGGATCAGGTCTTTGACTTTACCAACTTCTTTGTAAATTTCATTTTTAGTTTTAATTTGTGTCTTAGGATGTGAAAAAGAAATTTCGCACCATGGATGAGATTAAATCTGAATTGGAAGATATTGATTTAGTTCAGGAAGAAGATTTTGATGCAATGAAACGTCTGTTGGAAGTTGCAATCTCAGATCAACATGATGATCAACAAAGAGTGATGGCTTTACAAGATCTTGAATATCATTTACATCAAGTTTGTTTTTTAATTGTTTTGTTTATAAGTATCAAAAATATATCTTCTTAATCAAAAATTGTTTATTTGTTAATAGTCAGTTATTAGTTATTTATTTGAAAACATTAAATGTTTTGTTATTATTTATTTATTAATTCAAAAGATAAAATTTGAAATTGTTCTACAAATAGGTTGACAATGCAAATGATTTTACAAAATTAAATGGTCTTCAAGGAATGATTGATTTATTTTCTCATAAAAATCCATCAATAAGAGAAGAATCGATCCATGTATGTGGAACTGCTATACAAGGAAATCCAGCTGTTCAAGTCAAAGTAAATGAGAAATATCTCTATATATACTTCATGTGTTCAATCTGCAGGCTGTTGAACTTCAGTTAGTTCAGAGGTTACTTGAAGTACTTCGAGACAATAATGAAGAATTCAAAGTCAAGAAGAAGTGTTTATATTCACTGTCATGCTTATTACGTCATTTTCCAATTGCTCAGCACATCTTTACTGTGAAAGGGGGCTTTAGCGATCTTGCAAATCTCTTCTTGCAAGTCAGTGAAAACTTTCTTGAAATTGTTGTAACATTTTTCATTAAACTTTATGTTGACTTAGAAATTTGATGAAAAACTTGTTGGCAAAGCTCTACAATTAGTATCAGATATCAAACAAGAACGTTTAGATTTGAAAAACGTAGAAGGTGATGAAATGCAAAAATCTAAACAACAACAGTACAATCGGTTGGTGATAATTTGATCGAATCGTCTTCAGTGGCTTGTACCAAATATTTCTACAGATTCAATTTAACTGAAGTATTGATGAAGATCAATTGGAATCATCTTTTAATTTCAACAATAGAATCAAACTCAATGGATTTAAAAGAGAAATGTGCGCGAGCGATGTTGTGTTTTATGGATATTTGGGGAGACTATTTCAACTCCAAACAAGTTTGCAACCATTTAAAAACCCTTCTTGTAAGATACTTCAATTTTTTGATAAGTTCCTTAATTTGAAATAATTTTATAGAAGTACCAAATAAAAGGAATCACTGAAGAAATATCTGAAGTTGATAATTTCTTGAATAATGAATTGATGACCACAGATTATTTGTTGCAACTGACAACAAATTATGATTTGCTTGATAGTTTCATCACTGAAATTAGAACTCATCCAAACGTAAAGTTAAGAGACGAATTTTGAGTCTAATCGAAATTTTATTTATTTTCATATCTGCAAATTTCAAATAAATATTTTGGTAAAGGCAAGATTTGTATTTATTTATTTTGAAGTCAGCTAACTTGTTAAATATTTAAACTTGAAGATATTTTAGTTGAACAATTTGGTGTCTTCAATTTCATAAATTCTAATTTGAAAGTCTTGAAACTGAATTTTAGGGGCAAAATGATCATCTTTAAGATCAGTTCAACAAAACCTTCTTTCAAAAGTCGAAAAATTTGAAGAATTAAAAAGTTGATATTGAAGTGAGAAAATAAGATTGGACAAATAATCTGTCTCTGATAATAATCTCAATAACAAATGTTTGAAAAACAAAATTTATTAAAAAAAAAGACATATGATGATGTAAACCAGAGATTGCTTCAAAATGAGTAGAAATCACAAAACAATTTTGATAAAGTACAACGATTGCTAGATCGTGAATCAAATGATGAGATTCAATACTAATATAAAAGAAATGATCAGAAAAAGAATCAAGGTCGTGATCTCGGTAACGTGTTGATTATTGCGTACGCTTTTTGAGCGATACTTCGCGTCTGGATGTCTTCTGGATAATTCTGAAGTAACTTGACGTTGTGACTGAAATCACCAATCAGCAACCGATCACGCAGTAGTCTGCAAAAGAATCAGCAGTTTGAGATGACTCAGCAGTTTGAGATGACTCAGCAGCTTGAGATAAATCAGCAGTTTGAGATGACTCAGCAGTTTGAGATGACTCAGCAGTTTGAGATAAATCAGCAGTTTGAGATAAATCAGCAGTTTGAGATAAATCAGCAGTTTTAGATGACTCAGCAGTTTGAGAGAGGTTTTTGACTCACATAATCATAGCAGTGCACATAGAATATAAGAGATCGAATCTTCTTTTATCCGAAAAAAGTATGTCCCAAAGATAAATAACTTCTGGCAAAGGAAATTCTTGAGACAGTAACAAAGTTATCCAACTGAAAAATGATGAATTATTTATTTTATGGCTGTTGCTTACTGGTGGAAGAAAACACGAGAAACAGTGATGAAGTCACGTGACTCTATTGCTTGAAAGCGAACAAATTAATGTTAAAGGAAAGTGAAGCTGAACTAGAATTAATTTGGGACTCATGGAGATGGACTCTAACCGAAATAAGAAGAATACAGGTTTGATATTCTGCAGTTCTAATCGAATAAACACTTGGAGATCCTCTTCTTTCAAATGATCCATCACACGTCTCATAGATGCTTCTAGAATATAGAAGAAGAAATTAAAGTGATGCAAGTGATGATGTGTTGTTACCTATTCCGCTTCCTGAGCAATCTAATGACTTGATGAAGTTATCTCTGATTTCTGCCATCAGGTTTGTAAAACAGAAGAACGTGTCAGCCTCCGCATGTTCTAAATATACATTTCATAAATTGAAATCGAAAATAGATTAGACAAACCTTTCCATTCCGGGTTTGGGTCCGATACTAAAGTATAGTAAAGAGGTCCAACAATTTCATTCATCCCTTGAACATAACTAGTACCCGGATTCAACTTGGCGTAGATGAACAAGATCCGTTCTACAACTTCCCAATGAGCTTCCTGTCCTTCACTTAAAATCTCATATTCTTGTTGAGGTTTCTTCCGGCTATTTGACAACTGGAATTGATTTCATTTGTACATTTTAATCACAAAACTAAACAGAAGCTCACGTTGCTGATACCAAGCCGATGACGTGTCATGTTATGAGCGGTCAGCATCCCACGTTCGACTCGCTTTCTCAAAGTCTCGACTTTGCTGCCTGGTTGAACCATCTCTAAGCACGGGTAAGTAGTGGCATTCTGCAAATTGAACAAATTGATGATTTATTTAGCGAGTTGAAAAGATAGTTGCCTGAAAAAATGAGATGTCCGGGTACAGGCGGCGAACATCTTTATCAATTTGAAGAAGAACTTCATTATCTTTGAAGTAAGTGTTCCATTTGCTAGTAGGGTTAGGGTTAAGTGGCTGTAAGTGATGTGACATATTAAAAGGTGTTTTTGTGAGAAAATGTATTAATTATTAATAACAAAATTATTAGCTGCACAAAAATCAATATTCTGGAAATTCTGTTAACCATTGACAAATGCGCTGAAGTCTATCTACTGTAACTCATAATATTTTACAGTTTATTTGAAAAATAACTAAAAATGATAATTTTTTAATGTTAGAAACAAACTGAACCACAAAAATGTATGACAACAAAGCTTCATTTACTACAAGATAAATAATCGTTCATATTTACATATGAACAAAGCAAAGTACATAAGCTAAAATAAACTAAAATGTTTTATGTTTACAGTTTAATAATGATAAAAAAATCAATAATTTAGTTGCAAATTTACTATCTGCTAATACTTTGAAAAAATTGAAAATAATAAAAATGTTATAATATTATAAAATCAAAAGTTGATTTGCATTTTTTTGAAAAATATGTTTAGTTATTCTTTAAATAAATACTTTAAAATTATTCATAAAATAAATGTTTACTTATTCAAAAGTAAATAAATATAAATGTAAATACTAACATGATCTCCATCAATTGCTTGATCGGCTTTTTCAGATCTTTTTATACTTGGATCTATAATTATTTCATTCAAAAATTGTTTATAATCATTGCGTTGCCTGGAGAGATGAGCTCTCCATTCTGTTCGCCTGTAACAAGCATAATAACAACATTCTTTATGAGATAAAACTAAATAATCGAAAAAATTACTTGAGAGGTAAACTAAATAATAATAATCTCCAACAGATTGATCTGATTCCACATGTATCGACAATTCCTTCAATTAAAATATCAGTTATTAAATAAAACATCAATTTTTCTCTTTTTTCAGATGACCAGGCATAATAGACAATTTTCATCAAATCAAACAAACCTGATGAGCAAATTGATTGTAGAGTTTGTAAGCTGATTAGTTCTGAGCCTAAAATTTCCAAAAAATTATCTTCTCTGTCAAAAATTATAAAATAAGATCAGTAATAGCAACTAATAAAACTTTATAAACAATATTTAAAAATCATTCATCATAATTGAAGTAATTTAGCATTCAATAAATAATAGTTTTGATTTGCAATTAATCAACTTTGTAAAAAACAGGTTAAGAAAATTAAGAACAAAGCAATTTAAAAATCAAAGTTAAGAAGATTATCAATTTTGATGGCTATTATATTTATTTAAATTAAGTATTCTTATATCACCTAAATGAAAACTATGAAAAACACATAAGAATTTAATTAAAAAATTCTTACCTTTTATTGACTTTATAAGACATTAAATAATAACAGTTTCAGCAAAAATTCTCAAAAATACTTCAAGTAATAAATAATTTTTATTCTCCTTACAATAATCTGAAGAATTAAAACATTAGATTTCAGAAAAATATTTCTAAATTAAAAAGATTTGAACTTTTTACATTTAAAATAACAAATAAAGTTCATTTTATACAATCAAACTAATTAATTCAAACAGAAATTCATAAAGTAGAAAACTCTTAAAGTAAAGTTTTAAAATATAAATTAAATATAAACTTAGATTTATTATTTGAAATATTTCTAAAAATTTTTTAAAACTGATAAAAATTTAATCAAAAAATAAAGTTTTTTATCACAAAAATTTTGTCAAAATATATTTATAGAATAAACTTAAAATTTATGAAAATAAATTATTTATGAAAAATAAGAGGAACTAGCAGGATTTTTGAATGACTATTTTTCCATTTTAAATCAAAAGCAAAGTTGAATAATTAAAAAATTATACAAAAGTAGCTTGCTTCTATTTCTTTCTAAGTTTCAATAAATATCTAATTTATTTTGATAATTTTGACACATGCCTTTATAACTTTTTATAAAAATATTCTAACACAGAAATATAAACTGAAGTTCCACAAAATGCAAATATAAACTATAGCAAAATAGACACTGATAGATTTTTACTGTATTCTTTACTAACTTTTAACCAAAACAAATGAAAACTAATGTTGAGTTAGTTTCAAAGTTTAAAATAGATAACCCAAAATGGCTTTTACGAAAAATTTAAAAATAAAAATAATTTTGAGTAGTTCGATTTGACAAAAATATAACTAAACTAGTTTTATGAATAAATAGAAATAATTTTAACAGTTTTACAAACTATTTAAAACAAAAATTGTTAAAATTTTACGTTAATAAAGTAAATCAAAATATAATTAATTAAAAATTACTATGGACTATTAGAAAGACTTTTTTTTATAAGTTATACTAACTATTTAACATGATTGCTTAGTGTTTTCGTAAACTTGTTTCTCTTATTCAAATAATTATAAAAAGCTTTTTGTCAAGTAAAGATCAAATCAAAAAAATTTTACACATTAAAATTTATATTTGAAACATTCTTTCTATATTTAATGTTTCAAACATTTTCGATCAAAGTATTTTTCAATTTCGTTAATAATTTTTATCAATTTGAGTTTATAAATTTTACAAATAGCTTAAAATTACTGCGTTTATATATAATGTTTTAAATGTTAATTTTACATTTTTAGTAAGATTAGATCATATTCGAAAAGTTTAGAAGGCAATACAAAAAAAAAATCTTAAACTATAATTAAGATCAACGACAATTTTAAAAATTTGCTGTTGTTATTGTTGTTACTTTGCTTTTAAGATGTAGATATCGAAAATACTGAGTAGGGTAAAGCTACTTCAAATGAATTAGAAACATAATTTCAGTGTTTTATCACAAAGCTTTACCTAACGACTGTTTTATATCCTACAGAAGCTTTGAGTTTGACTTATTTAATTGGTTGATTTAGTTTAATTTGACATAATGTTTATTTGTAAAGTATAAACAAAAGTAAAACTAATAAAAGTTTTATTTCTAATTATGTTGTATTAGAGTTAGAAAATAAGGTTCAAAATCAAAACTTCATTCAATAAACTGTTGAAAAGTCTTTTTAAATATTTAAAACAATTTAAAAATTATCTAAAAATTTAAACTAATCATTAATATCTGTTTTCTAATAGTCTAAGTGTAGTATGAGCTAACCATGTAGTAGCTTTTTTAAAAAGGATGCACACATTATTAAAGTAAGTTTTGCCTTGCGGAACTGCACTAAAGATTAATAAATCAGATAAGTTTTTTAAAGAAACTTACGTAAATAAACCGAATCTTAATTTATACTTTTTCACCATCTTACTGGTAAAAATCATCTGATTCACTTTAATTTAACAATAATAATTCAGACATTATTATTATTAAGCAGCCAATATTATATTATAATCACGGGTGCTATTCGGTACACTTGTTAGTCATAAATAAAACCGCAAACATTTGATTTCATAAAGTTAATTTGTATTTACTATCTGAAAAGAAAATGTGAATACAAAGCAAGGCGCCATCTAGTGGTCATCATTGATCACATTCTGTTATCGCTTTCTTTTTACTCTTGTTGTAGAGATAAACTGAACCAAAGATTCCAACCCAAAAAGCTAAAGCTGCATTGGCACACTGTAAAACGTAATCAAGTAATTAAACAGTTTTGACTATTTCAAATGAAGTAACTTACATTGTGACGTCCTTGCATCGTAAAAGTGTTAAATCTGATCTTCCAACCTTTTAAAGGCTCTGGAGGTTCAATGTCTTTTGGATGATATTCACGAACCGGTTTGCCTCCCATATTTACAGATTATTCAATTTATCTAAAATACAAAAGAGATAAAAAAAAACACTTCAATAGATCAATATTTAAGTCTCACAAATATAAAACTACTTTTTTCATATATATTTATGTAGTTCAATAAATAGATATTTAATTAGAATAGTAGCACTAGAAATAAATCTTAATAAAACGATAAATAAATAAAAGATTAACAGAAAGAAAACTTCCAAATAATAGAAAATAAAATAAGTGAAAGCTGATATTTTAATTATGAAACTTGGTCAAAGAAAGCTTTTATGAAAAACATTTATCAAAAAATTGAAATTAAGCGGTTATACAAAAAAAAATTGCATTTTTATTTACTTATTAAAATAAACACAAAGAAGGGTGCCTGAAAAGAGCACCTCTCACTAACACATTCTCACAATATATATTATATATAATTAATTTGGAAGTATAGAAAGAAAAAGATGTAACACATTCCTATTATTAAAAGTAGTTAAATATAAACTGATCAAAATAAAACTTCTTAATAAATAATTTTTTAATCAAAATAATATAACAAGAAAACAGAATAAAACAATATACAATTAACTAATGAATAAATTTATTAAATTGTTGTTTGAATATATTAAAAAATATAAAACATCCATGAATAAGCAAACTTTATTTTTAATAATATTTAATAATAATACTATTTATTGAATAAAATAAATCATTTAAAAACTATGAAACTTGATATATAACAATTAATAAAATACTTCAGAGAAATTAGTCTTGACCAAAACACAATTTTTAATCTTAGATATCAGAAAATTATAACTATTTAGCTAGACCAAAATACATTAATCTTATTAAATAAAATTATTTAGTAAAACAATAAAAAATTAACCAAAAAATCAAATAATAGAACTTAAACTTGGCACTACAAAGATTACTTAATAGAAATGTTAATTCAAAAAAATCTATTTGCTAGAAATAAAAAAAGCAAGTTTGATACAGCAAAACTACTTTTTTGTTTCATAATATTTGAATTCTAATAGAACTAAATCAAAAAATAGCAAAGACAAAAGCTTAGTAAATGAATTTATGAAAAAAAAAACTAACATTTAGAAACATTAAATCTAATGTTTAGTAAAAGTTGAGATTCATATTTATTATTTTTAATTGGTGAAAAAATAACCTACAAAATTTTTATATTTGAGAGAAAAAATAACAAGAACATCTTATCAAAGTAATTAACATTCAAATTTACTGAAACCTGACTATTCTTACATTATGCTAAGGTCAGCTTGACATAATAGGGTTTCTAATTAAAAAAAAAAAGTTGCCATAGCTTTTAAAAATAATAAAATTGATTTTGCTTGTTAAAAGTTATTTAATTGAGTCTGACGCTGTTATTAACAGTTATTAAAAGGAATAATTACTAAAATAATTCTTATTAGATTCTGAGAAAACTTGTTAGAGTACACACATTAACAAGAAAGTTTAATTTACTATTAAGAAATTGCTTTTACCAACTTATTATAATTTATTAACATTTTTTTTATCAAAGTATTCCGTATTTAAGCGAATTTTCAAATTACCAATTGTTATTAATTTAACTAGTTTAATTAATAATTTAGTTTTAGTAATGTTATTTTTAAATCTGGAATTGAACAAAAATAAACGGGCATAGCGTTACTTAATGAACATCATTCTTGCAAACTTTATAAAAATTATAACATTTTTCTTTTCAGTTTTCTTATGAAAAATTCTATTTTACAGGAAAGTAGAACAAACTTACTTCGAAACATATTAAGTTTTATATTGTTATTTTTGACACTTTATGCTCTTTCTTAAATGGTTTTTTAATACTGCCAATAAGTTAAAGTCTACGAAGTTTGTTTGAATTCTAGTATACGTCAAAACTTTACATTTTGATTTGTTTTTTGTAAAGTGACTTAAGTTTTATTATAAGATTACTATAATCTTTGTAGCATAACCGTTCTTGGCTGAAGTAGGCCATTATTATAATCTTTTGACTAAAACTAAGCCAACAATAAAAACTAGAATTTTCTAGTCAATT
The DNA here is from genome assembly GCA_034620365.1 of Pegea sp. RAD2-039. Classification (NCBI taxonomy): domain Eukaryota; kingdom Metazoa; phylum Chordata; class Thaliacea; order Salpida; family Salpidae; genus Pegea; species Pegea sp. RAD2-039. Next base: position 474,621 of record JAQGEQ010000201.1, read on the forward strand.
TATACATGAATTTTAAAGTTAAAAAAATTATAAGCACTTTTTAATTCACTTTTGTTTAAATTAACTTTCCAATTTTTGAGTTAAAATATTCTATGGTAAAGGCTTACTAGTTTTTTATTGGTTAAAATTGTCACGTGACATTTTAGTAAGACTTTTTTTATTTGGCGTCGAAAGTCTATCTTTATCTTCGGGCGTGTTCAGTGATACTACATCTGTATTTGTTCAGTTAAGATTTGATATTTTTTTTTAGCAAAAAATGGCAGCTAACAATGGTTCAGGAGATGATGACGCTGGGTAAGTTGATTCTTATGAATATATGCTGTATTTATTATAATTATTCGTATTGTTGCAAAAATCGATGCTAGTAAGGGTAATTTTTTCAGTCTAAAAATTAATACTCTATACATTTATTTTTTGTTGTTAATAATTTTATATTTACTGAAGATTTTTATTTTATATTTTAAAAGTTAGAAATCTTTATGACTAGCGAAGTTTTTTAGTGTTTTAATATAAGATCCATTTTTCAATTTAACTATTTTATCTTTGTAAATATCGCTCAATCATTTCTTATTATTAAAAATATAGTTTTTACTTGTTAGTTAAATGGATTTAACTTCATTATTCAACTTTAATGTAAAATTATAATTTTTTATTTGTTGAAAATTTCAGTAAAATGTTTATTGGAGGTGTTTCAAGAGAAACCACTGAACCTAGTCTAAGGACCTATTTTGAACAGTATGGTAGCGTCAAAGATTGCATTTTGATGACTGATAAAGCTACAGGAAATTCTAGAGGGTTTGGGTTTGTCACTTTCACCAATCCCTCCAGTGTAGATGAAGTTATAAAAGCATGCCCTCATACTTTAGATAATAAACGAGTGAGTTTATTGTTAAGAGATTTGAGTTGGTTTTATTAGTTTATTTTGTAGATTGATCCTAAAAAGTGTACACCAAGACACATGCAGCAGAAAAAGAATCAGGGAACTTATGGGCGTACTCACAAGATCTTTGTTGGAGGATTATCAATGGAAGCAACAGAAGAGGATGTGAAGACATACTTTTCAAAATATGGAGTTGTAAGTGATGGTTTTTAAAATTTAATTATTTTAAATAAGTATGATTTACTATATGTGATCAATATTATATATATAAATTTATATTTAAATATGAATTTTTCTTGTGGTGTATAAATGGAATTTATTTAGATAACAAATTTCATACTTTACCATTTTATAATCTTAAAAACTCGAATAATTTTTTATGTATATATAATAAATATTTGTGTTGATATTTTTTTGCAGATTACAGAAATTGTGTTTGTGTCTGACAAGAATGATACTTCTCGTCCTCATAAAGGTTTTTATTTGATTTTTTTCTTGCTAGCTTTTCATATTAACAAAGAATATCTGGAAATCTCTTCATTTAATAATTTCCGAGGGTCCTTTTTATAGGCATAATAATTCTTCAAGACAAATTAGAAGCAGACTTCAATCCTCTAATGATTTATATGAAAATTATTTGAATTAAAACTAGCTTATTTTTATTTAGTTTTATATAAGAATATTTAGTTAATATCAAATTTTATATCTAGGTACTTTATTTGTATCAATACTACTTATATATTAAACTATTTTATTTTATTTGAATATTTTAAATATTATATAAAATTAGAAGATCTACAAGTGTTTTACATTTATCGTGTTAATTTCGTGTTAGAAGTTTTATAATCAAGATTTTCTTATAACACCTTCGATAACAGGATTTGGTTTCGTCACTTTCGAAGATGAGTCTTCAGTTGACCAGGCAATAGCAAAACACTATCATGTGATCAAAGATAAAAGAGTTAGTAATGCAACAAAATCATTCCTCTTCTTGATTAACCATCTATTTCGTACAACTTACAACACACTCACACACTTTTCGTTGTTAAAACACAAACATTTCCCTGACTCCAATAAACTTACATACAAGACTTGTCCAAAGGTTCGGAATAGGGGGCCCACTGTTGATTTGGGGGGTTATTTTTATTTACTCTTCGTTTTAAATTTACTAATAAAGTACCTACAATATTTAACTTTCTTAAGTATTCTTAAAATCATAATCTTATGACTTTAAGTTATGTTTAATTTAATTTTTTTATTAAGTTTAAGGGATTTTAACTTAAAAACTTAATATTTAAAAACTTAACTACCAAACTTCTATTCAACTATTAACTTAATATTTAATAATCTTACTGAATAACTTATCTAAGAGTTATACTGTTATTTAGATAATTTTTATCTTAAGTAACTTTGTATAATAAATGTTAAATAAACTTTTAGTTCCAACAAATTTTATGCATTAAGGATTTGGTAGAAATTTGATATATTCATTATATTTTACCCTTAATTATTATTTTGCTTATACTTTTGCTTAACCAAAAGCTTAACTTATCACATAAATTATCACATACATTTCATAAGATAACCACAATTAATTGTAATATTTCTACGACTTACATGTAAGTAATTTTATATATTTGTTTATACATTTGCATTAGACTTATTGACATTGTATTTATTATTCAGTAACTACTTGTTGTAACCTACTTGTTAGCATGTGGACCTTGTTACCACTAATACTTGATGTTTTTACTATCTCTCTAACTTTTAAACTTAATTATTAATTTGTTTGATTATTTACAGTGTGAAGCCAAGAGTGCCGAATCTAAAGACAAATTGAATCAAATGAAAGTGAGTTTAAACCTTCTATCCAATTAGTTCACTCAAATAACTTTATGTCGTAGGTTCAAGGTGGTGGTTACAACCAGAATAAGATGATGAATTACGACCAGAACAAGATGAATTATTGTCCTCCAAATATGCCCAACAATTGTGCATACCCAAATATGAACAATATGTACAATGCAGGACCACCAGCACAAGGTCAGTAACTTTTGTATCTGACCAATTTGCTAACCAACTATTTCTCCAGGACCTTATATGCCTGGTAATCAAATGGGACCTCCATACAATGCTGCCTACAACAACCCTTCATTTCCTACTGCTTATCCACAACAGTATCCTAATCAGTGTAACTATAATCAAGGATATCCTAACCAGGCATATGGTAAGCTTCAATTGGATTCTTTCAACTTGTCATACACCTTGATAAAAAGCAGGCTACCCATACAACGGAATAAACCAACCAAGTATGAACATGCATCATAACAACAGTGGTGGGCCTCCAAATCAGTCGATGCCTAACAGCGAGATGTCATCTGGAAACGCTGGTGCTTACATGAATCCAGGTTCAAACGCAACAAATTATCCTAATAATATGGGAAGAGGTATGTTGTCATGGTGACAGTGATAAATTGTAGTTAACCGAGCTTTTGATAACCAGGAGATGGCATGGGCAACAACTATCAACAATCGAACTCTGGGTATGGCCCAATAAGGACCGCAGGTAAGAACTTACAGCCACTTGCTGCCCTCAAATCACCATCACTCACCGAATTTCTATTTTACAGACTATTCTGCTAGCGCAAATTCCAGCCAACCCCAAGCGCCGTCGGCATCTGCACCTAACACCATGCCTCCTAACAATAACGCAGGATATTCACAGGGAAAAGCAAGTGCAAATAGTGCTGCTAGTGGTTACCATCCTTACCGAAGAGCATAAAAAACACGTCGTCAAGTTGCACTTCGTTTAAACTCGATTTAGCTGGAAGCGTCTCTGCATCTAATATAGAGTTCATTTGATGATGAGTTCAGTTTTTTAACTTTCGTGTATCCTTAGTTGGCGACATTACATGTGAATATTTAAATCGTCAAAGCTTGTGTTAGTATTTAGAAAATTTTGTTGCTTCGACATTTAATTGAAAATTTTATTAAAAAGCGTTTATATGAGTTTTGTCATAGGTAGCACCAGATATCATCTAACAGTTACGTTACTTAAGTTTCATCTCAATAAAACGGCCAATCAGTGAATGATATTAAAACATGTCTAAATGTGGATATAGTTGTCGCGCATTAGCTAGTATAAGATCTTTAACTGCTGGAGGATGACTTCTTAAAACATTTTGTAAATCTTCCAGACTCATTGTAAACATTTCCACATCTGAAGCAGCTTGTAGTGATTGTGGTATTTGTGTCTATTAAATTTAATTAGTTATTTGAAACAAATCCAACAAGATCACCTTCTGAAGTACTGCCTCTGTAAGATAATTCTCTTCCACTTGAAGGACTCCTTGAAACATCAACTTGCCTGATGATTCCTTAAATATTTCAACAACCCCACTTCTAAGCGCAAACATTTGAGTAGTACAATCACCCTTTAAATACAATCTTTAATAAACTCTCTAACAACTAATTCTTACTTCTAAACAAACGTAATCGTTTGGTTTCAACGACAAAGGCTTCATGATCACACACAAATGTCTCAGAAAACTTTTCGGACAGTTATGAAACAGCTTGATATTTCCAATCAATTTTCCACACATTTGTTCACAGATGTCAGCTTGTTGACTACAGTATATAAGGATGGTCGATTGTGATTTATAAAAGTTAGAATGCCAACCTGAAAGGTAGATCTGAAAAAAGGCTTACAGGATTTTCACCCCGATGTCGAGACCACATGAAATCCAGGTGTTGAACCACATTATTATAAAGCTTGCTGTTAAAATCCATTTCATTCATATAAGTCTTCACCGACTGCAACCAATTACATGTAACCATCATCTACAACCACTTGCAACCATCATCAACCACTTGCAACCATCAACAACCACTTACAACCATCAATAACCATTTGCAACCATCATCAGCCACTTGCAACCATCATCAGCCACTTGCAACCATCATCAACAACCACTTGCAACCATCATCAACCACTTGCAACCATCATCAACAACCACTTGCAACCATCAACAACCACTTGCAACCATCATCAACCACTTGCAACCATCAACAACCACTTGCAACCATCATCAACCACTTGCAACCATCATCAACTATTTGCAACCATCATCAACAAACACCTGCAACCATCATCAACCACTTGCAACCATCATCAACAACCACTTGCAACCATCATCAACAACCACTTGCAACCATCATCAACAACCACTTGCAACCATCATCAACAACCACTTGCAACCATCATCAACAACCACTTGCAACCATCATCAACCACTTGCAACCATCAACAACCACTTGCAACCATCATCAACAACCACTTGCAACCATCATCAACAACCACTTGCAACCATCATCAACAACCACTCACCGTAACTCGTTTCTCATAAGAAACTAGTAAGCTTTCTTTATTAACTAAAGTGGCAGCGACAATTCCAAGAATGTAACCGATCGCAACTTTACCTAATGTCATCACTGCACAACTAATCAACATCTCGCGTTTGTTGGTCGGATGAATATCACCATAACCAGTTGATGAAGTTGTAGTAACTGCCCAATAAACACTATCTACCCAAGCTTGTAGTGAGTGTGAAAAGACTGAAGTTGCTTTGTAATCTGTTCAAGACTAATCACCTTCTGATCATGTGGGTCGTTACTCACCTGTGCTTCCTTCTGAACCCACCCAGGATTGAGTATTACAATTGTTTTGCTCGCAAGCGTTGAAATACCAAATACTTGCTGAGAAATGTATGAAGAAGGAGTAGTAAAGAACAAACTTACACATACGTGTCAGTAGAATACTACAAACAAATAAAAGATGGTTTCCGCTTGGCTTGATGCACATTTTAACCATTTTTACTTGTATCTGGTGTCTGATTCCCATTCACGAAAAGACCAGACTGCTCGACAAAATCTCAGGATTCGATTGGACCTTAAAATCACTATCAGTGTCAATTTGAAGTCAGTGCTTATGCCGGGAATGAGCGGTCCAATAATTTCAAGTGGAAAGTTGCTGACAGCATCCAATAAAAAAAAAGATGGGGTTCGAATATAACGCCTCCTGATCAGTTTAATATCAGTGACTACAGCTGATCTTTCATCGAAGTAACTACTGCGGAACTTCACTAACATGTCTGCTATAAACCTAAGTTCGAACAAAATGTTTTTTTTTGGATTGACAAATAAAAGATACCAACCAAAGATCAAGTATATATCCGATGATGTAAAGATATATGTTGTGGTTGAAGAAAAGTGCTTGATAGATAGAAATATTTGAAGAAAGAAAAGCGAAAAACACAGTGAAATAATTGAAAAATTTTATAAGATGAGAATTGTGGCGGAAAATCTGAAAATAGAAAAAGATTAGAGAAGAGATGGAATGAAGATCCGACTGACCTTGTGTCCATCTTCTAAGTTTAATTCATCTTGTGGAATTTTAATTACATTTCTTGGATTCATTACATCATGAGCTGCATGTAGCTAACCACAGAATAAAGTGACTGTTTTAATCATCTTACCTTTGCTGTTTCTCTTAAATGAGCTTTAAATGCAGGGAAGTTGACCAGGACCTTTTCTAGATGTTGCTTCTGGATTGCGTACAACTCACATAAAGTTAAAGCTTTTATAGTTTTCGAGCGAGGCTTATTTAACATAATAGAATCCTAAAATAAAAGATCTTAAAGAGAAAATTCAAATGATAAATATTCATTTTACTTCTCCAATATATAATCCTGCTCCTAATATTCGGGTGATATTTTTTTCACTTGTATCCAAAATTGCAAGCTTTCCTCTTTCAATAAAATACATTTCTTTACCAGGATCTCCAGCCCTTCAAACAGTTGTTAACAAGCAGTAACAATCGATTTAATATCTCACCTGCATAAGATATTTCCTTTCATGCAAAATATAGGTTTGATATAATAAGACATGTGTCTGTAGAAGTCATTCTTTTCAATTTCTTTAAAGACACTTGTCCTAATTTTCGGTTGATGCAAACAACAACTAATGTTGTTGCTGTACATATGTTGACAAATAGTAGTTCGTAAGACTGAAGGTAAATTACTGAGTAAAACTTCAGGACTCACACCACTTGTTCTTTTCCACAAATAGTGATAGTACTCTTCCACCTAGTGGTGAAAATGTCAAACAACTTTTCATCACAAATCTGATAACTAACCTGTTTTACAATTACTTCATTAATTTCATATAATTTGAAAAACTTGTTGATATCTGATAATTTATCTTCATATGAGCCTCTCACAAAACCATCTGATTGTAAATTAGCTGAAATCTTACCAAACATGAACGAATAGTAAAGATGACCGCATATCATTACCACAATAGCAACTACGTACTCTAACTTCAAAACATCACGTTGAAAAACCAACTTAACTGGCGTTTTCACTTACTTCTGATCGTGTATAGATGTCACCATACCCTACACTGGTCATTGTGGTTGTGGACAAGTAGAATGAGATTATGTACTGGTCCACAATAGAATGAGTCAAGTTTAAACTTGAGTACTGGTTAGTGATCATTCCAAACCACGAATTTCTGTTACAATAAGCAGTTTTGCCCAAAATATCAATTGCAAATTTTTCAGCCGAAATTGAATTAACTTCAGATAACTATAAATGAAATGAATCAAGTTGATAGTTTAAATGAAGATTTTATTTCGCACATTGTAATATTGAGGTGGGCATGCCACCAAGAATAAGAAACAGGCGCACCAATGGTGAAGTAAGGTGCCTAAAACGATGTAGCTGAGGTTATCAACCCAACGCCTGCTTTTACGAATATCACACAAAATATGGTTGAAAAATTTGACAATCTGAAAGATGAAGATTATTGGATAGATGTAGTTAGCAAGTGGAAGTACCTTGTAGCATCCGATAGTACGTATCACTCGAAAAAGAGCTACAAATCGAAGTTGTTCTTGAGTGTAGATAGAATCTGATGGTAAGAGAAAGTAGATACAAATCTCAAATGGAAACCAACACAGAATATCTGATATAAATCCATAATTGAAAATGTAGCGTTGAGCAGTACTAGCTGGATGAGTAACAGGAAGTCCACTCTCATCATGATATATTGTATGCATTCGAACATATTGATTTAATAAATCCAAAAAGTCGAGTGAGTATTGAATTAGAAGTAGAACTCGATTATAGGGGAGAAAGGCAAACTAGAAATTGAAGATCAGGATGATACTGATAATGATGAAGACTTACTTGTATAGGGATAATAATAAAGTTGATGATGGTGAAGCAAGTCCTTAAAAGCTCATATGAGTAGTATAAGGAACTGAACGGGTTTAATGTGATCGGTAGCAAGAAAATACTGACAAAGAAAGAATATAGACGACTGAAGTCTGATTTGACTTTAGTTCTTGAATCACAGAAATGAAGAAGTTTGTAGGAAGTTCGACTTCCAGTAAAATAAACTACTTTATCAATAATTCCAACTCCAAATAAATCCCTTAAATTTGTGCTACAACAGATATTAGTCACGTGATTATTACTATATATGTAACTAACTTTTTAGTTTTAGCTGAATCGTTTTGTTCTTTATATAATCTCATCACTTCTTGTAAATGTTTTCGGTTATTTTGAATTTTTTTCAACTGTAATTGAAGCACTGGAAACTTGATTGTAGCATCTTGCAAACCTTGATAAGATAACATGAGGATTTCACAAGCAGTGGAAGCGACAACTGTTCTAGGACATTCTTGATCAAAAAATATCTGCAACAAGTTGATGAGGAAATCAAATTGAATTCCAAACTACTTCACCTCAACTTCACCAAAATAGTCTCCTGGATGATACTCGTAGATTGGATACGTCATAGTGACATCCACAGCAACACAATGTCCTTTTCGAATCATATAGAGGTTTCGAGATAAATCTCTCTACAAATCCAAACTTCATCATTTGATCTCACCAATTTCAATCTAACCTTATAGACGATGATGTCTCCCGGATTGAAGAGGAACGTTTGCACGTGATGACAAAGATCCAGAAGAAAAGAGTCCGTTGCTCCTCTTAGAAATGGGACATTTTGGATGTATTTGACAACACTTTCATACAATAACATGTCTCGTAGCTCATCTGTCAGATCATCTGATCCGATAATCCCGCTTCCAGGAGCTGCTGTTCCCTTGTAACGAGTCCATTCCAGCCTGCGGATGTTCATGACTCTTTGAATGAGACCAGAAGGAGTCTAAGAAGTAATCGTCAGCGCCATCTAGTGATAAGCGGAAGAAATTACCCCCTGAGATTGGAGATAAGTCTTTGTGGCTTGCATCATCTGCTGGAAGATTGATTTTTCGCGAAGAGCATTTGATATGAGACATGCGACCATAGCAACCAGCCAACCGTATAACACACACCCTAGCAACATTGTAGCGATGACCAACAAACGTTCTGATGACGTCACTGGCAGAATGTCACCGTAACTAAGGAAACGAATAAAAGCGGTTGATTAGAAGCTGATGACGTTTAAGCGTACCCGGTACTAGTCTGTGTAGTTGTGGTCCAGTAAAAGGTTTTGATGTAGTCCGCTCGTTTGCTAGTTGCGTGTGAGATGCCATGAAACCAGGCCCATGACCCAAACCGACATTTTAACTCGATCTGGTCCTGACCCGGACTTGTATTTCCACATGCGGACCAGTAGAGGATGCATGAACAGCAGTGGGTGGCAGTGTAGATGTAAATGATAAACTTTAAGGAACGAACCAGGACAATGTTGGCACGGGGCGAGTTTTCTAGCTTATTCAAATAACTTGGGACCACTTTAATAAAGGCAAAGGCACGATTCAGTCTCAGAAACGCCCACAAAGTCACTCGGGCGTGACGAGTACAAGTAATTAGAGGAGCAAGAAGCTCAAAAGGAAAAACAGTGAAGATATCGAACCAAAAGCGACCCCAAAGACACGCGTAGATGGCTGCGATGCTGCTGATATCAATAAAAGTGTCTTCAGGAGCTACTACAGGAATCCGGAAGTTGATGACGATGTTGATGTAGAAAATGACGTCAATAATGACGTAAGCGATGATGACGTTGATAATTCCGACTGTAGTGATGAAGTTAAGACCAGTGGTTGAGATGTCGTAATTTGATGGGATTATCAGACTGAAATTGATGTTAGTAGTTGATTGATGGTTGCTGCTGCTACTGCTGCTGCTGGTTAATTATCACCTGTAGTTAGCTACTTGATGTTTTACCAGGAACTGGTTCACATGCCCACCAATATTCATCAAACAAGTTGCTACATCTTCAAAGCTACTCGAATTGGAACAAGTTGTCTGATAAATAGCAGCTAGAGTTGAATTACAGGTGGATTCCGTCATTAATTCTAATAAATTGATTCTGCCAGCTAGATCGCCTTCTATTCTACTTTCTATCAGCAACAGACTCAGCATCATGTTTGTTGATAGTCATAAACCAACCAGGAGACGGAGTTGTCATAAAAAAGGCGATAAAAGTTGTGAAGAAGGTGGCAAAGGTGCAAGCAATAACCATCACTTTTTTCCATATTTGTAGAAACCGACCATCTTCGAAAACTAAAGTGGCATTCAATAACCTCTCATATCTCGTTTGCTTCCTCTCTTGTAACTGTCATAGGCAGAATCAAATCAGTAATGGGCCACAATGTGGGGTCAGTCAGCTTACTGTGGCAAACAGCTTGGACTTTTTCAACACTTCAACACCTTCTTTTATCAGTACAGATTTTCTTTGGATTGAGATTCGACCTCTCGGAGGCCTGTCCCTCAGTGATAAAGTTGATAAAAGGTTGGTGAGAGACTTGGGGCCATCTAGAAAGATTTTTTGAATCGAAATGAGGTGAAATGAATTCTGATTTTTGAATTACGTGGTTGATTTGTGATCAAAGCTCGAGCAAGTTTTGCTCCTTCATAATCTGAAGAAGAAATGGAAGAGCTTCTCCGAGAATTTGATATTGATTCACTCTCAATATGATCATGATTTAAAGATTGTCGTGTTCGATCCAAACTCTTTTTCCTACGACAAAAAGCTGAAAGAATCACACGTGATGGTGATCTTTACCTGAAGATGTTTGTCATCGTATCAGGAAGAGGAGGTTCTAGGGGCCAACATGGATTTTCACCCTCACATTTCTTCTCAGCAGCAGCTAGAAACGACCAGGCAGCTAAAAGAAGATTTGTTGTCAATATGAAGATGTAGAAATCAAGATACCTTCCGGATAATCTGCTAGAAGTTCTCGAAATTTCTGCTTTTCCACAATAAATATCACACAATTAGTTCGACATTTCAACGTGTAAGTCCTTGGTAAGTGGTAGACAAGGTGGATTTGTCCAAATAATTTCCCTTCATGGATAAGTATCATCGAATCTTTTTCATCATCATCTAGCACCTATGGGTTTTACGATGTTTTTCAAACTAATTATTCGAATTGTAAGATGGAATTAGTTTAATTTTTTTTAACATAAACAATTTGCTTACTTCGATTACACCTTGGTGTAAGTAAAACAAAAACTCAGAAATTTCTCCTTTTCGTTGAATAAATTGGTTTTTTAGGTAAATTTTTGGTGAAGCAATTAAAGATAAATTGCGACAGAAGGCAATATGACTTTCATTTATTAAATCCAGCTAAAAAAGTTCTTTAGTTTCTACTTGATCACTAACAACTTGATTACTTTGTTGATTAATCTTTGAAATGTTGATTGGTTAAACTCAGCTTTAAGAGGATGAGAAAGAATTTGAAACATCCCATTTTGATAAATGTTGTTTCCACCCCAGCTACTCCAAATAAAGTCAAAGTAATTTAAGCAAAGTTTTTTCGATGTCTTATTAATTCCTAATCGTTTCTTCAAAAAAGAAATTAATTTTTATTCAATAAAATATCTCAGACCTACTGTTTCATTCAGAAATGAATTATATTTATGTGAAAAAACTGATCTTTCAGTATCCGCATTTGATACTATAGAAGTCATTCCACCAAGAACAGTTCCAAACACCACAACGATACCTAAACACAGAAGTTTTAGAAGCATCAGATGTTATAGTTTCAAACTTACTGATCAACATTGCTGTAATAGCAAATATTTTCTCTAATGTTGCGCGTGGATGTAAATCTCCAAACCCAGTGGATGTAATCGTAGCAGTTGCCCAATAAAAGCTAGTTGGATAACTAGTATATGTAATGTTGACACTATTGATAATTCTCTTTCGTCTATCCTCGTCAAATATGAATTTATCAATCCATAGCAGAGTACTTTTTTTTATATCTGATTATTTGTTAAGTTAATCAGCAATTAAATATTGACATTAAAATATTTACCTTCCGGAAAACTTGATATCCAGTTTATATTAGTGCAAATCAACTGTTGTATCACACCACTTTGCCAACACTCGAAACTGGACCAAACACAAGCCAACATATGCCCGGTAAGAAAGATTAGAATGAAATATTTGATTGTTCTCCAAAATAAAGTGCTAGTGCCTGGCTCCGACTCACGAGTATCTAAAATTGAGTAATAACCAAGTTTTAACAACTTAAACAAACAACTGAGTTACTTGCAAACTATTAAAACTAACTTATGTAATATATTACAAAGTGAAGGCGCAAATATATGATAGGTGAATGAGATTGAAATATGTCTCTTTTATTATTTTTAGCAAAAAATATCCAGTAAATCTTGTCAATAGGCAGATAAGGAATCATATCTAACCAAATGTAGACGCTTTTGTGATACCTGTTAGTAATAAATTTTTTATTAAATTAAATATTCTAATAATACTTAAAAAGAGTAAATGACTTTTTGCTGTCACCATTAAAACTTTATTGTAGTTAAAACAATCAAGTTTTTTTTAAATTCATTTTGTAGCTTGATAATTTTATAAAATCTTTCCTTTGCTTGTTAAGTGTGTTAAAATTTGATAAAATAAATAAAGATTTGTCATTCCTTACTTTGCTCTAATCTTGTTAAGACTAACTTCTCTAATTCCATTAATTAAGTAAGCTGTTCTCATTCGAAAAGCGATGATAAACAAATAAATAAAATCTGATAAACGTACACAAGTGACCAAATACCATTGCTGACCATCGTAAAAATAGACATAACAATGAAACACGGATGTCAATATGATCATAAAACAAGCCAAACAATACAACCAGCGAACTAGTGAATCATAAGGTGAAAGAATTGTTCCACAAAACGTCAAGTTGCTAGATTGATCTACATTTGGTAATTCTATTGCAAGTTGTTCAATGGATTTTGATGATTCAGCAGCTTCGGCCTCTTCTGAACTAATTTTATTACTTTTAATCATCTAATATTTATAACAATTTAATTAAAAAGTTATACAAGGCTTTAAGAATAAAAGATAAACAATATTTGAGTGTTTAATTATTTATAAAAGAAAACCAAGAATTATTTTAAACTCACTTAAAGCTAGTTGAAAATAAACAAACTAAATATATTTTAGTTCAGACTGATTTGATTAGCAACTTACCAAAATCATTGAATTTCACTAATTATTTCTAATATTTTGATATAATACAAAATTAAAATAATTTTAAATCAAAGTTTCAATTAATTTTCTTATCTACTAAAAACGTCCAAAAAAACATAGCTAAGTGGTATTATTAGAACATTAATATAAAAATCAATAAATTTGTTTGATCTTATTTACACAGAGCAGGAGAGATTATTTGTTCGTTAAGTGATAAAAACTTCACTTTTTAAGAGGAGAGAAAATGTTGTAAATAAAAGCTAATAAATTATTAATAAAGTGAAAAAGCATTTTTGTACATAGTAAAATAAGCTATCATTAGATTTGGAAGTTTCTAGGTTTTTAATTCGATTTTAATGCATATGAACAAATAAAATCAAACAATTTAAACAACAAAAACTAAAGTTTATCAATGTTTTAATCGTAAATAGTACGAGGTAGAAGTTTTTCAAATTATTTAATTGAAATTTAATCAATTATTTGAATTAGAAAATCAATTTAAATATAAATAATTCCCTAACATGAGAAACTTTAATAAAACTTTTAATTGGTTATTCAAAAATTAATTGTTTATGTTTGATAGTTACCGAACTGTATATTTTGAATACGTATTTATTTGTTTACAAAAAGAATAGAAAGGTGTTCGATTCCAATTTAAACAGATTTTAGAGATTATTTGTTAATTATAAAACTGACAGAAAACTTTTGTCATAAACTTTTAATTATGAATAAACGATTTTTAAAATTAATTAAAACCTCAGTGGACTTTGTTCGTAGAATTTTATTTCATAATAACTTAGAAGAAAACTAGACCTAAACTGCGAGAAATTACGTGATTTGCAAGTCAAAAAGTTAACAAAATAACGGAAGCAACTCTAATTATAAAACGTATGTTTACTGCTGTGCTGTTTACAAGTTATAATTTTGTGTTTTTCATTATACTTGAAGAAAATCTTTCACAATTGTTGCAAAAAAACTATCTGAAAACTGAATCTATATTTTCAAAATAATTCAAGATATTTAACTTTTAATAGAATTAATATAGAAAGGTTTTCAACAAAACCATTTTGAAATAAAAGACACTTTAGTCAAAGATTTAAAAAAATAATATTTTTAATAAAGTAAATTTGGAGCAAATGCTATCGAAGTTCAATTCCCAATTTTTTCAGATGCTTGAACCATCTTCTTTCCATAGTTGGATCATGCGCTAAATATTTTGAAAACATATTTTCAAGTTTTTCTGTACTTTCATCAAAACTTTTTTGGGTGATTTCTTGATCTTCGGAAATTGCAATAAAAACCTGATCAAAATTTAAATGAGTTTAAAAAAATTATCATAACTACTTTATTATGCTTCTCCACTGTTTCTAATTTATTTATATCATAATTATCCTTCTAGTTATACCGTAAGTACTGTAAACTATTTAGCAAAATTAATTTCAATGTTGCGAAGAACACGAGCTTCAAGAAAGGTCGATTTAGCATCTTTAGCTTTAAAGCTTTTTAAAGAATACAAAACATTTAGTTAAATTTCTTAAAGATTTATATGTAACTAAGACATCTTACTATTGACTATCAAAAGTTTGTAAGACTTTTCTGATTTGTTCAACTCACTAAACGACACAACACTTATGATGGTTTAAAAACAATAATTTCCTAAATGGACAACGCCGTTAAGTTTTAATTATAAGACCAGTTTGCTTCTAGCAAACTCCAAATATTAGCTCAACAAATTTTTAGAGATGACATGCTAATTTATGATAATTATAACGATCAGTTTTGTAAAATTGCAATTTCTCTAAGAATTTTAAGCAACTGATCCATCGACAACCTCACCTTACTAGCTATATTTTTTGTTCCTCCTAGTTTGGATGTGTAGTTAGCAATAAAATTTTCTTTTTTGATTGATCCTTGA
The DNA here is from genome assembly GCA_034620365.1 of Pegea sp. RAD2-039. Classification (NCBI taxonomy): domain Eukaryota; kingdom Metazoa; phylum Chordata; class Thaliacea; order Salpida; family Salpidae; genus Pegea; species Pegea sp. RAD2-039. The sequence continues at coordinate 489,926 of JAQGEQ010000201.1, forward strand.
TTTGCTTCAAGTAAATCATTAATCATCCCCCTGAATTTTTAGAGATTTTAAACTTCAACTTTTAAGCGCAATTTGAATGAAATTGAAAATTTATTAAATTAAAAACTCTACTTTTTGCTTTAGCTTGAATAAAATTTAATAAATTCATGTTTACATCAAGTTAAAGAGTCCAATAAATGAATATTCAAAATCTTCGCTGTTAGAAATGTCGTTAGAATAAATTGAACTGAGAAGATTCTTCAGCTGCTGGTCACTAGCATCCAAGATCTGCTCTTTTGGAACAAAGTCACAATTTTCATCTTTGCAGATTATCTTTTTGAAAGTCTCAATAAACTGTAAAATAATTTCTGAGATTAAAAAAGTTAAAAATCAAACTTCCAACCAATCTCTGCATTTTAAGAGTAATGTCAGAATGTTTTGAAGTAATCATTTTTTTACTAAATTTCTTGATGTCTACAACTCCTGTTTCATCCACAAAAGTTAATAGAGTCATTCTGAAACACAAAATTTGAGGCCACATTTAACCAATCAGATTGAAGCAAACCTCAGAACATATATGTCCATATAACCTTGCTCAATTTCATGTTTATATCTCCAAACTACCTTCACTTTATTCATCGGAAAAAAATCGAACGATGTCATCAAGCAGTTTGACCAATCATGATCTTCAAAAGGAGTCTGAAAATAACTACTGAACCATAACGAGACTGCAACGTTGAAGACTCCATTCACTCGAACTTGATGCCAGTAACCTGATAGATTTAATTTATTAAAATTCAAATCGACTTTTGGTTGCTCACTTGGTGGCATGTATATGCAATCTCCCGCTTTGAGAGTGACTCTTCCGTAATTGATGTGATTTAGACCAGGAAATTTAGTCAAATTGACTCTATCTACGTTGACCAATGAAAAACCTCCAAATTCAAATTTTGAAGAAGAACTTTGATGAAGAAATTCTTTCTTCATATCGATAAAATCGTCCAATCAGCAACCAAAATTTGTTTACTCACGTATTTGTCTTCGATAATGATCCAATCTTTAGTTCCGTTGAAGACACAGTGAATGTTGCTGAAAGGATCGCGATGTAGCTTAGTCTTTCCACCTCGTGCAGTGATAAAGATATGAGCTTCCTGCATCACGTGATGACGTCATCGTGATGTTACGTTAAATTCTCAATCAACCTGAAATCGTTCAGCAAAATATCCACATCTGAGGCAAGGAGGAATCGAGATGTCTTCTTCCATTTGATGAGGAATTTGTGAGATCACATACCCATTCATCTGCTGATAATGATCTATAAAGTATCCTAATGTAGATCTCCCAACTCCAAGGTCAGCAACTGGAATCTTTTCATCTGCTTCATCTCTGAGAGCAACAACAAGACACTAAAAACAATAACAACCACAACCACCTCACCTGGCTTCCAATCTCACAATCAAGTCCCCGTATTTTTTCTTCAAACTACTTTCAGTCCATTCATTGTAAGCCTTGGATGGTTTTGCGGCCCCTTTCATTACAACTGGTCGACGTGGTAACACGTAATTGGTGAAAAAGTCTATGGACTGTGGTACTTCTGCAATAAATAGTGTTTCAAAGATAATTTTTTTTTGCAAATGTAAAGCTCGAAACCTGAGATTTCCGCGATTTTCACTAAAGCCTGTTTTTGACTTCCAAAAACTTCAAAATTTCTTTCATGTTTTGTCAACGCTACAACAAAAGTAAGATAAAGCAAATAGAAAACTATTTTTGTTTTTATCATCTTTATATCAGATAAAGTCAAGCTAACGTCAAAGAAGCAAAAATTTTCCAGCTATCTCTATTTACTGGTAGGAAACCCTCACTTACCAGGAAGTTGATATTGGCAGTGTTTCCAAAAAGTTTTAATAACTTTCTTAGCATTCGATTACAATTTTGACTAAAAGTTATATTTGAACTTTTTAACTCAATTGAAGTTGATTTTCAGCTATTTAAGAAAGCTGAAAACATTTTTAAGTTTTAATGATTGTTACTTAAAAACACTTTTGCCAATTTATTCAGCAATTTTTAAATTTTTGGATTTCAAATTTCTCTCTTTATTATTAAATTAGTCAGATAAACAATTTGTTTTATTTTTTAATGTGAATTTATGGCTAATAAATTTATAGTAATTGATTTAATTTGTTTAGAGACTTTGAAAATAACTCCATAAATTTTATCTTGTTCAAAACAAACAATCTGAACTGTATTTAAGAAACGTTTTAACATGTATCTCTTATACCCCTTTCAGAAATTTGTATTTAATGATTCTGAATAAATTTTAATGATATAAAAGCCATTTAAATATCAGTAATTGAAAGTAATGCTATTAAGCAGTTTATTTTCATAAAATTTAATTATTTCCAACGAATCGTAGTTAAAAATTAATTTGTTTAATCGGAATCACAATTCCAAAAATACAAAGTTTGGTTTCTTTAATCTATGACTCAGTAGTTTTATGACGTCACCAGTAACTATAGTATGGGCCAGTAGATAAACAAAAACAAAAATTTTGTATAAAAACAAAACAGTAAACGCATGATTAGCATCGAATAGACAACAACATTTAAAAAAGTTTTTATATAGACAAACAATTGCTACTGGCTGGTCATGCAAATAAACTACTAATTCTTAGATTTTTATGAGCTTGTACTTTTTTCTTTTAGTTTAATAAACTTGCAATTAATCTAAAAATTCAGTTTTAAGCAAAATGTTTTCAAAATAGTAAAGAGTCTCAAATAACAAAAGAAATATTCAAAAAGTTTTATTTTGTTAAGCTTCTAATGCTGTAAACTTATTATTAGAACATTAAAAAGTTTAACAACAAAAGCTTTGTCTACCATAAAACTGATTTTTGTGTCAACTTAAAACCTAAATAAATTATTAAACTATTGTTTTGACTTTACAATAACTGTATGCAAAACTTTTAAAACATTCTAAAAGACAAAAAATAGATTCCAATGTAGTATTATTCAGCAAAAGAATTTTACAACTTTTTTAGATTTGAATAAATTATTTTGTGATAAAAATAAAGTTACAATTTATTATAATTGTATAAAGTTTAATGACTATTTTTACTGAAATAATAATGTTCAATGTAAAAAGTTGTATAAAGTTAAGAATTAATTTTGATAAATAGCTTCAAGTAATTTGCTTTTAATGATTAGTAAAATTTGAAGAAATTGTAATAGATAAAGTTTGTAATTTTCAAAGACAAATATTTGGCTATCTGAATTTTTTTAAATGTGACAAAGCTCAAAGTAACCGAGAATGTTTAAAATGATTAAATTTAATTGAAGGTAACCAAAAAAAGCTTTATATTAAAAAATTGAAATCTAACACAATGATTAACAGTTAGCAAAGAAAAACAGTTTTCGATTTAAAATCAAACTGATACAAAAAATAGAGTGTAGAACTATTTTTAAATTCTGATTTTTTTATTTATGTTAAATTTACTGAAAAGCTTTTAAATTTCAGTAATCAAAAATAGATTTAGGCAATAAATACAAAAAATCTTTAATTAATAAAAAAAACTTCAACATATAAACTTAAATTTAATCTTTATAAGCAGCTTCTTTAAAAACTGTATCTAACCATATTAAGTAAAATCATTTATTGTAACTATTTTTTAACTTTCAACTATTTAATGATTCCTAAACTATTTACAAATTAACTTGCTGATTAACCAAAAATGTTTAAAGAAAATTAATGCTAAATCTGAAAGTTAAGCTAAAGAAATTTGTAGAAAGAATAAATTTATTTGATTTGTAAATATTGATACAAGGAATTTGCCAACTGTTATTTAAACAATTAAAATCTAATTTGGAAAAATCCATGAAAATATCGTTGAAAAGAAATTGTCATCAATTTCATCGAAGTTATTAGTTAGATTGAGTCCAAGATAAATGATATTTTCTAATAGCTGAAATATCTCAATAAACTTGAATTATAAACTTTCAATTTGACAATATTTCACCAGCAGCAGCAGCAATTCTTTTACAACTTTCTTTCTAAATTGATAGGCTTCAAAAACATAAACAAATTTCAGAGTAAAATTCGAAATGAAATATCTGAAATCCCCACAAAAGAGGATTCACTGAAATATTTGCTTGCTGACAATTGAGCGGATTTAAAGATCTTCTGAGGACTTTGATTAATGTGAGTTTTGTCAACTTGCTGCTGGTGTGAAGCTCTTTAAAAATTAATTAATGATTTAACGAGAAATTGAAGTGATGAGAAATTTATAGATAATATCAACAAGATTTATTTTGTTACATAAAAATATAAAGAATAAAAAACATTTGAAGTTCTTGGGGGCTTTTATAAAAGACCAGAGTCAGCAGTTAGAGGTGGAAAAGGGATATTAAAACAAATTTCGATAAAAAATTGAAAAAGATGAAAAAACAGAAATAAATGAATGTAACAAATTGTAAATTAAAAACGTTGCAATCGACAAAATGAAAAAACAACAACAACAACAAACTACTAAAGGGATGAAAAGACAAATGAAAGATCATACAGAGGGATTGGAAGTGGGAGGAGGAGGAGCAGAATATCGAGACTCGATTCAAATCTTGAATAATAGTGAGTAATAAAAATTGAACACAGTAGTTGTTTGGGACAGGTTAGGGTCACTGGTCTGGTTGACCATTAACCAGCAAGCTTCTTCTGTCTTCATATTGATCATTTGATGACCTTTGCGAATTTAACAAAGATTCTAAGGATGTTACTTCATCACGGAGTTGAAAGATTTCTGTCATTAACTGAGATTCCCTGAAAATATCGAAGATGGGAATATGAAGAAGTGATGACTACCAGCTAGCTACCTGCTATTTGCATCAATTAATTGTTTGCTTTTTGCTTCTAGTTGACAGTTCAGATTTTCCATATTTGATCTCAATATGTCGTAATCTCGTAAAGTCCTTTTTTGAGAAGACTTTGCCTAAAAGAAAATCATATGATGCAAGTTGCGAAAATCAAGTAACGAAAAACAGGTGATGAGGATCAAGTGATGAGGATTAGGTGATGACTGTACAAGCGATGAAGATGCAAGTAGTAAAGATCAGTTGATGAAAATGAAGTTATTAATGAGGATTAAGTGATGAAGATGAGGTGATGAAAATAGGAGCAACCTCATGAAGTTGCTTGACTTTTTCTCTCAGCTTTCCAGTTAATTCATCAAGTTGAGATTCAAGTTGAATGATTCTCTCCTGGTACTGATTCAACAAAAAATTGAAGAAGAAAAAGAGGAGCGGATGAAGACTCACATCTTTTGCAGGTATCGTTAATCCAGAAGACACAGCTCTTTCATGATCTGGAAATGAATTTGATGGAGGTTTCTGGATACTGTTTAGGACCCATTGAGCTGTCCTTGCTTCGGGGGACAAAGCATCTTCTGAAGATGAGGGAGGGAATCCGCTGGATGTTGATCCGTGATGATGAGGAGACCTCCGCTGTAAGAAGATGTTAGATGCTGAAAAGAGTGGAAGAGGGTACCTGTGGACGAGAATGAAGTTTCTGGGGGCGATGATCAGAATAACTCCGTTTTGATGTCTTGCCGCGTCCGGCAGCATTTGATGATGATACGTTAGCTGCTACGCGGAAGTTGGCGGTCGTTGACGTCACTTCCGGTGTCACAAGTCCATCTTTAGAGGCTGCAACATCCGAAAGATTAAAAAGACACAAAGGTGATTTGAAAAGATCTACTTTCATCTTCAGTTGTTTTATGAGAAGATCTTCTTTGTGATTTGATCTTTGATGATGAAGGAGATTTGATCTTCTGATTGAGTCCAGTCTTCAGATGAGCATTTGAAACTCTGACGGAAGACTCGATCACTACAAGTTGATCATCTGCAGCTGATACTGCAACAGGGCCTCCTAGTGACTTCCGATTGGCTGAGGTTGTTGCTGATGAGTTGGAAGATACTCGGCTTTCTAGAGAGTCTCCATTTTCTTTCGGATCACTTCCAGATCGCGCGGGAATAGATCTTTTGATCAGTGGATTGACAAAAGATAGCGGTTGAAAAGCTGTGAAAACAGAACATCGAATCAAATAAGTTATTTGGCCGGATTTGAGCTCACCTTTGCCCGCCGACAAAGGAGGTTTTCCCTCGACACGTGATCGATCAGGAGTCGCCATGATGATAGATGAGGAGTTGTTGACGTTTGTATTCCCGCGAAATATCGGGTTTCGGAACTTAAGAGGCGCCCCCTGGTGATCGTTGGTCATCTGCAGTGACAGCAGTGGTTGCAAAAGACGATAATGACATCACAAACAAACCGCGAGGGACACGTGACTTCCATGAAGCGATCCTCCTCTTTGATCTCCATTTGTGAGATCTCGAAGATCCATTAGGGATGAATGAACTCCCGCTTGTGGTTGTGACGTCATCACACGCGAGGATGGAGGTAATAGGATCTCTTCTCGCGCACTGCAACAATTGACCTCATCAGCGGTGACGTCATCAGTAGTGACGTCATCAAACCTTGAAAGAGGAGCATCTTCTAAGATCGAATTGAGATTAGAAGAGGGCTGATCTTCAGATGTTGGATCTTCTTCCCGGATAGGAGGAATCAGGAGAACTGGTGGATGATCTTGCGGAGAGTCAAGAAGATCTGAGATGTTGGAAAGGATCTCAGGAAGCGGATGAAGAGCTGAAAATGTTGCCTAGAAGACACAAGATCAACATCCACATGTAAAAGATCAATAAAAATCTCACTGCATTCAGAGCTGGCATCAAATCACAGAAGAAGGAGTGAAGACGCGCGAATTCTCGCCCTAAATCGATGTAACCTTCAAAGCCCATTTGTGCTGATGACGTCAGATCGCGATTTGACAAGTTGTCGACGAATGACGTCATATCGTCCCATCGTTCGCGTACAAACTGGTCCATGAACTGCATGTACTCTTCTTTGCTTCCAAACCTGCAAGTGACGTCATCAGTAAAAACAAATTAAAGAGTGATGACGTCATCAGCACCTGGAGCGGTTGGCGAGGTTCTGAACGACTTTAGCAACGAGTGTGAGAGATCGCGCGGTTTTGGGGTCCGGGATCTGATTGGCTAATCCAAAAAGGATTGGGTTTAGAATAGCAGGACACAAGAGGCGAAGAAAAAGGGACGCGGTGATCAATCGAAACGCGATTCGCGGGCGACCCGCTTCTACAACTTTTCGATGCCAAGTCGAAAAGACTTCTCGAAGCTCCATCGGGAAGTATCTGCGGAAGATGACGTCATCAGTGATGACATCAGCCATGTGTATATGACGTCACTTACTCGACTGATTTGCAAACACGTTCGACAGCTGAGTCACAACATAAACGTAAGTTGTCTTGATTGATAGAAAGAACGGCGTGCGCTGGAAGACGACTTCCATCGACTTCGTAGTCTGTTGTGGATGAAAAGATGTTTGAGATAAAGTCTCCTGTGAAAGATGCAGGGATTAGATGAAGATACCGGGATTGGATGAAGATTACTAACCAAATACTCGATGCAGATACTTCATCCCAACTAATCGAAGAAATGCTTCGACTGATTTTGTGCCAACTGTGTTTTCACGAAAGATCAAACTCTCTTCTTCAACCTGTTCCACTTCGTCCATCACCAAATTGGTCATATAGTCCTAGGACAACATCTATCAGGTACTGGCCACCATATTTAATGAGCAACTAACTTTTATTGAACCTGTAGCATACATGATCTTCACTAATATTTTAGCAACCTCATCTTTTTGTTGAGCAGTTAGAGATGGTCCAAGCGTCCTACACAAGTTCAAGTAGTTGTTGGACAAGTACTCAGCGAATGACTTGTACTGTTCGGTGGGCAGTACACGCGTGGAAAGAAATCGGGCCTTAAGTCTAATAGCCATGGCTTCACCGGCTTTGTTCTTGTTATTACCGCTTGGTGTAAACAAATTGTACCTGCCACAAAATACTCATTTTAACTGGTCCACATCTTACTTGTCACTGACCATTTCTCAACAAAGTTGTGGTTAAGTAGAGTATTGACCGGCAGGTTGACTAGACCAATGTAGTCCTTGTCTTTCTTCTTCTTTTTATCTGTGTCCTTATACAAATGGACAGTGATGTCCTGACTAATGGGCAGACATGTAAACTCAAATCCCTCACCCCATAAAATACTACTGCTTATAAAAATCACATTAAAACTATCTGACCACTGACCCGCGGTCCACTTACCTGTCCTGTTTCCACTTTGAAGATGTCCTCGCACATAATCTTCCATCTAAACAAATTTCACAAAAATATTTCTTCTTTGAAGGCAAGCCCTTTGCTTCTTGAACATACAACGATAAGTGGTCCTCAACTCGCAGGCTGTTGTCCTATAAGACACGTGGTTATCAAGATGATGACGTCATATGTGAGAAGGTTATACCAAGTTGGGATTAATCGCGCGTTTAATCTTTTCAATCCAAGCTTCGCGCTCTCCGTTTGATGAACACCCAAAACATCGAGCCACACCTGGTGTGTTCCCCTTAGTGTGGGTCAGCACCTGTTGATGACCTCATAAGTCATGTGAGCAGTCACTACTGACCACTGACCTCGAAACAGTAGTCCTTTCCCAAAATACTGTGATGTAAAGGTCGTACTTTGGCTGAGGACAGGTCAAGACTAGGCGAGGACAAGTCCAACTGGTCCGGACTTTCAATAGACGGCATAAAGTATGGTAGTTCCGGCTCTGAGGCATTTCTTGAGTGATTGCCCTGGTTAAAAAATGACCTGTGGACCAGATTTCAGGTTAGGGACAGTTGAGGTGGTCGGTGGTGATTGACGGGGTAAATGACGTCATCACTACGTCACTAACCCAGTCGCGCGCTCATTACTCGATTTAAAACAGCCCATGACACAGGAGAGAAAGTTGAAAGGTAAATTCATCCACAAAATTAAAAATTGAAGAATTTACAAAAATCTCTGTCAAAAGTGGCTGAAATTAAATCTGCGCGAAAACCTATCACTGACTGCAAAAAAAGACATTTCGGTTCGATTCAACTCACTTAAACCAAAGAGGGTGGCAAGTAGCAGGTGGTGACTGGCCCAGCTGGGCCAGAGGTAGTTGGTACATAGTTGTCTGGTCAAAGTTAAGTTGAAAATGAACATATTCAAGTCGATTTGAGTTTGGAGGTTTCAAATTCATGATATGACTCTATTTAAAAATTAAGATCAGATAGGAAACGACAGATGATGACGTCATCATGCTGTACTTGATGACTCAGGCAAACTCGAATAAATTGACAAGGTAGGTTTGGTTTAGGGAAACCCCCGGTTTGAAATCAATTCGCTATGCAAATAAAAAATTAAAGTTTTTTTCGAAACATAAACTGAAAAAAAAAACGGACAAAAAGTTCGACAAACAAATAAACAACTTTCAACAATTTCTGCTCAAACTTAAAACAACTCAATAAATCAAAATAGAAAATGAATCTGAACCTGATCTGACAATCATCTAACATCCTCTAATGAGGAAGCAATTTAAGGAGCTTTTATTCAGTTTCAATTATTAAGAAACTAAACAAAGTTCAAACTGTTCGTCTCACTCTGTTAGAGTGAAATGACGTAATAGTACCACTTTACATACGCACGTAAATACCGCCCACTAGCGGAGAAACACCGCGAGCAAGTGGCCACATGCGAGCGGTAGAGAGTGGGTTTGTTTACAAACTTTCAACTTTTGAGTAAATAGTGCGAAATTGTTATTTGTGCAACAAATTTGTGAAGTCGATTTTTTACTTCTACAAATTACCAAGTTGCTAACGAAAGTTGACCGTGATGACGTCACCACAAGCGCGATTTTACTGAAACACTGCACACGTGACAACACCACTTCCGGTCTAAAAAGTCCCGATAGAAAAGAAGAAAAGAAGAGATTTGATGACAGAAACGACTCGTGAACATTGAGGTACTCACGGTCGTTCGAGAGGCCGGTTTTCTTTGCCTCCGTTAATCTTGGCACTTTTGCTTCTTCTAACCCCCGGCTGAATCTTCTTCTGAATGAAATTCTGCAAAAAAAGTGAAATTTTTTCAATCTTGCCACCAACACCAACTATGATGACGTAACCGGATGTTATGTTCATCAAGTGTCAATAAAAAAGGAAATGTGACGTCACGCGCTCACTTTAAGCGAGTGGTTTCGTTTCACGTCACTATCACGTGACTCAGGGAAGAAGGTGGAGTCTGAGGTGCTGTGATGGAGCAGAAACTCCTCATCACCAACAGAAAACAACCTCCGAGAATCGTAAAGACTCGACGTAGAGCTTGCACCGCGCGTATTGACGTCACTGCGCGGTTTTGACGTCACTTCTAGACGGAATCGCGATGAAGCGGGAATAGAAAGACTCCGCATCAACGCAGGTCCATCCTCAGCCTCAAAACTCTTTCTTCTCATCTCAGGATGATGAGGATCAGAAGGAAGGAAAGTGAAACGAGTAGCAACTTCGGGGAAACCCCGTGAACGATCCTCACACGCAGCACTTTTCATGACAACTAGTTACTTAGCAACAAAACTGAAACAAATCAAATATGATGACGTCAGCATCAGCTCAACTAATCGACTCATCGTACAATGACGTCATCGTAATGAGTATCAAATACTATGACGTCACCAAACTAACAAACACTGGTCACCTAACAACTAGTAATGACTAATCAACAACCAATTAGCGGCAACCAGCTAGTCACCATTAGCAACCAGCTGCTACTTGGCGAACAAACTTCGAATAAAATTCAAAGTGGAAAGAAATCGAAGCGCGTTTCAACTGTGACGTCATCAGCACCGGAAATGAACTGTATTGAAGCGAATGAAGCTGCTACTAGTGGCAGTCATGCTTCGATGCAGACGCGTGACGTCACTTAAGTGGAGGTGGTGCGCTTGTGCGACACCTAGTGATCAAATACTGACCGGTAATCCATCTTTAACTCCTCCCTCCGATTCTTGGCGTCTTCTTCTCGCATCCGGATGATCTGTAAGAAATATGCAAATTAGACGAAGAAAATGGCTGTTTACATTTATGGGCTAGTACGCGGGTATTAGCGAACTACAACTTCAATTAATTGAAGCGATAAGAAGCAGGAGGTTAGATCTGGGGGGGGGAGGGTGGAGGGCACTTTGATAATTGAGGAAGTAATTGGAAATAGTTGTTTGTGATTGGTCGATAATATTCAACTTCAAAACAACTTTCAAATCGACAAACAAATCAAAGTAGAAGATCACGTGATCATCCTACTTGTTACACTCCGTCTTCTGCGCGATCCAGCGCGTCCTCGCCGTCTTGACGACCTGCGAGTTCCTAGTCGAGTTGCGACAAAGTTGAATCGACGTTTTTTGTTTTTTTTTAAGGTTCTTGTGGGCTTAGGAGAAACGTCTGGAGTTTGAAAAGGAAGGAAAGGATCAAAGATGTCGACAAAACCATCTTCTGGGTCTTCTTCAGTCATATGGCGTTGAGTGAAGGATCGGAGGCAGTGACAGGTGGTTGGGAAAGATGACCAAATGTTTACAGATTTGCAAATCTCTCGATTAAACACGTGTCAAATGAAGAAGGGAAAGAAACTGATATTTCAATCTTTACAAACTCATCAAGATCAAAGAAAATCTGACAAAATTAAAAACAAAGCAACCAGCTAACAACCGATCAGCAACCAGCTAACAACCGATCAGCAACCAGCTAACAATCAATCAGCAACTAGCTAACAACCAATCAGCAACCAGCTAACAACCAATCAGCAACCAGCTAACAACCAATCAGCAACCAGCTAACAACCAATCAGCAACCAGCTAACAACCAATCAGCAACCAGCTAACAACCAATCAGCAACTAGCTAACAACTTATCAATCAGCTATCAACCAATCAGCTAGCAGAATTTCAACTAAACAACGATCAGATACAAACTAATTATCAACCAGCAACAATATCTCGCCATCTCTATAAACTGCTCATTCTACCGACAACCACCCGCCCGCTTCGACTGATACTCGTGCGCAGTGAAGCGGAACGACCGTTGATTGGCTACCGCTCTTGCTTTCCTCTTTCGCTTCTCAGCTACAAACCCCTAGTGCCTCGTGAATAGCAACGATGACGTCACACACACAGCCACTAAACAAGCGACCAGTTTCACAAATCGTCGATTGCTGGCTGCCAATCACATGACAACGCGACTACATCGAGACTATTTGCAACAAATGGTGGGGAAATCCCGAAACAAACCTTTTGTTGCGTTATAGAGGTTTTCGTCGAAAGCCGCGTTGAAGACGTCTTCGGCGCCATCAGAAACGCTTTTCGCGGCTCCTTCGTGAAAGAACTGTCAAAAAAGATTGAAAAATAATTTAGATAAAAAGTAAGGCGACAAAATTAGTCCCACAACAGCGCCCACCAGCGGCGAAACGGTGATTCAAACACTAGTAGGCGTTCTAGAGCGAACGCTAGCAGTCAAAGGATAGTGACGTCACAATTGGCCGATGACGTCATTAATTAAACAATATTTGTTATTAGAAAATCGATGAGGAATTTGTAATAGAAAAAAAAATACCAAAAATGCCGTTTTAGCTGCTAATTAAAATTTAGAAGTTGGAAAAGCTTAAATGGATCAAAAAGATATTGAAGACACAGGGGAGGTGACGTGATCACATAAAAATCTCATCAAGAAGATCTTAATGACATCATTTCATTCAAGCAAATGTTATTATTAGAAATTTCACGAACTTTTTTCATCAATTTATTTTTGAAACTTTTTTTTTATTTTCTGCCAAAAAAACGGAAAAAAAATTTTGACAAAAAATGGAGAAAAGATGATAACTGGATTGAAAGCAATGACGTCATCAAAAACGCGATTATCATCCACCTTTCGAAATCTTCTTCTAATCTTGCCGATACCATCTACTTCAGATTCTTTATGAGTCGAAGAACTCGTCAAAGTAAACCTTCGTGGACTTTTTGTGGTCCAACCACTTAAAGAAGACTGACTGGTCCGAGTTAGGGTTTCTGGACAGGTTTGTAATCGAGCCCGAGGCATCTCGCTAAACAATTCTCATCACTAATAACTAACAAAAAACTTTTCTAAAAAATACAAAAAAAAAACTGAAAAAAAAAACTAAAAGTGGTGGATGTTGAGATGAAAAAGTACAACTAACACCATTTCTTGTTGATATTAAATTAATAAGATGACGTCATTGCATCGAAACGAGTAGTGACGTCACGTTTGTCGATGTTTATCAACTACGCTGTCATTGGTTTTGTTAGTAGTTGACCATAGGTAGTGGTCACGTGACCAGAGCTAATGTGAAACCCAAATGAATTATTGATGCCAGTGAAAAGTGCTTGAGCTTCTTTTTCGACATCATCAGAGCTTTCTGGTCTGCCATCATCCTCAACTCATCTTCTAAAGTGAAATTCTCTCTTCTAAACTTTTAAAAAAAGTTTTTAACTAAAAGCTGAGTAATAGGAAAAAAGTAAACAAAAAAACTAAAAGGAAATTAAAAGCTGAAGATGTCAGAGTGAAAATGAGTTTTACTGAAAATATTCTTCTTCTGATCAAACTGAATAATGAAAAAAATGAAAGAAACTTTCAATAGATTATAAGAAAAATGAAAGAATCTTGTAAAACAAGACTTTGACATGTGTAGTATATCCAGTTAGTTACTTAATTAAAATAAAGCTGAAAACTAACTGAAAAACTGACTGTCTGTCTGTCTGGCAAACCTTGTAAAAGCTGACAATTATGCATCACAATCAACAATGATATAGACCTTTAAGTAAAAGTTCAAAAATGCTTCATGAAAATGCATAAAACTTTCAGTTTGTTCGTTCAACTATTTATAATTTCATTCTAAATATTGATAATTTTGCAAAATATTTGAAAACAAAAAGTAAAGTTTTGGAAATAGAGAAGAGTATATCACCTGATTGTCTTTGCTTACAATCCATAAAGTTTGTTTCTCCAAATAACAAAAGCGGTCATTCCAGTGACTTGGAACAACTTGTCCACAAGACAACTGATGACTTGGTATTCCTTGAATATCTAGACTCAGATGGAATAGATTAAAGCAAATCGGAAACTCGAATAAATACTCACCATAAACTTTCAGCCAACCTTGCATTATTTGTTGTTGCAGGAAACTGAAAAAATCAAAGATTTGTAAGAAAAGACATTTGATGTTAGATAAGTTGATTTTGAGATTCATTTTAACTATGTCTGACTTTGAGTATTATCAAAATGAATTATTAATGAACAATGCTAATTCTTAAAAGCTTTTTCTAAGTTTAAGCCAATCAAATAGAAGTAATCAAAAATTACTTACCTGAAAAAAGTAAAAATTGGATATATACTTGAATTTATAGTCAGATAAACTTATGGTGAAGTATGCATATCTACAACAGTTAAAAATATTATTAAAAATATGATGAAATTGATTAGAATAATTATGTATGAAGTATTAATGTAGTTTGGTAAAAGAAGTTTTCTGAAAGATAATTAAGCACTAGACCACATCACATGTAAGCAAAGTATAAACAAAGCAACTTGGTAATTATATCGATAAAAATAAACAAATTCAAAGTTGTTGTTCAAATCTCTTAGTCTATTTTTATCATTAGCCTTTTATTTATGATTTTTATAAATTTATGATAATTATACTAAACTTATAAAATAATTTATTAAATATGATTCAACAACAAAACTTAAACTTTTAAAATCAGTTTAAAAATAAATTCAAACTAAAAAATAAAAAACATGTATTGATAATTTATTGATTTGTTTTAAAATACATCAAAAATATAAAGATAAAAAGAAGTTTAAAGTAAACATCTATGGAGAACTTCCCAAATAAACTTGTTGATATGATGAAAATACAAATTTGTAAACATTTTCAAATGTTATGTTAAAGATTTACAAAATTTTAATTTAAAGATTAAAATTATTAATTTTATTTTATTAATGAAATATTGAATTTAAACTTTTAGTAATTATAGAAAGGAGAATGTTTCATCTCTGATAAGAAAAGTAAAAAATATTATTTTATTTCAACATTTTTTATAAGATATTCAATTATAATAACAACTTGGAAATTAATTAGGAACCATTTTAGATATTACACCACAATTGAAATAATAAAATTTTCAAGAAAAAAAAATTATAATATAAAATAATTTAGTCACTTAAATTATTAATTAAATAATAAATGTCAATAAAAAGTAACTTCACCATTAAAGTAAATAGATAAAACAATAGTTTGAGAATTTTTAAGCCAATATTCAAAAATTTGATGTTCTTAAATAATCAATATGGTGCTGTTCATTGATTTATGTAAATTTTTATTTAGATCATTTACATTATTGAAATATAGTTTAAGTAGAAACTTACTTACAATTAAGATATTTTATTTATTAAAAGAATTGTCAATTTATAATATAATAATGTCCTATACATATTCTAAATTACTTTAAGTTTAGTAGTTTCCAAAAATATTTAATCTTAAATTCAAATTTGTGAAGTTAAATTATAATTATAAAGTTATCATTCATTCTTATAAAATCAAATTTGAGGGTTAGAAAATATTGCAAAATTGAAAACAAGTAAATAAATCTTCAATTGTTAAAGAACTCACTGCTGCTAATAAAAATATGAATATATCAAATAAAAAAACTCTATAGCTCTACAACTATTGTTTTGATCTTTATTTTAGAAAAAAATATTGGTAATTTAAAAACTACTAAATAAGGTTTTACCAATAAACCAACAAACAATTAAACTATAAATATTTGAAAAGATATCTGAAAATATTTTGAAGCTTTATTTACTTCAGATCATTAATATTTTCTTTGAAATTTTTTAAACTTTATCTTATTGTTTTCAAAACTTTCAAATGAAGTAGAGAAAAAAGAATTTTTAAAATTAGCAAGCTAATTTTAACTCAATAATTAAATTGAATTTTTTTGTATAAAATATTTTAAAGAAAAGATTATGAAGTTTAAATAAAAATTTCCTCAGTAAATCGAGAGGTTTTTATTTAACTTCCTAGTATTGAATAATATTTAATTTTTTCTAAACTAATGGATAATATTATTCTTACAAAAAAATAAAATAATAAAAATCCTAAATAGATGAAGAAAACTTAAATAAATAATCAAAATAAATATATAAAAAACTTTATATATACCATGTGGTTAGAGCAAGCTAAATAATCAAGTTTAATATATATATAATAAAATAAATAATAGAGACTTTCTAAAATAGAAATAAATATATAATTATCACTAATTGACAAATAAGAAAATTAAAGCTTACTTTAAAAAAATAAAGAAAAACTCGAAGTTGATATAATTTGAAATAAATTTTACTGAAAATACGTAGTGGCTTGTAGAAAAAGTTATATTTAATGTTTGAAATGAATCAAAGTGAGTTGAAAAAAATGTTGCCCAAAAGTAGAGAAAGACTATTTATTCTTCGAAATATTTTGATTCAAGTTGACCACAAACATCTACGAGTTGATTCATTTTCTCGATACAGCTGTTCTATAATTACTCATGCATGGCATAATTAGCTAAATCCGCCTAACGGTATGATTGTATTTTTTTAATGTAGCTTACAAGTTTAATACCTATAGTCGATTCATCGAAATATATGTAAATTGTTTTCACAAAACAATCTTCTGTAGTAGTCAAGATGTTTATGATATATAACCAAAATACTCAGTTAAAAATCAAATTTGGCGATTTTTACTTTGATTAGCAAATGTTTAGATGTTGCGGTTTGGATTTAATGCGGCTATTTTAAATTAAAAATGAACTTCTGTTTCACTGCATTTAATGATTTATAATTTAGATTTGTAATTAATCAGTTAATATGAAATTAGAACAAAAGATAATTGTTTTTTTAATTCATCTATTTTGCTTTTTGAAAATTTTTTAATCATTTTTATTTATCTAATTTTCAACTGAAAAAATAGAATTTAGTAGAAAATTCACTTCATTTAAAATTAGTAAGTTATGTTAATAAAAGAAAGAATGTATATTTAGATAAGTTATTTTTACTAAGCATTTACTATTCGTTGGTTAGTAGTGCTTAGCAACCAATTTGTAAATATTTTTTATAGCTAAAATACGAAGCTATAAAAACCTGATGTAAGGCTGAAACAAATTTCAAAGAAATTGAAAACGTTTTAACGCATTTGAAAAAGGAAGTCAAACTATTTCCTGGTGATTAAAATTGTTTGCAAGATTTTTTGGCTTTATTAGATAAGCTGATGACAACTTACATTAATTTTGTGTTGCAGAAGTTGTCAAGCTTATTTCTAATAAATGGTAAGTATCTTCCGGAAAGAAACAAGTTAAAACCGGAAGACATTGACGTAAATGAAATATAGACTTCCGGAAAACTTTTCTCATTACCAAGTGTTTAATTAATAAAGTTTATCATAAATTGCGTAAGAATAAAAGTAATAAAAATGTATCACAAAAAACTAACCGTTTACAGATTGATCTTTTAACTACGAAATTTGAGATATATATTTTTGTAGTGTTTTACTAAGACACCAAAAATTATTTTATTTTTTAATACACATAAACCAATTTTGATTTTTATTAGCCAATAAAATTTTTGCAAGAAGAAATTTTTTCCATAAAATTTTTACTAGTAAATATCAAACTAAATAACAAAATCGGAACTAAAATGAAACGATGAAATTAATAGTAATAGTTATTAAACAAAAATATTATATATAAATTAAAGAAATCCATCTGAAATAAATACTATGATCTAACATTAATTTGAACGTTTAAAGTTTATTTTTTAAAAGTAAAAACAAAGAAACTATTTGATACCAAAAAAATACTTTTAGAATAACTTCAGAGTAATTGAATAGAAATTTGTTAGTTTGCTCATTAGCAATATACATTAATTCTTTTTAACGAATGTTTCATCAGCGGCAGCATTTGACTTTGAAAATTCTCTCAAAAATCATTTGATCTTTTAACAGGTAAATACAGTTTGTCTAAAACAAACTACCTGCTAGCAGTTACTACTACCGTTTTTGCAATTTTTTATAATATAAGAACAATTATTTATAAAATGTTTGTGAACCAAGAAAGATATCATTTATAATAAGTTATTTTTCGTTCATAATTGATTTTTGATGTTTATGATGTTTACTTGAAATTAAAAATTATTTTCTAGTTTATTATTCAAACCTATCTTGTTGGAAGCCAAATTATTACTTTTAATTTTAACCGAAATCTTTGTTTTTACAAACTGCTTAGACACTTCTGAACGTACTAAATTTATATTACTGTAAGAAATGTAATGTTAAAAACTCTTAAAACTTCAAATGTGGCAACTCAATCTATACTTTATATAAAACATTAACATATTTGAAAAGTATATATTTGAAGCTGTAAATATAATTTGTTCAATTTTTCTCATTTTATTATAGATTTAAGATAAAAACTGAAAAAATTTGGATAACTTCTTTAGTTTGCTGATGAAGTACAAAATGTCATAAATCAATCTGTTACTACATTATAATAAAACTTGTAAAAGGCACAAGCCTTAAAATCGATCTAAATCCCTCGAAACTTCACCCAAAAGATTTTAGTCCTTGGATTAGAACCAGAAATCAGTCAATAACTGATATGGCTTAATTTAAAACTGCGCACAACATCTGCTAGACTTTAACTTCAATCAATTTTTAACCTTTTCTAACTTTGTACCTTTCTAATTTGTAAGGACTAAAAAAGAAAACGATTATAATCCATAAAAGTAAAAAGGACTTTCGGGACACGAGGCTGTAGTTTATTTAAAATTAGCTTACATAGTTCTTTCTAAATTTGTTTCTAGGTTTTTGTTTATACTCACCAATCGATTTACGTTGCTATGCAAATGTTATCTGTCAGTTTGTGAAAGTTGAAGCCTTTTAGTTATCTGGCCATAAAGTTTTATAAAAGTCATATATTTTTGATACATTTTATATAAAATAATTTTTGTCTGTAAAAATATCAAACTTAATATGAAACCGGAATAATTTTGTCATTTACGTAAGCTGCAAATGTCGATTCTACAAATGAACTTTTATCGTTATTATAAATAATTTAATATTTACATCGTGATAAGTTAGAATTATTTTATGTCTAAATTATAAAAGGCTTCTGGGTTTTTTATTTCTAATTTGGAATCGATTTTACATTACCATCATCTTGAAGTCAAGTATTTGTAGAGGTTCCAAACGCAGATGACATCATTCAATTAACTTGCTTTTCAATTTTTTTAAACAATTATTTCAGCTCTATATCAAGTCACTATAATTTTTGCGCAAAAAGTTTTATAATTTCTGCACCCTCTCTAACATCTTTGTAATATTCCGAGCTTTTTTTATAAGTCTCGTAAAGTTTTAATAAAGTTTTTATTTCATGCTTTCCTTGTTGAATTCTGTAATAAACTTTTCATAAACTGTAGAACTATTCGAATTTTTGATAAATACAAACCGAGATATCCTCATCACTTTTGTATGAGTGATTCAAATTGTTAAAGAATTAAATTTGTTGAGTTGAAACTTCTAGCAGCTAACTGAAGACTTTATTTATAAGTTTGTAGATTTCTTAACAATTTAAACTCTCTTCTGTAAAGTCGTTTGACATGTTTGTGATATTGGACGAATCAAGCTTTTTTAAATTGTGTTGGTTAATTTAAATACTTTTTTCAAGAAATTACTTGTATAGTAAAATTGCTTTGAACCTTAATTTAAAGAATAAAAATTTACAATTTTCTATTGACAAAAACAGATTGTCATTATTTAGTTTAGTAAGTATATAACAAATTCAAATATTATCTTTCAACTTTATTTTTTATCTGAATATGCTTCCTCAAAAGCTGATGACCTAGTTTTATTTTTTGGTTCTGAAACTATGTTCATATATGCTATTCAGTTATTCAACAAGAAAAGTATTGTATAAAGATCGACATAAACCTACTAAATCCTTAGTTTTATATCATATAACCCCTCATTGGCCTACTTAAGTTACAATAGTTTACTTTGAAAAGATTGGAGACCTTGAATTTGTTGATTTGAAAACAATTTGATGAACTACAATTTAATTTGTAAATAAAACTCCGATCACAAAATCGATGTCTTTAATTTGACATCCGAATTTTTCTGAGACAAGCATAAAAACAAGAATTAACTTTTTGTTTATAGCATCATGAATTTATTCGAATTTTTCAATGTTTATTTTCCCGCTGAAACAAACTCACCCATTTCAAAATTAACTTGAACACTTCTTTCAAAATCTGGGTCATACTGGAGGTTTTCTATTTTCAATTTACTGTCTCACGTAAATCTATTGTTATTTGTAAAAGCGAATTTTTTATTCATATGTGAATAAGCTCATAATATTGTTATAGAGGAAATGCTCAAACCAACATTTAAAGTTTGACTTTTTTGATTTATCTACTTTCAGTTATCAATTGCTTATTAAATGTAATGTCATCAAGATCTACATCTTAGATATCATGTTAAAATTTATTAGAAATTGTAGAAGCATATAGCAGTTTGCAGAACTTACAGAAATCAACAAATATTAGATTTAAGAAATATATAAAATAAACAACTAAATATTTGATGTCATATTTGATGAGTTGATGACAAGGCATTGTTTATAAAATGAATAATTTGTTGATTATTAATCATATCAACATCATACAGAAACAAGAAAAACATTTATTATCAAAACTTTTGATAGAAATGAATTTAGAAAATATCTAATTCTAAAAACTCAACTTCAAGCAATGCCAAGTCACGTGACACAATATCTTCAAATCAGTTTATTTTCTGATAAAATAATAGAAAAGCGTCAACTACAAAAAGTTTGATTACTAGTTGGTAAATAGGATAAAATGGAATGAAAATTTAAGTTTGATTATCTTACAAATCGTAGATAATAAATAAAAAGATTTTGTTTGAAATTGAAAACACTGAATAATTATCAACCAGCAAATCAGTTTGTTGGACAAAAATGGCTTTTTTCTATTCCAACTTTGGAACTTGTCTGTTCATTTTCTCAGCTTTTTTATTCATTACATTATTGAGTGAAAAAATTGCTCCCATATTCTTCTTCTTCTTCACTACACTTGGTTTTAAAGTTGATCTCATATCAACTTCAGGATCAAATTTATTGACAGAATGAAGACTTCTCCGGAAGAACGATTTAGAAGCCTTGAAGTCAGGATTAAGACTCACAATGCTCCGTCGGTTATTTCTATGATCTTCAACAAATTTGAGATCAACAGATCTCGAGCTCCGATGCTTCTTCGCTCCTCCATCCTCTTCAATTATATTTAAAGACACAAGTGAAGCTACTGGATGCAGTTGATGGCTCTCAGGTGTGTCTTTTGCATCCAGACTTGAAACTGACCCCTAAATAGAAAAGATCACGTGATTACAAGCTACACGAACATCTTCAACACTGAATAGTGAATGCAATGACGTCACTATGACGTCACATCCGCTTTTAACTTCAATAGCTCTTTGTCAAGCCTCAATGGAAGTGAAATGAAAAAACAAGTCACATGCTCAACTGAAATTAACCAATCAGCAATCAGAAGTAAAAAACCAAAAACCTGTTCAAGATGATTACGTCATCAGCGGTGACACTATTTCTGGAATCAGCGTTGAAACTTGCTTCGAAGTCGCTCACGAAAAGAACTAGATTTAGGGATCTACATCCAAGGACATAATCCAATGATTAAAAATGATTAAAACATGCCGTCAAAATAGAATTCAACACTCGACATGCAACAAGCAAAACATGACTATTCTGGCTTTTTACCTGTTTGGCACTTTGAGCTGTTCGGTAAGATTCAATGGCAGTCTTAAAAGCTAAGATCCAATCGTGCATCTCTTGCGCTGAGTCGGCCTTTACAAGTCACGTGATAATAATATGTGGTTGTTACGACTACATGAGTAAGAAAGCGCAAGGAAATGACGTCACAAAGTAGAGAGTTGTGATGAGGAGGAAGTCACGTGATATCTTAAACTAACTTGGATGTAATAGATCCTGTCGGTTGTGACAACAAACAGCAGGTTCTCGCGTACTTGATTCGAATCATCTTTCTTGGCAAGAATGATATCTCTCATTGAGATGTATCTTAAAGCATCTTCATCCTGATGTAGATTAAAAACTTTATTGGATGCAAAAGAGCATGAAGATATTCACATTGTTGGTTTTGTGATAAGAAAATCCGGTTTTCGAAAGACGAAAAAATCTTCTCTTCCAGTTCTTCCTCTAAAAACAAAGGAGTAAGATACGAATGCAAGAAATGATGAATCTATTCACGATGTGTCCCTGTTTCACTGCCCATCCAGCTTTGATGATGTCTCCATCCAAGCTGTTAAGATCATGTAGAGATGAAAAGATAAACTTTTTGGATCTTTGTAATCCTTCATCGGATCCCTAATAAAGATTTGATAAAAGATTATTGAAGTAAATCTAGGATCATACTCTTGCAGAGTGGACTTCTAGGAGCTTCTTCTTTTTCACAACAACTCCTCCAACAACTTGAGCTGTATATGTGTCCTTATCTACATCTTTAGGAGATAGATTGGGACTTGATTCTTCATTACTCTTTGGTAATAAGGCTTCAGGTGGGACCTATCAACAACATCAGCTCATCAGGAATCCTAATCAACTTATATTTACAGTAATCTTGCTTGCATCATTTAATACTTCCACCCATTCAATAGCCTCTTCCGGGCTTAATGCTTGCGCATAGTAAGGTCTAAAGGGCGTGTTGATAACTAGAAATAAAAGTTTCAAAGTTGCAGTTAAGATGTTTTCAAATATTTGTGAAGTTACCAAAGCAGTGGTCAAGCTTCAGTTTGCTGGCAATATCAACTTTGGTGATGTATCCGATGTTGATCATCCCACAAACTTCCACTGAGTCTAACTTCTAATAAAATTAAATGTTTAAAAATGATTAGAAATGAAAGAATGATATGAGAAAGTTGCTTTGAATTTTGTTTACAAGTTCAACTAGAAATGTTTTGAGTTACAAATAAAACATTTTCTCATTAACAAAAATCACAATCATAAAGTAGAAAAAACAAATGACTTAAAATGTTCTTCTATCAACACAAACAAGAATTAAATCAAATTAAAATGATTTGTTTAACAAACAAAGCTTTGCTCATTTATAAAGTTTATATAAACTATCTTTATATATCTTAGATATTATTATATATTTATATCTTATAGTATCAGTATTACAAAATAAATACACAATCTTAACTTATCTTGTTAAAACATGAAACTATCAATCTAAGAATTTCATTCTTACATCTATTATTTTCATTTATTCAAAACTTTTATGATTGAATTTAGTAATTTAATTTAGGATTGTTAAAAATATGATTCAAATTTGATAAATAAACATTTATTATTCTACAGTTTTAATATTTAAGAAAATGGAAATGAAACTAACTTGAGGATCTTCATTGAACCATTTCACAAGCCCACAGGCCTTATCTAAGACAACAAATCTTTTTGGAAACTGCTTTCTCTTATCATTTTCATCAATTTTAACATATCCACAATAACGCCCCTCACTGTCCTTTTCAAGCATTCTTATTTAACTAATTTAAAATACTATAAAAACTAATTAAAGGGTCACATTAGAAAAGTACAATAATAGCTTTAAAGTTTCCCAATAACTTGTAAGATTAAAATGAAATATTAATGGTATTCATAAGAAAGTTGGTTTTTATTAGAAATGTTTTAATATTTATAAACATTATTCTAAAACTGGCAACTTAAAACTCATCAAAAGAATAATAATATTTCTAATAAATCTTTCATAATTTCTAAACAAAGTTATTTTTTACATAACAGCTTTCTCTTAATTATAAAAAAAATAAAATTTATAAAATAAAATGTCAATTAAGAAAAAAACTCCTAATCAGCTGAATTATATATAAAAAATTGTAATACAAGGTTACAGAAAAAAAGCAACATTAAATAATTTTTTTAAATATTAAAAAAAATGACATTTTTAGTAATATATAACATGTTAAGAATTTTGTATTACAAATAAACTGAAAAATAGTTAATAAATCTTTAAAAATTAAAAATTTTTTAAATAAATGAAATTATTTGAAATATATAAAAGATAGATATTACACTACAATAAAATTAATGATATTTCGTAAAAGCAAATAAAACATCCATAGTTATAATCGAAATTAGTTTGTTATCAATTGTTTAAAGTATTTAAGCAAAAATGACCAGTCGCCTATTTGTGAAAAGATGCTAAATTGATGACAATTTGGCTGCTTACTTAAATGGTCTGAGTAAATATGAAGTTGATACCTCAAGCTAGATTAAAATAACGCGGTAGATAAAATAAAAATATTTGTTATATAAATTGTTGTTAATAACTTTAAGATTCTTTAATATTTTGAAAAATTAATTCTCTATAAGTAAAGCAAGTCGAAGCACTGGATTGGTCACATGATATATTTGTTAGAATAAAATTCAGTTTGAAGAAAGTTTCAATAAACTATTTATAATTCAATTTATTAAAATGATAGTAATTTAATTTGTCTAGTATTTCCTGTAACTTTGTAAAAAATAATTGCAAAATTTTTATCATTTTTAGCAAGTTTCTTTGCTACAAGTGCCAAATTATCACAAAATTAATAATTGAATAAATTACTTCAGCTTGCTAAAGATATTCTACATGAGTTACAAAAGTAAATCAGTATACTAAGATTTTAGACTTTTATTATTATTATTTATAGATTTTGTTTTAATGCTTTAATTTAGTCGTCAGCCTAAATGTTAACAATTTATACTTTATAAAACCTACGAGAATTTACTTTTTGTAAATTCTATTCATCTTCATTTCGGAAATCTTTACGACTGAGTGATAAATATAATCTAAATATTTTAAAGATAATATCTATTCAATGCACAGCTAAAAATAACAAATTATACAGTTCTTATTGTGTCATATTTTAAGATATTTAATGTAAAAAAATTATGAAACCTTCAAAGGCATAGAAAATATAAGTTAAAAATCGAAAGTAAAGTAAAAGAATAAGTAAAGAAAATATAAATACTGAAAAAATTGTAACTTACTTGTTGACGAAACAACTTGAAACATATTTTTCAAACAACATTTTAAAGAAGGTGTTTAAAGGATTTTGATATAGTGGTCGAGTTGGGAAGAAAATTACAAGCCGGGGCTACTCTATTGAGAAAGTTATTATTCCACTGGGTGTTATTCAAGTTGTTGAGTGGGTTAGTTCTGATTCACAGACCTCTGAGAACTAATAAAAGATCATAATCTTCAAAGATGTAATACAAGTTAAGCTGGTAAAACCATTTACAATTGTTTAATATCTTTATGGAAAGTCTTTACATGATGCTAACCAAGGAATTAAGATGATTTAGAAGAAACAAAAAAGAGTCACAACAAATTTTTAATCTTTGCTTTTCATTAAAAATTTGTCACAATTTATCTAGTTCATTAATCATTTTTTCAGTGTCTTTTTTAAACATTGTGATGATAATAACTCTATAGGAGAGCATTACTCAATTGTAAAAAGATGACTAGAAAGTACACGATACCAACAATTAGCTGCACAATGAACTAGGTAAGTAAAGTAGTAAGAGATCACACACTTACGTGAGCAGTAGAATATTCTACTGTCACCTAATTTAATCATATCACGAATATCACCAAATGCTAAAAAACATTTAACATAGTAAACGTTAAAATTCTACATTTTAACTTTCTTAACAAAATAAATATTGATTTTTGAATATTTTACATTTTTATATTTTTTGGAATTCATTTTTCTTTTGTAAGTTTCTTTGATTTATATTCGCAATAAATAAGAAATTTCATCAAAAATTGTTCTATGTTTGAATAGAAAATCATTTTTGAGAAAATTTTTTTGCAACTTTTTTGATATTATTATTTTACACAAATAGAATAGATTTCTGAAAAGTTGTCTTTTTCAGTTTCAAATCTTCTGCTAATAATGTTTTAAAAGCTTTTAGATCGTTCTTAAGTTCTTAGATCAACTATTTCTGTTAGTAATTTCAACCACTGAAAGTGTGTTTCCAGTAAATTAAATTGAAAAAGTATATTCAAAGAACTGAAATAATAGTAATTGAAAAAAAGATATTTCAATGTAAATGACATATATATTTCTACTTACTCTAAAAATCATATAGGCACCTACAGTTAGGTTATGACCATTAACCAATTAAAGTTAAACTGAAATTGAAATTTAAAATTGAATGAAAGATAAGATAAGTTGTTTCTTTATTAAGAATCTTGGCTAGGCTATTGTGTAACAAGCTGATAGTCAGTTAAGACTGAGACTAAGTAACATGCTCTATCCTAATTAACTCTACTAGTTTTTTGTGTGTTCATTGAATTCTGAATCATAAAAACAAATTAAAATTTTGGAAACTTTTGTTTGATGCCAATCATTGAAGTAAAATAGTTTATTGACAAAGTTTACTAATAATGCTTCACGGTTGGGAGAAATTCATACGTTGAAAAGATTTTCTGCATCAGTGAGTCACACTAGATCTTCAGAAGCTTTAAAGAAATCACAGAAGACGCTGATAAGCGCACGTGAGCTACGACGTCAATGAACTTCCATCTGCGCGAGTAGTTTTTGTTGTTGATGTATTTGTTGTTGTTTTATTCGTTTTTAGTTTGTTGTACAAATAATATGACTTGGTATCTTAAATAAAAGATAATTTGAAGCTTCAACCTAAAGTGTTTGCTTACTCATTTTATCAAGCACATGTCAAACGGTCTCACCTTGTAAGATATAAATAAAGTTAAATTGTTTTTACAAAATACCTCAAACTTTTATCATTGTTGTTGATGTAATTAAAAACTAAACTGGTTATCAGATATTTAAAAGCCTTTAAGGTTTGCAAATAAACTTTAGATATTAAAAAATGATAGTCATTAATGATAATTGATTGTGTAGAGATGTCTCTGGTACTTTTCATCAGATTATTTTTAGACAACATTTCTAGGTTTTAAAAAATGAAATAAATAATATGATAAATACAAAGTTGTTTTTATAAAATTTGTAGACTAATAAATATCGATGAGTATATCTTAATGCTGATGCAAAAAACGATTTCGATTAATTGGAGTTTTGATTTATAAAGTATTTGCTTTGTCTATAAGCTTCTACAGCTGCTGTGATTTCAATAAACAAGAAAACTGCTTTAAAAAGAATGTTTGAAAAGAATACAATTTCAATTTTCTAACAAACTAATGAATACATCAGACTTCAACTTCAAGATTAATTCTATTTGCTTCGGACTTTCTTCAAATATTGATTTTTTGAAGTAATTACTTTCAATCTTTATCTTAATCACGTCATTAAACAATTTAACCATTTGTATCCAGTTTGATAGTGATTACTAATTGTAATAAACATTTTATGTATAAACAGATGTATTAAATGCTTGCTTGGTTCTTTTATTTGTTGATTTATTGTTTAAAAGGTATAACAAAAGTACTTTAAGTAAATATTAGATGCTATAATTGAAAAGTATGCCAACAAAATTAGCTGAGACATTGTAATCCTATTCAATTGGTATTCAAACAGTTTCCACAACGCTTTTTGTACCCTATATTTTATGATTAATCAACTTGAAAGCATCATAAAACTTTTTTCAAATTATTTCGAATTTAGTTTTATGTCTCAAAATAATAAAAAATGAATTTAAAGGAAGTTTATAAATGAAGTTTTGTGATGGATTAACAAATTCTTATTTATTGTTATTATTTCTAAAAATTGTTGTAAAATAATCAAAGCTATTCAAATAAAAAAGGAAAGTTGTTCTATTTATTGTACTAATTCCTTTTGTTAGTAAATAAAAGCTTTTGTAAAAATTCTTCAATAATTTTATTGTAAAAAAATCTATTGAAAATTTGAACACATTCAAATAATTAAGATGCTTAAACCATTAGTAAACATTTTAGTTTAAAATAATACTACTTATGTAAACTTATGTAAAGATCCAAATTAAAATCCAAGTGATATTTTTCACTTTTCAACTTTTAGATCTTTTAATCTTTCAACGTTTCCTGCTTCCAGAGAAATTCATCAAAATCCTAACAAACTTGCCACATTCTTATAATCTATTCTAAATATCAAAAGAAAATATTGAGTAATATATTTATTACAGAATCTAAAACTATAAACAAATTTAAAATTAAAAAAATATCTTTGATGTCTATAAATAGACAGTTACATGTAGTTGACATGATGTAATGTGAAAGTTATATTTAGAAAATTATCTAACAAAAAATAAGATTATCAAAACTTGATCCGTTTTTATCACAACTTTTAAATGAAAATTTTGAGAATTTTAATCTTTAATCTCAAATAATAAACATTTTTGAATTACTTAAGGATATTTGATACAAAAAACTTAATAATTTATTTTGTAATCTATATACTGAAGCAAGTAATTAAAATATAAAGTTTTTATTCTGTTCCATATCACTTAGCTTAATAGCATAAAGTAAAATGTAGTTCGAAAGAATTTAGTATTTTAATTAAATTTTGAAAATAGTTTTTAAGGGAGATTTATCGATAAAATTCAGTTTTTAGTTTTAAATAGATAAATAATAAAAACTTGATTTCACCAATTCAAACTTTGTTGTAAATATCCGTTGAAATTGTGGAATATATAAAGATTAATGACTTACACAAATCCTTTAACAACTTGATGAAGTTTAGTGTCAGAAAAATGGTTTTTAGCTTAAGGCATTGAGCCATCACAGATATTCTGATGTTTTTATACTTTTTCATTTTTAATCCAGTAATTCGTCGGCTTCAACGAAACGTTCATGTCAACTTGTTAAATAACAGCTGCCTTTAATCATAATCTCTTTATTCTTAAGAGCAAAATTCTAAATTGTGTCTTTTGTAACTAAACAATCATTTAATCAAGAGACATTTTCATGTTAAAAAGTTTCCAAAACACTTTTTATCAGATAAAATTCGAAGTTAAATTTCAGTTTTTAATGTTATTAGTTTGTTTATGAAAAAAAAATTATAAAATTATTACTGTATGTTTCTGAAAAGCATTAGGTTTGGTCATTATTTTATCTTGTTAATATCATGATTAATTTGATGGATTTCTATTCATTATTCAACTAAAATTCTTCTTTTAGTTAAACTCTAATAAACTTTTACTTCAAGTACTTGGGAATTTTTTGATATTTATTAAGATAAATCTAAAAGAAATATTCAAATGAAGAATTTGTTTCAATTAACTTCAACTGCAGAAATAGTTTTAAAATAAACTGTAAACTACTTTTTACGTATTACTGAATAAAATGTTGTAATCGAATAACTGCATAATCAAAAATTCTAACTTGTCACACCTAAATGACATTTTGTATAAAAATTTAGCTAGTTATAGAAAAGTAACCGTGATTTAGAATAATTTAAATTATAATAAGTATTTTAAATAATCAAAATATAACTTATATTAAAAGCAGTAATTATAGTGTAAAGTAATAAACTGAAAATAAATGTTTATTTCAATTTAATTTTAATTTAGTTGAAATCAATCATTGCAAGATTACGATAAAAGAAACAATTTCGCACATTTCGAAAAAATTAGAATATTTTGAAAGTAAATAAAATGATTAATCATTAAATGAAGGAAGACATTTGTTAATTAAACTTTATTATTTTACTATTGTTTAGTTTAGCGCACAGTAACTTTCATACTTACAAGAAAGTTAGTTTTACTGAAACCGAAATTTACTTTTCAATGCAGAAAATTTTATTGTACGAAAACCAAACATTAAATAAGTTAATTATTCACTAAAATGTTCCTTCTACGCCTTAGTTGTAATTTGTTTGATTTGGCGCAAGGTTCACTAAAAGCAGAAACAAGATGCTGATCTACTGATACTACTCAAATTAACATGTTAAAAATTTGTATGCAATCAAACAAAACTAAATTATCCCAACAAACTATTTGGCTAAATTTAATTGAAACTCAAAACTAACTATTTCTGAACCGTTAGGTAGCGCTCTTTGTTAGGAGACATCAATAAGGAGAACTTATTGACACAGGCTCAAACATGAGTAAGCAATGAAGGACAAAGGCAACGCGCTTAGATCATATTTACTCAAGTACAGTCGTAACCAAGATTTTCCACCAACTAACCAACCAACTAACTAACTTTTAGTATTTTCTTGGCGCTAAAAAAAGCTGAAACTCTCAAAAAAGAGAGAAAAGAAACGAATAAATGAATAAATGAGTTCTAACTGTTGATGTGATTTAGCTGCTGGTTCAAATCATTCGCTGCTAACAACTGTCTACTGTTGTGTGACATTCTGTCTTTTTCTCTTTTTGGTTCCTCGGACTGAAAGAACTGCTCTTCGATGTCAAGGAGTGGCAACAAACAGGTAAGTCACGTTCGTATCCTTTCACACGTTTTTATGACGTCATCAGTCACGTGTTAGATCAGTGAAGCTCTTGAGCTTGTTGTGATTCGCTTCTGTTGATCGATTGTTAGATCGTTAATTTCGAATGTCGCCCTAATATTGTTAAATAATTTTTTTGTTAGTTTAAACTGATAAATTCATGGAAGATATTTACTCTGAACCTACTTCAATATTGCTTCAAGTTTATTCTGAAATATTTTTGTTGTAAAGTAAGTAAGTTATCAAACAAATTGCATCTACAAAAGCCGTCAGTTAAATTTCTTTTGTTGTGCCCGTTACTTTCTTTTGTACATTTTTATCAATTTTTTAACTCTTTTTGGATTTAAAACTTTTCTTTCTGATTATTATGTGTCAATATTTTTTTGTTTACAACCGATGAAGAAATTGATGAAATTTTTACTTTTTAAAAAAAGTATTTGTTAGAAGATTGCGTCGATCACCTGTCAACAAAATTGACATGGACAAAACATTTAGTTGTTATATTGATTTAAATGTCTTTTTTTAGAATAATAATTTACTTCACAAAATATTCATTTTGTTTTGGGGCAATAATTCAAGGTATTGACATAGAAATGTCAAAAATTTAGAAGTTTGTTTTTATTTAAATAAAATTTCTTAAAGTTTATCAGATAATTTAAAAAAAGAATAAAATTCAAAAGTTTGACTAGGACCCAAAATAAAAAAAATCATTTTTTACAAAAATAAATTCGCTTATTTAAAAGATCTGTTAAAATCTTTTTTTTTAAATCTATTGAAAAACATTTCAAGTACTAGTAAGAATCAATAAGGCAGCTTCACATAAAACTTCAGAACATAAAACAACTTGTAGTGACTTTGAAAACAAATAAATTATTTTTTTTGTGAAAATAAACTACAAGTTTTAATTTCTTGAAGATTTAATGTTTGGTAAAATAATCTTTTTAATTCAATTTTAAATATTGCTGTTTACTCCAAAAATGTGAATTAGAATGGTCAGTTAACTTTGTTTAGAATATGTAATTCCTTATTTTCTATCTTATTACTTTAGAAAAATTTTCTTAATCCCAAATTATTATTTTTTGATTATTTTTTTTTAATGTTTGTTTCAATTTTTCTAAAAATTTTTTATCTTTTATAAAATTTATTCTAAATTAGAAAAATATTTGTCACAAAAGTTTCACGTTTATGACTGACTCAAAATACTAATAACAATTTTACTTTAATTTTATGATTTTTTAACATAGATTTTTTTTTTCAAATTATATATCAGTACAAAAGTTTTTTTTTGTAGTTACACTAAAAAATTCCATGCTTAACAAATATTGAAGAAAATAAATATTTCCAAACCAAACTCTTAATAGTTTTTTAAAGAAATTAGTTATTTTATTGATAATGATATTTTAAATTGATATTTAATTCTAAATGACCAAAAATTATTTAAAATAAAGTTTTAATAAAGTTTTTCATGCTTAAAATTTAGGTTCAAACGTTGTATAATGAATTTAGAAATAAAGAAAACGTTAACTGGTTAGTTTTAATGTTTAGCCAGCTGTTGTATCATGTAAAATAAATTTAGTTGATGAAAAGCGAGTTGGCGTTTTACTGTTTCCACACTTTTGCCGATTGATCATATCTCTTTTCAAAATATATTGACCCAAATTGCAATCTCATGTTGACAACATTTTGGCTCTTTACCATTTTAGCATCAACAAACGATTGATATATGAAATAAATAAAAGTTGTTGTTCTCTATATTTTCAAGACGAGATAAATCTATGAAACAGTGAACTAGCTCTAAATTTTGACAACTTACTTACCGGTATTAGTTTGTGATGTAAACCTTTTGAATCATAATTCTATTTATCTTTTAGCCTATCTTTTAAGAAAATTTTTTGTTTACAACAAGATGTTCAGTAATTCGATGTTTCTTATATTCAAGAAGTTTTTCAATGAAGGTGTTATGACAGAAATCAGCTTTTTTCAATTTCTTTTATTATCGTAATATTTTATTTGTTTCAATAAAAAAGTCTATTGCAATCTAGTATCGAAAGTGAATGAGTTTTTCAAGTTAAAATAACCACAAATACAAAACAGTTAATGTGTAATAAACTTGAAGCCATTTAAAGTCTTAATTTTGATGAAAAGGATAATAAATCTTAATA
This sequence comes from Pegea sp. RAD2-039, assembly GCA_034620365.1. Taxonomy (NCBI): domain Eukaryota; kingdom Metazoa; phylum Chordata; class Thaliacea; order Salpida; family Salpidae; genus Pegea; species Pegea sp. RAD2-039. The sequence goes on from JAQGEQ010000201.1 coordinate 522,589, forward strand.
AAATTGATAAACAAAAAATAAATTGTTTAAAAAATATGAAGGTAATATTTCATAATTTACCAACTATTCTGCCTCTTTCTGATCATTCATTTTTATTAAAAATCAAGTAGACCAACAAAAGAATTATTTAGTCGTTAATCACGATAAATAAGTAGAAAGCGTCGAGATTTTAATCTAAGTAACCTCTGTTTAAAAGAAAGTTAAAGAAAAAAAAGACTGATTGATTAAAAAACACTTTAAAGATAAAACTAACTGAAATTGTTTCAAAATATTTAACAAAATTCATAAAATTTTTTATACTAAATAGGAGTAAAGTTAGTTTCTTAGTCATTATTAAAAGATCTATCCATCAACATTCTTAAACTTGTTTTAATAACTTCCTTCTAATTTTTCAGTTTGAAGCATTGGTTAGTTTTATGTCGGGAAAAATTTGCTTGGCGTGTCCAAGTGACTGTCCAGGATACCTAGGCCATCCTTGGAGGTAAAATTGTTATTATTACAACTAATTAATCGTTTATTTTCATTTATTTATTAAAATAGAAAAATGCTCAAAATATTTTGGTTAATAAAGTTTCAATTTGCTCTGAAATAAATTTTTCTTATTTGAAAAATTTAGAAATTTTCAGAGTCAACTTTTTTATAGATTTTTTCAATTTAGGTCAATAAAGAACCATTAAGTGCTAGAAAAAAATATTTAGATTGGTCGAAATTTCAGTAAATTTTTTAATGAAATATTAACTGAAAAATTTAAATATTTGAACAAAAAATATTTTTATTTTAATAATTGATAATGTTGTCATCTTCAAATTCTACTCATTGTGGATAAAACCAACATCAATTTCACAATTATTCTTGAAGTAATGTAATTTTTAAATTTATCGAAACTTTATTATTTATTGTAAATATAATTTTTATCGTAATTTTAATTATATTCTATATTTAGCAAGCTAGTCAAATTTCAACTTCTATTTTAACCTTTAGCGAATTTGCAAAGCTTTTGTTTATATTCATATTAAGATTTGATCTTTAGCGAAAGTTTTTTTTTAAACAAAGACGCCAAGTAAAAGATTATTCGACGAAATTGAACAAATTCTACCAACCAAATCAAAATAAACAAACTTCTGATAAAAAGAAAAAAATGAAAGAAACAAATAAATGAAAATACGACAAGTGTGATGACGTCATAAGCACACTCGAAAAACTTATGAAATTCAGACTTTCACTTAACTATAGCCACAAGTTAAATCAATTAAGCTTTGTCGCGGTTAAAAATATGCAAATTAAGTTTGAAATTTGATCTACAATTGAGAACAATTCTTGAAATGTTTCAATATTTTCTACTTTTTTGTTATTTTGTAGTTATTTTTATGATAAAAAGAATTTTCCATCTATTTATATAAATTACTGAAATTTGATTTCTAAGTTAAAATATCTAATATATTCTTATCTAAATGAAAAACTTTTGAAATTACCATTTTTACTATCAGAAGAAATTGTTTTTCTAACCACTAGCTGAAGGTAGAGAGCAAATACACATTTGTTAGATTCTTGAAAAAATTCGAATTAAATTTTCCGATTTTCAAAATTCAAATCTTCTTTTCGATTTTTAAGAAAATTCAAATTTTCATTGAAAACGAAAAATCCTCAAATTTTCAATTTTCTTGCAATAAATTTGCATTTGTTGTTTTCATCTGCATTCAACTTCAATCAACAAATCTGCTCCAGAGAAGCTTTAGCGTGCATGACGTCACGATTGATGTCACATCTTAAATGATTCAGTGTCAATTTCAAAACTGGAATTGAATCAAACGATAATAGGACAACAAATGACGTCACGAACAAACACGTGACGTCACCATTGATAAGCATGTCACGTAAATGTTGTAAAATAAATTCAATTTTGTTTAAATTCAATTTTTTCGATCTTTTGAACAGTTTTGAAGCTTTTTTGAGACAGAAACAGAAAATCGACCCCTGAATTGGTTTGTCACTTATCATTGTTTTAATGAATACTCACTTCACGCTTCACTGATTTTTTGCCATCACGTATCGCCTGTGACGTAGACATCGAGCATTGCAAGGCGTGATGACGTCAGTTGAAGCGAAGAGGGGTAAGATGTTTGAGCAGCAGACCAAACATCACTTTGGAGATAGTCAGGTTCTAATTAAGCCGTTTATTCACTGTTTGAAGGGGGTTTCCCCAGAAAAGTTAATTTAAAATAATAATTGTTTGAAAATTTGTATGTTTCTTAGAGCTAAAATTTTAATTTAATTTGCTTCTTATACGGCTCAATAGGTAATTACAAGTAATTCCAGTTTATAAAAAGGCCAAATTGTTGGTAAACAAACAAAGTCAGTGATTTTGTTTACTAATTAGTTTAGAGTCGTTATTTTAGAAATTTCTTTTTCGTCTTTTTTTAAAACCACTTTTTTAAAGATTTTTTTCTGAAATTTAATTTTCTCAGCTCAAATGATTTAAGGAACCAAAACTGAAGGTCGTATTTCAAATATTTCAACTTCTCAAGATTAAATCTTATCTCACTTTCAAGTTTTACTATTTCTTAAGAACAGTTAAACGGCTAGAAAAATAGTAAATAGCAATTGAAGTATAGTTGCGTCATCTTTGTTATAAGAACCTTTGTTTAATTTCAATTTTATTTTTGTCCTAGAAAAGTGATTTTAGAAATTAACTTCTTTATCTTAGTATAAAAGATTTTGATAAAAAAATAGAATATTTGTTACAAAATTCAATTACTGCATTTTTCAAACAATCTTCTAATTTTTCTTCTTTTTTAAACATGATTTATAAGAAAATTGAAAATGAAAGATTAAGAAATGAATTATTGATGATGCTTTGTTATTACCATTATAAAAATTTCATTAAATAAATGTCAGAGGAGTTTTAGTGAAAAGGTGAAGTACTCATTCCTAATCACCATCTCGCTATTCTACTTTTTACTTTTATTTCTAACAGATTTCGAGATCGAAATTAAAATTGTTAAATTCGTATTTTGCAACACTTCATGTTTATTGATGTTTCAGTGTAATTATGATGTCATTCACGAATGACGTCACATCTCTTGTATGATTTCCACAAAGCAAAATTGGATTTCAAAACACTCTTTAACTTTGATTTGCTTTCAATTGGCTTCCTGGATATCAATCCATTAAGACTTTGTAGTAAGCTGAGAAAATCCCAAATTTATTCATAGGAAAAATGAATAGAAAAAAAAACAAACAACTTGACGAGGTAAAGTTTGTTGAAAATCAACTTTGAATGTTTCAAGCAATTATGAAATCACATTTGAAGTAATTAGCATTTAATGTTGCTTTGATTGAATAATGTTATAAGCAGCTTAAATCATCATATCACTGTTGTTTGTCGAAAATTTGATAAATATTTAAGCTGTGATTATAATGTTCTTATCTTTTCAAGTGATATTAGAAAAACCAGCAAATATTGTATTACATACACTTGTATCATGCATACTTCTAACTGCTTTTTTAGTTTTTATTTTGTTGTGAAAAAGCATGTCTTAGTTGGAAAGAACAAACTAAATTTAGAATAAAATAAAAATTTTCCATTAATTGAGCAATTTTATCCAAGGTTATTTCTAACATTTGAATATTTTGTAAATTAAAAAATTATTGTTCTAAAGTAGGAATTTTTAAGGCATAAAAGATAACAACTTGCCATAAAAATAGATTTACAAATGTATCAAGGACCTTAAGAATATATTTCTAAATAAGGATAAATCCACAGATCGTACAAGTTTAAGCTTATGAAAATTCAGAGAAAACTGTTTAGTTTTTTCTGTGTTTTTTCAATGTAATTTGCAGAAAGTTTTTTACAAATTTTTGCTCATAGAAATAAAGCACCAATCGTGATATGATCATGTCGGAATATCTTGTCCAAATCTTTAAATATCGACCACATGTTTGAAAAATGATATAAAAAACAGGGAAACATCTTTGCAGAAAATATAGACCAGATGTCCATTGATGTAAATATAGTGATTAGAAATCTGATCAATTTCAAAAGTTAGTTTTTTTGAAAACATTTTGAAGCTGTGATTGAACCATGATTAACGGATATGCAAATGAGATGGAAAACATGTTGTTGAATTAATTGAGATGAAATTGCTGTGCAATTTGTTAAAAGAAAATTGAAATTATTTAAAAATTTGATTTTAAAAATCGAAATAATTGAATAACTGTAAATGTAAAAAGCAAAGTTAATTTTCATCAATTTTGTAAACTGCGAAATTTATTTCTATTCTATCGGCTTCTTTGAAAAGATTTTTTGGCAAGAAAAGGTCTAATTGAAAAAAATATTTCGAAAATTCTCGAATTAACATTTCATCAAAATTTCGCAACTTCAAAAAAGAGAATCTTAAATTTAAACTTAAAAATGACAAAATCTTCAAAAAAAAATCAAAACATAATTCCAAGTTACTCCCAATGACGTAATTTCTAGTGACGTCACAAACACGTAAGTTAGACCATCAAATAGACGTCAAGAAAAAAACTTTCAAAAATCTTGTTTTGATTATCAAACAACAAATGTTCGTTCAACCGAAAACTTGTTCATCGTAATTAATGATGCACGGCAAATCGTGACGTCACACTTGCTAAATGACGTCACTTGTCGATAGCCTTTCCAAAAATTCAAAACAAAGCTCAACTTTGGGAATTTTTTAATAAATTTGTTTTTACCAATATTTTTTAATTTAAGAACTTTTTTTTTTGACATTTTAAGAACTTTTTTTGAGTCAATTGGAATCTGAATAACATTTCATGAAAAACAAACATTTCTTTGTTCTTTTAATAAATTTCTGAAATTTTGAAAGGAATAAAATTTTTATCAACATTTTTTCATCACAAAAATTACTAAAAAATAGATTTCTGATATTAAAATTTAATTGATTAAAATTAGATTTTGTTGAAAATGTTTCAATTTCACTCAAAAATATCTAAATAAACATCAAATGAATAATGACGTCATCAGGCTCATACAAATTTCAACAAAAAAAAGTCATTTGTAGTTAAAACGTCACCTTTCTGATGACGTCATCACAATATTTGATGAAGATGTTACGTGGGTTTGATTTAATAATTTTATTTATTTTCCTAAAGGCATTTCCAAATATGGTCAGAAGGTAATTTTTTAACAAAAATTAATTTTTAATTTTTTTTTTCTCAACAAAATTTTTAATTTTTTTGTTTAAAAATTGCTTTCAAATTAAGAAAAACTAAATAACAAAATAAAAACCAACAGTAGAATTGTTTGTTTTAGTTTTGATCAAATATATTCTTTCTATTTGTTTTGGCATTTTTAATTAAAATTTACAAATTAAGATTTATTAAAGCCGTTAAACAGAAATCCGGAAAATTTTAACTTTCAGCAAAAAATCTTTTATTTAAGAAATTCTTCTTGAAATTTTCAAATGATTTGTTCAATTGTTTATTTGAAATTTGCTTCTTATTTACATGACATCATAAGTTTGTTGTTTAATTCAAAAGTGACGTCATCAGACGCGCGCAAGACGAGCAACAAATTTCATTTTTATATTTTTTTGAAGTCTTCGAAAAAAGCCTTTCCAGTTTCTAGCATCTATGACGTCATAATTCAAATCCATTATGTATTGAGCAGTAGATCACGAAGCGCGAAAACAACTTCCGGTAATAACATCACTTCCGCGAGTTATCGCGACAATCGAGTCACGTGGCTCCCGATCATAATCTCCGCGATTCAAGATTTGATCTTTAAATTTCAATTTTCGTAATTTGTAACACTAATTTGCGCTAACATGAACTGTGACGTCACGATCAGCGCTGCTACACCTGTGAAACGTCACTCTTTGATGACGTCACTTTGATTTGAGTTTTGTTTTTTGGAACGACTCAAAATTTGATGTTTGTGAGCGACACGCCTCAATGATTTCGAACAATTCTTGAAACCGTGAGTCGACTTCGACATCCAATTCTTTATTCATCGTTCTCCAATTCGACTAAAAAGTTATTTTTAAGATTTTTTGGGAAATTTTGTTTCAAGTTGTAAAAGAGCAGATTTGAAAATTGGAACTTTTGAAAGCATCAAATAATAACAAAATAAAAATCTTACAAAAATTGCAGCTTTATTTTCATCAAACGTAATTGCAATATGACGTCATGATGATGTAAAGATGAAGAGATTAAAGTTGATATTTGAATCAAAGATGAAAAAGGAGAAAAATGAAAATTGTTAAAATTTTGAATCAACAAAAATAAATAAAAAAAGATTCTGAAAAATAATAAATCGATTCAAACTTTATGAAAAAGATTCTTTGATTAAAAAATCAGAAATTAAAAGTAAATATTACGTCACTGATGACGTCACAAAGTTGTAAAATGAGTTGATTTCACGTTTTAGTGAATTAAGGAAGACAACAGGTGTTAGAGTGACGTCATCAGCGCGACGAGTAACGATTGGTCAACAAAATTTGTTTTTGTGACTTGAACGTGAATTTGAAGATGACAGCTGCAAAAGCTTCGTGTTTCGATTTAACGCGAAGATATTTCCTTTCCAATTCGTTGTCACTTGCTGATTAGTCGATATTTGTCACGTGATCTTTGTCAAGGAGTTCTATTCGGGTCAAAATAATTTTATTAGATCAAAATTTTCAATACGAAGCGAAAAGTTGATTCTTTAACATCCACTTGTTGTTGTCATGGTGATGAAGCTCTTCAAATCGCGATGGATTCTTTTAAATCACGTAAAAGGTTTACGAATAAACTTGAAATGTCCTGCTGTAGGTTTCCAGCAGGTCAGACCAGGGCCAAGTAGTCGGGCAGAAAATAACAAACAAGCTGATGTGAAGAGTACTCAAAGAAACTCTAAAGATCACATACTCCTGATTCAGATTCCTCATTCAATCTTCAGATTCATTTCACTCAATAACAAACTAAAGCTTCTTTAACTCATCGGATTTTTCTGGAGCTTTTTATTGATTCAACAAATCCTTTGTTATCACGCTCTACCACTAGAGGGCATTGTGTGTTAAAGAGCAGCTTAGTGGAAAATTATTTTTGAAATTCTAAAAGATTTTTAAGTCAACTCTGAAGGATTCTCAAACAAAATATAAATCAGTCTGAACAAAATTCCAATCATACTTGCTGGACTCGTCAATTCAAATTTATAAATCATCGAAGCGGGCATGAACAGGTTCAGCTTCTTGCCTGTTGAAAAAGGAAGTTTTAATTTCACGAAAAGCTGAATATGCAAATTTATCGCGAGTTATTTGCACAAAAGTAATTCAGTGTGTTGGGCCATAACCACAAAAAGCCATTTCATTCGCTTTATAGGTATTATTGAAAATAGCACAAATTGTCTCAAATAAACAAATGTTTATGTTGCTGGTTGTTATGACAACCAAGCTTCTCACTACTAAAGATCGCTTATGTGATTAATCGATAAGCTCCGCTAGATTAGCAATGACGTCTCGCTCTAATGACGTCATCAACAGTGTCTTTGTTAAACCAAGGGTAGATGATTCAGGATCCAATTTCCGCTTACTACTTCCGGTTTTACTCAACTGTGATTGGCTGAGAGTTGTGATGACGTCACGAACAGCTCATCAATCATCTGCTGGCGTTGGAATCGATCGTTTCAGGATTCTCGTTTACACCCGGATTCGAAAATGTGAAGTTAATTCATCGCGCCCACTCTGGACACGTGACCAACTTTCACTTGAACCGGATAATTGAAGGTTTTTTCAATAAACTTTTATAATTACAAATACGGTTTCTTATTTGCGGCTTATGCAAATGAACCAACCATATGTGTGGTCCTTCAGCAATTCGAAATCGAGTCGAAGTCGTGATCCGATCAATCAGTTCTAATGAAAACTCATATCCTAGCAACCGAATAAATGTATTGTTTTGATGACGTCATCATCGCTCACTCGATTATTTGATCTATTGTTAGAATATTTTTCGGAAAGATTTTTTTACATAGAAAAAATATCTGAAAACTTGCACAAGAAGTTGGCAAAAATGGTCACATGCAAAAATGGCCGAGTGTTTGATCATTTTGAAATTCTAATAAATTTCCAGTTTGACTCAAAAGTTATATTTCTTCAACTCTTTTCAACTTGTTGAAAAAAAATCATAAAATTTTCTCGTACAACCGACTTATTGTTGTCAGCACAGGTTAGTGAACCGATCACTTTACGACTTTTATATTCTGTCCGGTGGTGACAGTAAAAAATTTATCACATAAATAAATAGAAATTATTGAAAGTTTAAATAAGAATTTTAACTTTCCATTATTCCACTTATGACGTCGTTACCAATGATGACGTCATACTTTCGGGTTATTGACCGGAACTCGATACGAAAATATATGACGATTATGCATTGATGACGTCACGATAATTTGCGTACGCAGTTGATGTATCATATTCGTTTTAGTTTTGTTGTTGCTATGGAAATTGGAAAAGATGAAAGTCTTTAAAACTCACAAAAATGTTTTGAAGCTCACATTCAAATATTTGTTTTGTAATTTAGCCACAACAAAAACAAGCTTTTAGGTTGATAAACTAACCGAAAATATCTGTTTTGTTTTTGTTTAAACAAATTGACAACAATTATTTTTGAACATTGAGCAACAACAAAGAAGCAAACTTCTTTTTCATATATCAATTCTTCAAACTTTTTACTATCTCCACACAATCACTTTAAAACTAATGATTAATTTCTACATTCTTTAAATTCATCCAAAAAATTGGTTGCTTTTAAAACATTTTTGACTGAACCCAAAACATGAACAGATCACATTAAGCCACATATAATGAGATGCAAATTACTGTCGAAATGCATAGCTGTATTTCACTACTGCAGATTAGAGCTGACTAGATGATGAATAACTTTACTTATATTCGATAATTTTGTTGTTTATTCTTGCCACCTACAATTTAAATTATTTATTTCAAGTTTATTTATAATAAAAATAAGATAATCAGCTGTTTAACTTTGATTTGAAATAAATAGTTACAAAAATTGTTGAAATTCTCAAACGATTATGAAAATGGGTTCATGGCGATAAGACAGACAGACGAACAGTTCTTTATTTGCTGAAAATTTACAACAAGTTACTAGATTGACATGACTAATAAAAAATCTTCAGTACAATCTAAATAGTTGAATTTAATCGAAAAGAGAGTTTAGTAGAATAGAAAATTGAAGCTGCTAACAGAATATGTCATCGTCAATTTCTACTCAAACAATTGCATTCCAGTGTTTCCAACTTTTTTTATTGATTCTTTAACGCCACAAGTAACATCAGTGTTTACATTAAAATAAGAAAAATAACAACAGGAAAGAAAATTAAAATAAATAAACAGAACAAACAACAGAACTTTCTGCATATTTGCTTATATAAAGAAGAACAAACAAAGGGTCTTGGACATTTTGAGATCTCTGGCATGTTAAGCACTTGTTAATTCAAATTTTTTTGGAAGTGACGTGTCATGATGCCATTGATTGTGAAACCTCAAATTTTGGTTCCCATGAAAAAATTGGTTTTCGCAAAACAAAAGTTCCTATCAAAGTCCACTTTTGATCAAAATGATTTATTTGATCAAGTAATTTGAATTGAAAATATTTCTGATTGGTTCGTGAAGTTACAACTGATCATTGGATGATATTCATCATTCTAAGACCTCTTTTTTCACTTGATTCATTTACCATCAATCTATTTTTTTGTTTTCAACTGAAATGCTCAAAAAAGTGATTGTATACTTCGAATGATGGATTGGACTAAATCAACTTTTGTTTAAAGGTTTATATATTGACAAAAACAAGTTTAGAAACACTTTTTCTCGCCACCACATCACAGATAGCTTTTATAGATTTTCGAACTTTTTCCTCTTACTGGATCACGTGTTTAAACTTTCCGCCAATCACAAACCAGTAATAAGTTGACAGTGAAGAAAACATCTTTGTAACTTACACTGATTTTCATCTACTTCTTAAATCCAACATAAGAAGAAAAAATCTTTAATTTAATCTGATCGTAACATCTTGCAAATCTACACAAGTTGTAAGTCTTGTGACCAGCTGTTTGTTGGCGGTATTTAATCACGTGACAATCTGTCAACTGGAAGTTCCGGCTTGTTGGATCCGGTAAAATATTTCGGGTCGATTTTGTTGATATTTCGCTTCTAAAACTGTTTTTTTTTTACTTAAACTCAATTAACATTAACTAAAAATAAATATTCTCTTCAATTTCCCCCAATGTTTAAACAAATCAATTAAAAAGGTTGGTGTTCACTTGAAGGGGTCACGTGCTTTGGAAGTTTTATTAATTTTCGATAATAAGATGTTTAGCGGTGATCCTCATCACCAAAAGATCATTATAGAGCTTAAATGTGTCTTGAGGAGCTAGCAATCTGTCTGTAAGTGTCCTTGGACTGCTTAAGTGGTTCTTAACTCTTCATCTGCAAGAAATATGGCCTAGAGGACCAAATGATGAGAGTCCTTCAATCCCTGCTAAATCCTATTCACTACTATGACGTCATGACTTCTCGTCGTCACACTTGATGACATCATTGATGCTGATTTGAACGGCGGGAAAATTACCTCATTAAAAATGGCCGGGCCAGTCATTAACCCGCCCTAGAGGTGGCAGGTGCTTACATATCAAGGATATTTTTATCGTGTCTTAATCTAGCCACCCACCAAGCTGTGACGTCATCGCGATAAGACCCTCAAAAGTGCCCCAACAAGCTTTTGTGTGGCTCCATGTTTGGGCTGTCCACGAGTGATGTGGCTTGTTCAACTATCACGGTGGTATATGACTTTTATGGTCGTTTTGCAATTTCATTTGTGGATTGGCTTCTTATCATCTAATTTTCACAACAAGCAACTATTTTGGCGTAATCACATTTTGGCCCACCTTGCTGTTACCGCACAAAACTCAATTCAGGATTGTGTGCAGTGAAGCGAAACGACAGCGCGATCTCACGAAGGAAATCAGATTCAGAGTTCGCACGACTCGATGATGTCACAATCGGATCGAGTTACGAGTGATGACGTCATCAGCGCGCGATCAATGATGATTGATCGATTGCGAGTTATTCGCCTGCAGCGCGCTGCAAATTGCTGCAATCAACGCGCAGCGGCGATGACGTCATCAGCGTCGCTTCCGCAACGAGCAAATTGCACAAATTATAATGTTTAGTGAAATCTTTTGAGCTCGAATTGAAATGGTCCGTGGTTGGTGGGCCGTAAGTGTGGGGCGCATGGGTCACTTGTTTCAAGTCTTTTCTTGTCTCAAATTTTTGTCCGGAAATAATTTCCGCTTTGTATTCGAGAAAAAAATTATGTTGATGACGTAATCACCAATTTATAATATTTTGAAATTCGTTTTCACGTGATGATGACGTCATGAACTTTTTCTCAGCTTTTGATGACGTCACTTATTTGTCTTATCGACCAAATGTTCGAAGAAACTTAATGACGTCATCGATTGTCAACAAACCTTTCCTTATTTGCAAATCCTGTGACGTCATTAACGCGATTTAACAGAAATTTCAGATAACATTTTCGAGTCGAACTTTTTGCCAAATCTTCTGCTAAACACTTTGGTGATTTTGAGGGTTACCAATTACATTTTGGAAATTAATTATTTACTTTTGTCAACGCAGTTGGTAAAAATACCAGAACATCAAATATTATCAGAGTTTTTCACCTACAGTGAAAAAGCTTTAATTACAAGAAACATAACAACTTTGTTGGAAGCTACAAAATCTAAACTACTCCACAAAATAATCCCTTTAAATAAAATTACGGTTTTTAATTATTCGAATTTTCTTTTGTTTTAATTATCAATGGTTGCAACTAATGAAGGTTGCTAATGACAACTGATTTGCGCTATAACCTAAAAGTAGATATAATTGAAGGCTAAGTGGTTAATAAAGAATTTAAATTGATTTAATTTCTTTTTTAGTTCACTTCTAGCAGATTTTTTAATGTGCAAAAAAAGATTTATCAGCCAATTTGGTGATTTTAATCACTGGTGTACTAGTCAAGAACCAACCCGCGATAAATTGATTTTGATGTTTTGATAGCAAGCTCAGTGATTCTTTTAATAATTTTTTCATAATAACATCTCTAACAGATTAGAAGCGAGGTTTAACTGGGTTTTATGGCAAACAGCTTGAGTCAAAGCGCTTTTAGTTCAAAGTGACAACAATTTTTCTATTAGTAAAGAGTAAAGTTTGAAATTTCGGTTGCTATGGTGACGTGTTAACAACGGAGATGGTCAGATTTGGTTGAAAAGTTCGTCAGTTTACTTACAACATTCAGTTTATGTTTATAACTCTGCTCATTTTTTTGACAATTATTTTTCACTCCTGTTGTTGTCGATGTCAATAAAGAATGAAAAAAATGTTGAAATGAAAAAATGATGAAATAGTTTTTATTTTTCGGAGATGAAGCTTTGATGTTAAAAAGATTTTTTGATGTTAAATGTCATTTGAAAAAGACGATCATTCTAATTATTTGAAATATCAATTTCTGAAGTTTGGAATTTCTTCTGAGTGCCTAAAGCCTATCTGATAACATTCACTATATTTGGTGAAGCCCAAACTTCCATAATGACGAGATGTAGTTAATGGATCACTATGACAACGGAAAGTCCTTGCTTACATCATATTAACGATATAAGAAGATTTAAATGAAAATTAATTGATGATGCGTTGAATTAAAGATTAGAAAATAATTGGATATAAAATTTTGAATAAGTTAATTATAAAAAAAAGTAGAAATTAAATAAATAAATAATTATTTTTGATAATTACAATTTGTTGATTGGATTACTTCTACAATTAACTTGAAATTAATTTGACGAATTTGATAAATATTTCAATTTTTGTGTCATCATTATCAAAACAATCTCCTTATTTGGTATGATCTTGCTCATGATTTCAGAAAGACAAAAAATATTTCGGAAAAAAAGATGAAAATTAATAACGCTTAAAGTGATTGAGAGAAGAAAAAGAAAAAGAAAAAAGAAAAAGTTTGAGTTTTATGAATGTAGAAGGTTTGAAATGACTTCGATAAAGTACTTGTGCTGGCAACTAACAGTTTGTCCATAAAGTTAAGGCAATAGTGGGCAAGGTGAAGAGACCATCGAATAAAATTCAATTTCATTTGATGGTCTGTTCATCTTTAAAGTTTAATTGCGATTAATTTGCATAGATTAGCTGTTTGAGATTCGATGTTTTCAGCAGATTTTTATTTTTTTCATTTAACAAAATTTTTTGTTCAATTTTCAGTTAATAGAAAAGAAATTTAAAAATTGCAGAAAAACTTGTCAGCATTGCAAGTGCGGAGTTATTTGTCATATTGCTCATCATTCGGAATATTCTGCTCTCAACCACTCTTCTGAAGAAGAAGAAGATCATCAAGGACTCATAATGCCTGCAAGATGCGAAGACCATCAATTAGAAACTTACATCGATCAGCATCATCCTCATGATCACTATCGACTCAATTTGCCTGTTTCGCGGGCTTTGAAGCATTCCAATTCCCGCGGAACTGCACCTCACAGCCCGATCAATACTGATGCAAGGTACACATGGGTGCCGGCCAACTTAACTGCCGACCAAGTTAGTCCAACTTACTTCTCACCCTTTAAACTCGTTTCACTTCTTTTTAATGACGTCATTGCTTGCGACCCAGAAATCACGTGTCACTAAATATGATTCGTGCGCTTGAAGACACGATTCGAACGACTCCGACTCACCATCGCCATCTAGTGGCTATTAGTAATCACGATTCCCGCCAATCGCACACGTGACGTCATTCATTCGATCGACTCATCAGCAGCGATCACGTAACCTACTACAGCTGCTTGTTTATTTTCAACTCATCGTTGGCGCCGTTAATCGCAATCCCTCGATGGTGTGACGTCATCACCTCGCAAAACATCCTCACGCGCTTATTGTTAACCCCCCGCAAAGGGGATGCCCCTCAAAATCTAATTCCCGCGATCATTAAATCCACCACCACTGATGCTGCTAAATCGACCTCTAGATGGCGCTTCGTAGCAACAACTTACACACGTGACTAGCAACCAATTAATTCGCAGATTAGCTACTACTTTGCGGCGTTACCTGAGGAGAAAGTGCCAATGACGTCACGACCGGGAGAAAAACATCGAGTCCGACAACTACTTCATCAGCTGCCCCCATACGACGATAAGGTGAGGGACTGTGCCGTATGTGTGGTCATTTTATGGCCCATTTAGTCTCTAAATGCTGTTTATGAAACCAAAATAATCTGGTATCTGCTGTGAGAAGGTGGTCAGTGTAGAATGATGATTAATCGGTGGCCTGTGATTGGTCGATTTATCATCCAATGAGGAGGAAGGACTGCTGAGTGTTGTCCAGTTTCAATTGTGAATCTCAAACCATCAGTTGTTTGGTTATCTAGTTTTATGGTTGGCGATAAATGCAATCCAAGAATGAAGTTGATGGTTTGGAACAAAAAAGGAAAGTTGTCAATAGCCTTCGGACAAGATGTGATTTGAATGAAGCAAATACAAACAGATGACAAAGAAGCTGTTGAGGCTGTTATGAATGGATCAGGATCTTTGGATCAAAAACGATAATTGACAAACTAATTTTAATTTCTAACATGTCTCATCAACGTTAAAAGTAAAAAGATGTTACAGAAAAACAAGCAGGAAGACAACAAAAGCATTTTTGTGTCACTGAATTGCTGTTGAAATACTGAAGAAAAAAAGGATTGTTTAGAAAACAAATAGTTGAAAACAGTTGTGGACAAAACGGACATGAGTAAGACCGGATGCTGAAGGACAGGTCTCTTAGGATAAACTGTAAACCTTCTTTCTTGTTGTCATCTGTTTCAATCTATCTGTCATCTTCATCAAATCTATTGGGATTCAGAAAAAGTTTTCTTCTTTACAATAAAACTTTTTAATATTTAGTGATAATCAAACAAACTTTGATCAAACTAAACATTTGAAACAAAAGTCGAAGAAGATATGAGAGTATCGTTGTAAGCACTTTCTCCTTAACTTGATTGCTTCAGACAACTTACAATGCATACAAGCAGTTGATAAAATGAAACATGTCGAAAATCAATGAGTCGGCTGACGAGACTTGGTAACAAAGGAAGCAGACTTTGAAGCTAGCTTGTGTTTCATATGGACAAACAGACGAGTTTCTACATTATCAAATCAAACTTTTGTCAACATTTGCACATAAGACAGTGAAACGAAGAAATAAGATAAACATATTTCTAAAAGAAGATTTGAGAATATTGAAGCTTGTCAAGTTTGTTAGAGTTTGTAAAAAAGAATATTTTTATTTGAATTGTGATTAGAAATAGATTCAAGTAAAATCACCGCTAATCAAAACCCATCGCTTCTGACTGTTACATCGATTTCAAAATAAAGTAAAAAATTTGATATAATCTGAAAAACAAGAAGTTGAAAAATGAAAATAAAGTTTGATAAATTGACCACAAAAAAGTCATGGCCATCATCATTACGTTCATCTACATATTTGGACTATTAGCTCAGTAATCGTCTCAACCACTCACTTAACTTGCTCTTCTGTCAGTATATAAACACTTTGATTCTTGTTAAAGATTACTTTCAGAAGATTAGCAGATATTTGTTCATTTACATCTGTTCTTTTTATAAGTAGATGATCTTTTGATTGAGGCAGATACAATGATAAATTTAAAATAATTATTTTTGTAGATATATATCAATAAAAGTTGAAAATTCAGACAAATTTTCTTTTAAGCTAATATTTTTTTGCTTTAACTAACAGTCTAGACCAGCATAGAAATGAACAGTATATAAGATAGATGAGTTTCTAACTACTAGTAGTAAATTCAATTACGCTTATATATTTGTGTGTCAAAAAAGTTTGATTTTCATCACACATATGTCAGTTTATATCACATACCTTTCAATTAAAGTTTGAAAATGAATTGATAATTACTAAGAAAATTTTCAATTATCTATGAAAAATTATTTGCTTTCTCTGCCAATTTCTATGAACATTTTGAGACGAAGTCAAACTGGAAAACAAAGATACTCTGTTGAATATTTCTGACAATGATTTATGTGAGAAAAAATTTCATTTTCATCACTAGATAATTTCAACTGAAACTTCCTGTTAACCTTTCTGTCATATCTCTCAACCAATCAGAAACTAACAAAACATCTCTACAGATCTGTTACTGTTCTAATCTCTCAGAAGAGGAACAAAATGAGTTGCAAATATTCAGTGAACAACGAAAGAGAGATTGTATCGGCCTAGGGCAGGTCACAACAACATCTACATCAGCTCCTTGTCATGAGGTAGGTCATTTCAATAATCAGCCAAATTGTTACTCAATGAATCCAAACTCATTGAAGCGTGACGTTTACAGTGTGGGCATCGATTGAAAGTGGGCGAGATGGTTGTGGTGGCGAATCGGATGCCAAATACAATGTGGCACCCTTCTTGCTTCGTTTGTTCCACTTGTCACGAACTTCTCGTCGATCTCATCTACTTCTATCAGGTATGACGTTACAACCGACTCAAAAGTGCCTCATTTTAAGTATACCCCTTGTAACTAGGACGGACAGCTGTATTGTGGACGTCATCACGCCGAGATGCTCAAACCTCGATGCGCTGCTTGTGATGAGGTGAGACTTTGTGAGATCAACTTCCGGATTTGATCCCCTTTTTCATCAGATCATCTTCACGGATGAGTGCACAGAAGCAGAAGGGCGTCATTGGCATATGAGACACTTTTGTTGTATCGAATGTGATCATGTTCTCGGAGGAGAACGTTACATTATGAGAGGAGGAAAACCCAACTGTGTCACGTGCTTCGAGAAGTTGTACGCGGAGTATTGTGATACTTGCGGCAACCTCATCGGTAAGTGACTCATATGAATCCAAATCGTCCAATCACGTTCGATTTAGGTTTAGACGCGCGACAGCTTCAGTACAACGGACAACATTGGCACGCTGATGATAAATGCTTTTGCTGCTTCAAATGTGGCACATCACTAATTGGACGTCGGTTTCTACCTAGACACGGTCGCGTTTATTGTTGTCGATCTTGTAGTCAAGGTGACAATTCTACATCTGAATCTGACTCACAGGTGCTTGTTGATTGGTTGATTTAATCATTAAATTTTTCTGACTATCATTTCTTACAGTCGGGAACCCCCTTATTTGAAACTGCCCAACTCCCAGTCTCACACAACATCCGTCACAGTCTCAATCTAGAAAACCTCTCGCTAATCGATAAAACATGGGATGACGTCACTGCTGAAGTCACCACGCGCGCGACGCAACGTGATTATGAAAATTTATCGACATGTCAACAAAGCTGTTGTCGTCTCGGAGATAAACGACTTGATGAAAAACAGAAACCTCCCTTTCTTCCTCCTTCTTCCAACAAATTATGTCTCCCAAACAACCAGAATACTTACAACAGCACAGACAGTAGTGGATACAACAGTTGCTCAACATTAGATGCAGTTGAACATCGACAAGCTACAAGCCGATCATGTGTGCAGCGAGGTGCTTCCCCACCGGCTATTATGGAACATTCACCAGTTGGCTTCACACAAGATCACATCAATGAAAATAATCCTGTTATGATGAGATGCGAGATGCCAGGAAAGACTCCGATACCAGCACCTCGAGCTCGCTATCCTCCTCCAATCCCCGCCAAGCCATCAGTAATTACCAGCAGTGGTTTGTGGATGTCTCGTTGTATGAATTCATCAAAGCAATCGAACGACTTGATGAGTTTACCGTCTGACTCGAATCATGAAATAGCTCATTGTTCTTCAATTCATGAAGATTCTAAAATTGAATTTAATTTACCTCAAGTCAGACTTGGATCAGATCCAACTTCGAGTGGTAGCATCTTACATCATCAAACTGACAATTGTACAGAAAAAAGTAAATACATAAACCAAATAAAGGATTGTTTTCATCTTTTTTTCTTCTCAACAGAAGTTGATATCTTATCGCCCTCTAGTGATCTCATAGAATCTCGTGAAAAGCCTTTCAAAGA
Organism: Pegea sp. RAD2-039; assembly: GCA_034620365.1. Taxonomy (NCBI): domain Eukaryota; kingdom Metazoa; phylum Chordata; class Thaliacea; order Salpida; family Salpidae; genus Pegea; species Pegea sp. RAD2-039. The sequence continues at coordinate 540,694 of JAQGEQ010000201.1, forward strand.
GCTGAAGGGAATCTTGAAGAAGAACCGACCCTCCGTCACTAGCATCCGATCATTCAGCAACAGTTCTAGTTTCAATTTCAAGGAACAATTATCTTCAAGTATCAGTAAGTCTTTCAGTATCTTCTTAAAGTAAGATTTTTATTAGATTTGATCTTAGTTCCAAGACATTATCCTACTGAAGATGAAGATGATGTTGATGAGGTCATTAAAAATATTGGAGGATTTAAAGGAGCTGACAACGACTTTTCGAGCTTTCGGCGCAACGATCACTCGTATCGAAGCGTTCCTCTTCAACAAAACCAGAATTCCAAGATCACATCACGGTCAGTGAACTTCTACATCTTTACATCTTTTTTACCACTTATTTTTCATCATCCAATTTACTGTTTCAGCAAATCAAGACCTCAACCAAAACCCCAAACCGCCCCACATGTGACAATCTCTTCTAATATTCGCCCCGCATCCACTGAGATCTTAACCACGGCATCTACATCTATCGGACGAACCCACAGCGCCATTAACTTGGATCAAGCTTCTTTTAACCCTCAAAGAAAAACTTCCAACAAATCATGTAGCAAAACTGGGTGAGTTTAAACCTCACAAATTAATGAAACATTCTTCTGATCTATCAACTAACCTCTTCCTTCTAATGATCTCATAATCAGCAAACACGAACTCCTTCTCCTTCGACCTCTTCTTCTCTTCGTTTAGAATCATATTAAATAATTAATTACTAAAAACTGAAATTAAAAACCACAAAATTTTAATGATAGAAAGAAGAAAAGATGCACAAAGAAGTTGAAGAGGACACGCTCCACGGACTTTGCGATCCTCAGAAAGATTGATGATGAAGAGCTGGGAGAGAAATCTCGCAAATCGAAGCATTCAAAGTCTCGATTAGACGATGACAACGATAGCTGGTGTTCAACTTGCACATCTGATGATAGTGACTATGAAAGATGGGATAATTGGGACAATGAAAGGTTTAAAGATCACTTTAATGACGTCATAACCGCGTAATGACGTCATACCTTTTTGCAGGAACTTTCAATCTCGAAGTATACGAGTTAGTGTCTTTAATCATCCAGTCTTAAAGCAGTTCCCATCCAACACGTCCTCATCCTCCTCTTCCAACCAATCTCGATCCCGATACTCATCAGCATCTAGCAGACGCGCGCGTTCAAACAAAAAGAATTGCGTCATCATGTGATTGATGACGTCATTAATTTGGCACTGTGTTTTATCGACCAACTCCTTATATGGTAATGTCTGAAATTGTTGCTTTTTTAAATCTTTTGTTTTTGTATTTTGTGACACAAAGAGCAACTTCTAAGGACATTTTTCTTTTTCTTCTTCCTCTTTATATTTGAATCGTGTAAATAATTTTCATCTCGATCTTCTGTAGATCATCTTACTCTTGAGATTCACTTCATCTTGACGATAAACACCATTCTGAAATGCAGATGTCATATGATGACGTCACAAGGTGTTCAGACAAAACATTTTCTTGAGACAATTTTCCCTTGTTTTACTTTCGGGTATTTTTCTTTTTTGAAAATTTTGTGACATTCATCATGACCATAGCAACCATGCCGCTGTGCAAATGTGGTCGACTTGTTGACATCTATTTTGTTGTTGTATTTCTTTATTTTCCGTTTTTGTTCTTTCGTTATCAGCACAAGTGGTGCTAGAATTTTCTATCACGTAGAGGTTTGTGGTCGTCTTGAAAATAGAATAAAATATCTCAACAGAACAATGATAGGTCTGTTGGTAGTTAAATTTGGTGTTTTTCAGAAATGGTTCAGTGATTTATTAGTACCAGTTAATCAGCGTAAAAACTCTTGATGTATTCTAATTGTTTCGAAAAGTTTTATTCAGTTTAACAACTAGTAAAACAGGCTATAAGGTTTTTCTTGAATAATTTCAACATGTTTTTATGTTTATTCTTACAAATTCATAGAAATTCTTTCAAGATGGGATTGTAAACAGCTAATTTATGGTTGGAGAAAATTCTATTTTCTTCGATAAACTTTGAACTCAAGCTTTCTACCTCAAATTCTTTATCAATCAAATCAAGAAATCTTTAAAAGTTTGATTTAATTTAGTGGTTGCACAGTGATAATTGACTGATGTGTTTGTTTAAAACATTCAATAAATTTTATATTCATTTTTTATATTTACGAGATAAGACAAGATTTATAATATAGTTGTTTATTTTTACAAAAAAGCCATAATTTTCAACTTAATTATGTCAAGTATCCATGTTTAAAAAAAATCAATTTAATCAGTAAATGTCAAAATTGTACAATTCAATTAATTAAGGTCTCAATGTTCTAACCATATCAATAAAACAATTTTAATTGCAATTACCACAAAATGTCAAAACATAAAATGTTGAAGTTTTCAAATTAAAGCCTGTGATCTCAGCTATAAAATTTCTAATAGACAAAAAAAATTGAATGTTCAATATTAACAAAATAAACTTTTGTGATTTATTGGGTAAGAATAAATATTTAATTGGTTAATTTTATATTTAACTACTTTTAATTTTACCGATTATTTGTTTATAAACTTGAAAAGTTTTTAAATCGAATCATATAAAGTTTGTTTTTAAGAAATGTTTTAGTAATTACATACAACAAAAATATTACCAGAGGCTAATCCGTAAAACCTTTTCATTTTACTTTTTAATTGGCTATTATATTTAAATACTGCAAAGTTTTTACAAATAATAAAATCATTTTTATATAATTTTCTTCTACTGAATTCACAATTTGTAACTTTTCAATTATTTGAATTACCTGATTTCATTTACGATGTTCTATTTCCTGGAATTACTTTCAAAATTTCATATCTTTTACCATTAATCATCTAATTATAAAACTTAATGGTTATTACTGTAATTATAATTTATAAAATTTCAGTTTATCTAAACATCTCTGATATTTTAAAAGGAAAAGTAATTCAATAAAATTTGAAATTAATTCAATTAAAGGATAATTACGCATTAAAAGAAAACAAATCCTAAAAGTTAGTTGGGGGTCAAGTCAGAAAGGAGAATTTTATCACGTGATGCGCGTGACTCGTCAATTCGGAGAAATCTCTTTAGTACCATGAAAACTTTTTTCAGTGCGCCACTTGGCTCTAATCTCTCGTTTAATGTTGAATCAGGAGGCGGTGAGGATTAAATTTGTTCATAGCGAGAAGCAGCAGAGATTGTTCCTCAATTTCCCCTCCCTCATTTATTTTTAGTTGTCAAACTTGAAAAAGTAATCCTCGCAAAACAAAAAGTCAACTCGGCTTGTTAGTGGGCAAGTCGACAGGCAGGTTCAACACCTCCTAGCAGAGGATCGATTTCACCAAGTTCTTCAAGTAGCCACCACAGATTCGTTTACCAGATTGCTCACAAAAGCTCCTGATATAGTAATTGAAGCAGATTTACAAATAAGACCGTATTTACTTATAAGATTAAAATGAATGAGATCTACTTTAAATAAGTTAACAAAGCTAAAAGGTTTGATTGAGGGTTTTAACCTTTGTCTTATTTCTTCTACTTAACAATAATTAACCCCCTGAACCAAAATGTTTCAACGTTTCTCATCTATACTGTAAGCTTTTTTAAGATTTCTCATGAAATGCAAGCTTGTTTGGAATCTTATTGCTTCACGCAGAATGAAAATATCCGTTCATGAAGAAAAAATACACCAATTGCAGATTACAAATCAAGCTATTTGTTGAATACTGTAATGAATCGAACGGCTGCAAGTGTTTGTGATATTATTGAGTAACACTTAACAAGTAGTCAGCTTCTTTTTATTCAAATAAAGAAAATTTAGTGATTATTTGGAAATGTTAAAATCTCATTTTGAGTTTGTCATGTTGTAAACTTCTACTCAATATATGATTTATGTCATACAAAAGTAAACAGGTTTGTCTGAAATAATTTTCACTTGTTAATTTAAATCATAACTTACTATTATGCATTAAACACAAAAATGAAAATATCGTATAAGTGAGAGATCAGTATCAAGTTGATAAATCTTGTTCTATTAGAATAAACTGGATTTATCAACTCAGATTGATTCCGATTTCATAATCTCGTTCACATCTTCGACAATTTTCCAAGATTATGAAAATTCAAAGCTAATTTTTGCCTGTATACTCTAATGTCCCGATCCAGTTAGAAACCAAACTTATCTAAAAATGTCTTTTAAATCTCACTTAGTGTTTCATCACAATAAAATTTTGATAATAGAAGTTGTCTGATTAATATTATCAAAACTTGAATAAACTATTATACATATTTTGTTTGTTCAACTCTCCCACAAATACTAGCATTCTTAAACATATAATTCATCTTGATGTAAAAACATTCATATTTTATTAGTTTAGATCAACTTAAATGAAATAGTTTATTTTCTAAATCCTTTATTTACTATTACGTGAAAGCTTGAGTTTATCTTACGCTATGTTCAGTTTAAAAATAAATGTAGATCTTTTGTTAAAACTTTTACTTGCGGTCTTTAATTATTTTAAGAAAGTGAATAACTTGAAACAGTTCAGCTCATTTTGTTTTCTATGCTAATAACATTATTTTTCAGTTCTTTTATCTTCACAATCAATTCCGGATATAATCTATATTAAACAAATATAAATTAGCTTAGTCATCTGAAATTACATGTTTGGACTGAATTTTGACATTTATAAGTAAAGACCTTAAGATCACCAAAAATAAATTATCAATATTATCTTTAATAGTTTTCTTTAAAAGGTGTATATGTCAACTTAGTGCCTTTTAATATCGTCACTTCTTTATTCTGTTTATTTGTTAAACAATATAAAGATTAGGAATAGATTAGAGTTTGTTTGCATTGCTTTGATGCTGAAATTAATGCAAATATAGAGTATTAATGTTAAATTTATCTGAAGTCTCTTTTCTTTTTCTAATTTATTTGTTTGATTTAGCTTTTTAGCATTAAAAGTATTTTATCAGTAAAAATCAGACATTATCTTGAATAAAACGAAAATTACAAACATTTTTAGCAATGAAAAATATAAAAAAATTTTGCTGATTTTGCGTTTCTTAAATCAGTTTTTAGTATTATTGGTACTAAAAGCAAGACTAACTTCTTTTTAACAATTAAGTCTATGAACTTTGTATCTTTAATTAGAGATACAATAACTCCAAGCTGATTTTAAGTAATTATCTTAAAATAAACTACAAAAATAATATTTTCAGCCATAAACCTACAAGGAATGAATTGTAAAGAAATCTTCATAAAATTGATTATTTGTTTGACCCAAGCGGTGATCATGTCAACATAAACTTTAACAAACGATAAAAAACCTGTAAAAACAAAGTGGTGAAGAGGGTTTTGATAATATTTCTAGATGCAATATACTACAACTTTTTCTACTCAATTTTTGTTTAAAAAATTTGCTTAAATTCGATAGTATTTGATTCGATATAAATTGTTTTAAGTTTACTAACTGTTTGAAAATTGTTAACAGATGTACATCGTTCTTTTAACTACCAGTTCAAAATCATCTTTAAAATCGTAACTTGGAACTTTGGCTAATAATGCTTCACAAAATCTTTTATTTTTTTATTGTTAAGTTGTTCATCTAGTATTTTTATGATTCTTTCATCTTAATTCTTTTAGAAACATAGAAGGGTAAGCGCGCTGTTGTAAGCAGCCGAGTTCTTTCGCGCTTTTGACCGCCAGCTACAACATCCTTTCGTTAATTCTATTTGATTGGTGTTGTTGACTGAGAAGTTTATACAAAATAAATTGCTAATTTAAATATAAATCTTGCCTTTTTATTAAATCTTTTATCTTTACGTGGGATTCAAACCAGTGTTGCCGATTTTATAAATCAAAATTTTTTAAATAACTTCAATGATATTTATCAAACAAACTATTTTTGCTAGAGTCTGAAAAATTTGTTCTTATCTTTGTGTACTCAGAGAAAGAAGGATAAAGATTAGATCTCTTATCTTATCTTAACTTTATATTTTCGTTTTATAAAAAAATCAACATTTATTAAGAAAAAGTTTTTGACTCGAATCAAAAAATTACTTTGGAAGCTCTAATCACAGATGAACCTCTAGAAAGAATCTTATCCCAGAATCTGGGCACTTTAACATATAAAATAGTACCGGGAGGTGACGCTCCTGAGACCTATTTGTGCGATTACACTACCCACGTTGGTTTCCAAGTAACATCAAGTAGATCGATTAAAACATAAACTATTGAGATTTGAAAGTTGTAAGTGAGCTTGCTTGGCGCTCAAAGTCTTCAAAAACTGGAATCAAATATTAATGAAGTTTTGTTTCTAGTATTACATTACAAATGTTGACATCTGAGTTAAAGTAAATATAAATTTTTGAACGAAAGCCTAATGAGACTTTGATAAATACAATAGTGTTAGTTGAATAATTGAATGTATGATGAAGTTCCCTGTTTAGTATACTCTCAATTATCATCTCAAGAAGAAGGAAGCGAGGAACACTATCTCACTAAACTTATCAGGAATAACAAGAAAATTTTGAAGACTGGATCAAAAGAGAACCTCGTGGAAGATGATATAAAGGGTTGTAAACACTAATACATCGAAGTATTAAAAGCTTCAAAAGAACTTTTTTAAGTTACTAACCTTAATCAAAAATTTCTTCAAATAATCTTACGTAATTATATATAGAACCTTTAATGTAAATTTTGTTTTTAAATCTATTATAAAATCTTATATTATTTAGAATTATTAATGTTTTTTCCATCTTAACTTCATAGATTACTTTAAAGATTACAATCTCCCATACGTCCTCAGAAGCTCATTATTCAAAATTAAACCACTAAGCAACTTTAATAACATCCAGTGGAGTGACAGATTTCTAATAAGGTTTGGAATTCCCTTCTCGATTCCATCACTACATCAAAATCTATCGCATCTTGTAAAATTTTCTTAATAATAAGATTTAAGTAGTTTGTTTAACAAGCGATGTATAAAACTGCCAATTTCTTCACTTTCTTATTTTATTTTGTTATATTGAATTTTTGATTCTTGATTTACATTTTACTTATGCCTCTACAGTGTTTGAATACTTTCTTTATTAATCTTAAAATGTGATACCTAAGACCTTCCAATTATCTCTTCGATTATAATACTTAATTTTTGTTCTCTATAAGAACTGTTCAGTTTGTAACTTGCAGCCACGCGTTGAATAAAGAAATATAGATACGTTAAATACTCTAATTTATCTCTTTGTTTTTACTTTAATAATGTAACATTTTTTTAAATGTCAGGTGGGGATATTCTCATAATTTCTATCCCGTTTGTGCTTTCTTACCAGTCATTATCTTTTAATCATTTTTTTTAAATTTAGGTAACAAATTTTCAATGTTGATAAAATTTTGAATAATTTGTTGTCTTTATTAGGGGAATTTTATAAAGGATAAATAATCACTAGCTAATAAATTGTTTTTAAACCAATTGTAGAAATTTTAATTGTTTTATTTTTATGCTTATCGTAGAACTGTAGTTATTAATTACATATTTTTGTGACAATTTTGATTAAAAATAAGTTATTACTTGTAATAACGTTTATAATGCAAATGAAGTATTTTATATAATAATTTTTAATTATATAACATTTGCCAGATGGTTTAAATTAAAAATAAAATTCTAATGAACTGATTGATTTTATCTGTAGATATTTTAGGTTATACTTTAAAAGATTTTTAGATTTTGTATCTGTTAAAATTAATTTATTAAAAGCTTTTATTTTTTATTATTTGTTTTTTGAATCAGTTTCATTATAATACCTAGTTTTTTTTTTCAGATTTTAAAAATAAAAAGTATCAAGTGCTTTTTAAACAGTACAATGAATGCAAATAAGGTAGAATTACATGTTAATTTAGATAATATTTCTCAAATAGAAGAGGCTGTAAACTGTTTTCTCAGTGTGATTCTTTTACATAGGACAACTGGAAAACTAACTTATATCCAAGAAGGAAATTATAGTTTTGGAACACTTGGAATTGAAGATGTTGATTGTGAAAATATGAATTTTACATACAGCCGTGTAGCAAGCAAAGAACTGAATAATGATATTGCTTATAACTGTCAAAAACTTAAACAACAATTGAATAAACTTGAAGATACACCTAAGTATGGTTCTGTAACTTTGGAATTTTATCAAACAAGAAGGGCTAAGTGGGGCTCAAATGAATGTAAACCTTGGGAAATTTGGGTGTTGACTTTTTCAAATAAAAATGTTTTAAGTTTTAATAGACAAAGTTATGTTGATGAAATGACTGAGTTGGTTTCATCTATTATTCAAGCCCTTTCAAAACATAAGTTTTTGCCTAAAATGCCAATAGCTGAGGATATTGGTTTAGTTTATGAAACAAAATATTCTGATATTCAACCCTATTTATTTAATATCACTGTTTCATCTACTAATGATAAATATGCTTCTTCTAATGAACTTTCTAAAACTTCAGTTACTGATAAGATCAAGAGCTTTTTAAATGTTTGATAGTTCTGTTTTTTCTTAGGTCACTATAGCTGTAGCTCCAAGCCATGACACTTTCCAGTTTCCACTAATTTTAAAGTCTTTTAATTACTTAATTCAAACATTTTAATATTACAGATTTTGTATATAGGGTATAATTAATCATGACGTTTTTGTTATGAGAAATGTTTTATAATTTAGTTAGGCCTATGGCAGTTTGGATCACAATGAACCATAATCAAGTCATTCTATTTTATGGTAGTATGTCTTTCTTTCTTACTTTGATTCATAATGTCTTTTTGCTTTATTATTTGGATATGTTTGTGTCTGTGTACAAAATCTCTAAATCTTCTTTTTACTTTGGTGAGGTGAGCATTTTTTTTTGAAATTTTTGTTGAACTAGTTGATAGTTTTGGTTATTATTTCTGTAACCATATTTATATATTTATGAAGTATATTATACATTTTTTAGATTGTATTTTTGATATGGAATTCTATTAACGATCCTTTTTTTGGATGGTTAAGTGATAAACATTTGTTGGAAGATTCCAGTAGAAATGAAGAATGGAAAGAATTTGATATAATCAGAAAAAGATTAGGAATTCTTCAAAAAAGTGGACCCTTGTTAGCAGTTTCATTTGTTTTATTTTGGTTTTCTTGGCTTCCAGTTAATTTGCAGTTTGTTTTATGTTTATGTTTATATGATGGATTTCTAACTTCTGTAGACTTACAGCATACTTCTCTGTTAGCTGATTTTTCAGTGCATACATTTGAGAGGTTTGTACAATTGGCTGCATGATAATTCAATTATTAACAATTGTAGCATTTGTTTCAACTGGTTTTTAGCCAATTTTATAGCAAACTTTTACATAATTTATATTTTTTCAAATAGCTGACTTCATAGTTTTGTGACTTTGTAGATTTTTAAGCTATCATTTCTCTGAAATGATCTTAAAATAAACTTTCTATCATTATTCGTGTAATTATTACTTTCAGAGCAGAACTGAACAAATGTTCTTCAATACTTAGTGCTTGTGCGTCTATCAGTGTGTTTTTTTCTTATATTTTCTGGGATAAAAACTCACTGATACCATTTCAGGTTTATTATCTTCATTTAATTATTGTGTTAGTATTTGATAGTTGAATTTGTTTGCTGTTGAAATCATAATGAAATATTCTTATTTATTTGTAGAGTTTTTGTTGTGTAATTGCTTTCATATCAGCAATTGGATTCACAGTTTCAGCATCTAAGCTTTTACATCATTATACAAAGCTTGCTAAAAATGAAGGAGACAGTTTTATATACCAAAGAAGTAAATTTATTTGTTATTCAGTCACTATTTTCAAGTAAATAAATTCAATATGTTATTTCTAGATAAAAACGATGACAGTCCCTGCTTTTCATTTAGTACGCTGAAAAATTATATTTTGCAACTGAAAAGTAACTCCAACTTTACCTGGTTTGTTTGTATAAACCTTCTTCAGGTAATTCTTTCTTCAAATTATTTAATAATTTTTTATAAGAAAATCTTTCAGGTATTTCATTGTCATTTTAACAGTAATTTTTTTCCTCTATTTATGGAAACTTTGATCTCAAAAGACATCATTCACGCCATTGGTCCTTTTGTTATTGGTAACTTTTAATTAATAAATATTTATTTCTATAAAATTATTCCATCAAACAAATTAGAAGAATTTTGAAAAAATAATTGAGTTTATTTATGACTAAAACTTTAAGTGTATTTGCACAAAATTAAAAAAATATTTAAATTGTATTTATAAATTATTCTTAGGATATTTTCTATTTAACTTCATCTTCTGTTTACATAGGTTTGTCGTTTGTCTTACCTCACGTTAATAACGTTTATTTTCTTGGATTATGTGAGAAATATGGAGTGTACTTGGTGATAAAAGGTCTTTTCATGGTCAAATTTATGCTGGCTCTTATAATGGTAATAATAGGTTCCAATAATATTTGGTTACTTTGTTTGTTCATTGCAAGGTGGGTCTTTTTCAGAACATTCTAATAAGCAAACAACTTTAATTATTATCAAGCTTCTTATCAATTTTCTATTATTTAGTAACAGAGTGTTTACTGAAGGAACTTGCAAGCTACTTAATCTAGTTGTTAGTGATCTTGTTGATGAAGATTATGTCAAATTTCAAAGACATAATCCTGCATCTGCTTTACTCTTTGGTATGTCATCACTTTTAGCCAAGCCTGGTCAGACAATAGCTCCTTTATTAGGAACCTGGTTGCTCAATCATCTAACAGGTCTGTACCTTGCGCTATTTTGTAACTCTTTTTTAACTGATTTGAATCAGGTGAAGATCTTTTTCAAACCAAGTCATCTGCATCTTATCAAAATCTTGATTTTGTTCAAAAACTAAGTTATAAAAATGGAATATTTCATTTGTTGACTTTCATTCCATTTATATGTGCAATCGTTCAGCTGTTTGCTTGGAGTCGTTTTACTTTGCATGGTAAAAGGTTGAAGATGATCAAAGATGCCAGATTGAAGCTAGATAATACATTCAGAGTGTAATGTTTATGAACTTGTAATTACAAAATCTTTTTAAAAGGTGCCAAAATAACTTCATTTTCAACTGAAGTTTATTTGCAATATTAACTAATTTCTGTGCAATTAAATTTTTCTTAATTTTTTTCAACTTTGTTCCAAAATCAAATGAAAACTTCTTGATGTCAGTTAATTTCTTCATCTGTATTTATGTCGTTATCTTCTGTAGCTTATTTTCATAACTGAACTTTTACATTCATTCACTGCTAATTAAGTAACTTCACTTTTTGAAGTAGTCTTTTTCTTCAAGTACCAAATCATTAATTTCTTAAATTATTATATTTTGTTATTAAATGATGTGAGTTTTTATCGGAATAAAAAGCGATTTTTTTGTTAATTTTAATTACTTTAAGATTGAGAGCAAAACTATCTTTTGTTTAAAAACATCCAAAATTTAGTGAATTTTTGACTTCTTAATTTTTATGTTCACAAACATTAAATTGTAATTATTCGACTTTTCTTTGATATATTGAAACTTTTGAAGATTATCTTCAATCAAAATGAAATTCTTTTCAGTAATTATCTGCAATTAGTGAATTAATAAAGTGGGTTTTATTTTGTATGGTATTAGTTGTTTCTGTTATTTTTTAAAAACTTTAGAATAATCTTTAGATCGATTTAATAACTGCTTTTTTAGCTAAATACTTTTCTAATTTTTTTTTAATTTGGAACATGTGAATTTGATAAAATGTGAGGTTTTCATAGATATTTTCATCTACCATTCTAATTTAAAAACTACTTTTATTGACAAAATTCATTCTAAGAATAGTATTGGCTAAATTTAGGATGTAATTAGAAAATAATTCTATTAAATTTTTAAAAATTGTAATTTGTTTTTAGGTTGTAAAATGTGGCCCGGCTAGCTCAGTCGGTAGAGCGTTGGACTCTTAATCCAACGGTCGTGGGTTCGAGCCCCACGTTGGGCGCACTTCTTTTTACTTAATAATTTTTTTCTCATAACACAGGACTTTATATTTCTAATATAATCTTCAGATAAAAATTTGAATAAATATTTAAAAGATGTTTGCAAACTAAGAATGACATTTTGTAAGCAATATTAAGAATCTAAATAATAACAAAAAAAGCGAGAATTCTGTTCGTTTTAACTAGTTTTGTTTTACTTGGGAAGCTGTTTGTGACGAAGTTATCATTTTTGTTTAATAATTTAATAAGTGTGGAGAAGAAAGCTTTTTATAATTTAAAAACGTCACAGTGGCTGAATGAAATTCAATAACAAGTTAACAACAAATATTCTTTCCTATTTCTATAAAATAAATCTTTAAAAAGTGATGAATAGGCATAGTATCATTTATCAAGCACAGCAAGTATTTTTTCCTATTTTCTCCATAACTGCTTTTAATCCACGATATAAACATAAGTAAGCTGATTTCTCATAAGCTGAATGTTTTAGAACGGTGGACAACATTTTCACAAGAACTGGAAATATAAAAGATTTTTTAGGAAACTAGGCTGGAATTTAGAACTGACTGCCTACTGAGCAAACAAAACACAAACAATTGAAAAAAAAAGTTTGAATATGATTCTACCTACCTAAAGGCACCCAACACCACACTTATGCAATAGCAGAGAAGGTGGTATAGGCTAACTAAAATTGAGAATTCGTATTCCTCTGCAAATCCTGTTAAAGATACAACTTTCATACTACAAAAATATCAACAAGAATTTTGGGTAAAGATAATAAGTAAACTTGTTACCTAGATAATCGTAAGTCGATTTTTCATATTCTATAAGTGCGTTGGCGGGAACCAAGTCATTGAATCTTTTATAATCACACCGTGATAACGGTGTCTAATAAGCTAAAAAAAACTTAGGTGTTATGCTACCATAGAGCCAATTCCAGCAAGTCAAAGCTTCATTAAGTCAGATATTGTGAAAAAAGGAGGTAAGATAGCGACAATAGCACTAAATAGGGAGCTAGTACTTGCGGAGTACTGCGACAAAGCAAAGAAGTATAGCTAATTGGTTAAAGAAAATATATGGAGATATATTTATATATAAGGGCGTCATTTAGGAGGGTGTAAACAATAAATTTTGGCCTGAAAAAGAAGCTGAAAAACTTTTATAAAAATGGGCATAAGGGTTAATTTCTGGAATGCTTTAACTTCAAGACCACTAAGATAGGAAAATATATTCATTTGTTGACTACCCACAAAATTGCGACTGTTTTTAAGTTCAGCCCCTAACGAGCTTACCGACTGAAAGAAGAGGTTATGTCAATCACCATCTTCCTCTTGAGAATAAAACTGGCAACATTTGTAACACCTGAGAAACGTAGATTTTCCGCAAACAAAAATGGTGATCAAAGCTTAGTAAAAAATCTTTACAGGGATCGGTTGCCTTCTAGATATTATGAGACCTGTGGCTATTATAATTTTTTCATAAACAGTTTAAAAGCGAGTTAGATCACCCACAGACAAGCATCTTATAGCTAAGGCTTATAAAATTTTATTAATAAAATAATAATGTTTTTATACAATTATTATTTTTAAGAAAATAATTTTTTTACAAACTTGATTATACAACAGGTATTTTACAAACAATAGAATAATTTTTATGTATATAATAAACAATTTCTGTAAAAATTCATAATTTACATTATATATTTTTATATTATATTGTCAAAGTTGTAGTTCATTCTAAAAACGTTTTTGAAATCGATTCCAATAAAGTATTTTTGAACTTCCCTCGGTTAATTAGCTAGTACAGAAGCCCGGATGTTTCTAAACGTTTCTAGAAAGTTCTCTGAGCAGAACTATAAATACAGCGATCGGCACAATTTCGGCCTTTTAGATTTATTTTTCGCTTACTTAGTATCTCTGCTTGTTCGAAATGATGAAACCGATGATCTAGCTTATAATCTTTTTGAATTAAACTTGCAGTGGCAAGCTTGGTTATTTGTTGTTGTTTTATTCTAAGAAATATTTATTATTTCATTTATTTTAGAATTTTTATATTGCATGTTTTGTCGTTTATAAAATATTTTTTTGATTACTTGTCTTATAATCTTACGTTTATGTGATTTATATGTAGTATTCATGTAATTTACTCCTAATTTAATCAATAGAGTTTAAATTATTATTTAGTAAGATGTTTAATTCTATTTTTTTATATTAGATTTTATTGTTATTATTTTAAGCTACTTTTTGAGTATCTGAAATGGCAAAAGCTCCCGCAGTTGGTATTGATTTAGGAACAACTTATTCCTGTGTTGGAGTCTTCCAACATGGAAAGGTTAGTTTATCATTTGCTGACAAAATACAATTTTAACTTTCAATAAGATTAAAGGCATTCATATATGAAATCAAGTTTTAATTTTAAATATTTTTTTCTGATAAACTTGATTTGATTTTTTTTTCTGATAAACTTGATTTGTTTTTTTTTTCTGATAAACTTGATATGTTTTTTTATTTTGATAAACTTGATATGTTTTTTCTGATAAGTTTGAAATATATTTTTTTCCATTTTGTAAAGTTTAAAACTTGTTTAACAATTTTAAGAACTTTCAAGGGATTTTGCTGTTAAAAAATTTCTAGAAGTTTCTAAATTTTTTTCTCGAATTTTCTTTTTAATGACGTCATTTTATCGCGTCATTTCAACTTCTCAAATTTTGAATTTAAACTTTCAGGTTGAAATTATCGCTAATGACCAAGGTAACAGGACCACACCCTCATATGTGGGTTTCACTGACACTGAACGTCTCATTGGTGATGCTGCCAAGAACCAGGTCGCCATGAACCCAGTCAACACCGTTTTCGGTTAGTTGCCTCGTTAGGAGTGATGACGTCATCACTTAACCATTTGTTACAGATGCAAAACGGTTGATTGGTCGAAAGTTTGGGGACACTGCTGTCCAAACAGACATGAAGCAGTGGCCCTTCACTGTCATCAACGATTCGACTAAACCTAAGGTGCAAGTGGAGTACAAGGGCGAGACCAAAACTTTTTTCCCTGAAGAAATTAGTTCCATGGTGCTCTTGAAGATGAAAGAAACAGCTGAAGCTTATCTGGGCAAAACTGTCACTGATGCAGTGGTCACTGTCCCAGCCTACTTCAACGACTCTCAGCGACAAGCTACTAAAGATGCCGGAACAATCTCAGGATTAAATGTTCTTCGTATCATCAATGAACCAACCGCTGCTGCTATTGCATACGGATTGGATAAAAAAGTGAGTTAATAAAGATAATTAAAGATCATGATGTCAATGATTGGATGTTGTAGGTTGGTGATGAAAAGAATGTCCTCATCTTTGATTTGGGAGGCGGTACCTTTGATGTTAGTATTCTTACTATCGAAGATGGTATTTTTGAAGTAAAATCTACAGCTGGTGATACTCATTTAGGAGGTAAGATATAAGACATCAATATTGCAACATCAACTAATCCCATGATTAACAGGTGAAGATTTTGACAACCGACTCGTTGACCACTTTATTAAGGAATTCAAACGAAAGCACAAGAAGGATATTACATCAAACAAGCGAGCTCTTCGAAGATTGAGAACAGCATGTGAACGTGCCAAGAGAACTATCTCTTCATCAGCACAAGCTAGCATCGAGATTGATTCGCTCTTTGAGGGAGTCGACTTCTATACTAGCATCACTCGCGCTCGATTCGAAGAGTTATGTGGGGATTTGTTCCGAGCAACTCTTGAACCAGTCGAAACTGCTCTCAAGGGAGCTAAGATGGGAAAAGATAAAGTGAGTTGATCTCTCTTATATCATCTCTTCTCTCATCTCCAACCTTCAGATTCATGATGTTGTTCTTGTCGGAGGTTCAACTCGAATCCCAAAGATTCAGAAGTTGTTGAGAGACTTTTTCAACGACAAAGAGCTCAACAAATCCATCAACCCTGATGAGGCTGTTGCTTATGGTGCTGCTGTCCAAGCAGCTATCTTGAGTGGTGACAAATCTGAAGAAGTTCAAGATTTGTTGCTTCTCGATGTTGCTCCATTGTCATTGGGAATCGAAACCGCTGGTGGCGTGATGACTGCCTTGATTGAACGTAACACAACCGTTCCAACCAAGCAATCGCGTGTCTTCACCACTTACTCTGACAACCAACCCGGAGTTCTCATCCAGGTACTTATTCTCGTTCTTCAGATTATGACGTCACTAACGCGCGCTTTGTTCAGGTGTTCGAGGGTGAGCGCGCTATGACCAAAGATAACAACTTGTTGGGTAAATTTGAATTGAGTGGAATCCCCCCAGCACCTCGAGGTGTGCCTCAAATCGAAGTCACTTTCGATATTGATGCTAACGCCATCTTGAACGTCACTGCTTGTGATAAGAGCACTGGAAAAGAAAACAAGATCACCATTACCAACGATAAAGGTGACGTCATCGACGCGACTTGTACTGGTTGTGACGTCATTGATCTACAGGTCGTCTGTCTAAAGAAGAAATAGACAGAATGGTGAATGACGCAGAAAAGTACAAAGCAGAAGACGAGAAGCAGCGAGAACGAATCTCATCCAAGAATGCTCTTGAATCGTACGCCTTCAACGTCAAGCAGACTGTTGAAGATGATAAGTTGAAGGATAAGATCTCCGAGGAAGATAAGTCCGCTGTCATCACAAAAGCCAAGGAAGTTCTGGATTGGTTGGATAACAACCAACAAGCTGAAAAAGATGAATATGAAGATAAACAGAAGGATTTGGAGAAAGTTGCCATGCCTATCATGACTAAACTTTATCAAGCTGGTGGTGCTCCTGGTGGTATGCCAGGTAAGACACTATTAATCTCTAGAAGAAGAGGATATTGACAGATTTTTTGTAGGTGGTATGCCTGGTGGTATGCCAGCTGGATTCCCTGGTGCTGGTGGAGCTGCCCCTACCGCTGGTGGTGATAGCAGTGGGCCAACAATTGAAGAAGTCGACTAACAATCTCACCACTTGCTGGTAGAATCCCACTTGTCAATTTGTGTTTATCTGCATTCCTTTAATTATGATAAATTTCGAATCTTGTTGGGTTAGTTTCGACATTAAAACAAATAGAATGTAACTTGGTGTGATTAGAAGTCAGCTAGATTAAGAGCAAGTAGTTTCTGTTCGAATAGTAACCACTAAACTAAATAAACCAATCACGAGCAAGTTTGAGGTTAGTTTTATTTTAGCCGCAGGCGATAAAGTATCACAACTCTGTTTTAACATTCAATATATTTTGTTGAATCTTTGAAAGTCTTTTATTCAATGATTTCACCACCGCTCTCATATGTGTGATTGACTTCGCTTCGGCTAGGTTCCTTCCCGGTAGAAACTTGAAGATAGACAGTTAGCTACTTTGCTACAAGCAGATCACATCAGCTTACTTCACGGTAATCGTCATTTGTAGTGAAAAGGAATTTCAATAGCGAGAAGAAGTTGTCACAATCTCCATATTTGTTGTCCAAGAAAGGTAAGATACTGAAGGTCATCCCGAAGGACCCTTTGTTCATCGCTTCTGAAGATGGCTCTTTTCCCAACATCACAAATATATTCGGATAGCTCTGTTCGGCGCGCAATCAGAAAACGACAGAATCTATATAAGATCTAACCTTCGGAACAGGAACACTCTTCATATGCTTTCGGAGGAAGTCGAAGCGGTTGCTAGTTAACAATGCGAAAGAAAAATGTGAATCCAAGTAGTTGGAGATTGCCATGATTGAAAGTGGGATCTGAGTGTCATCTGCATCCACTACGCATACGACAGGAAATCTAAAGACTTCATTTATCAATTTAGATCGTTTTTGATTGGCTGAAACCTTGATGGATTTGATTCATAAAAAGAAGAGACGATCCAGTCTGAGAAGTCCTCCATTTTATCATCTTCAAAGTTCAACTTTTCGAAACGATCCGGAAAAGTGCTCACAGCTATCCTTTCTATCTCCGAGATGTTAGAGGCTCTCTTGGGCCAGTATTTGTAAGAAGACATTTTGGTTTTAGAACCAAATGGAAATAACAGAGGAATTCCCTTCATCAACTCTTCTTCGTCTAAATCTGCAAACTTTTTACAAGTTTTTAAATCAGTAACCAATAAGAGAGCTGACAGAACTCACTAGCTTGTTTGCAAGACTTCTTTGATTTAGTAAGTTGATCTTTCCGTAGAACAAAGATCCTTTAACTCGTTTTGAATGCTCTTTCCATTTTCTAAAGATTAAAAGATTAACTTCATCAGTTTTTAAAATGAGTTCAATATCACTTACAGAGGAAGAAAACCAGCATACAAGATCACGACCCAAGCATCATTTGATTTCATCACAATTTTCTCGAAGTTATCTTCATTCAGTTCCACCACTAGAGGGTGCTCTTCTTCTGTTACTATTCCCCATTCTGACAAATCCACTGGCTCCATGTTTTGACTTTTAAATCGTTTGTTTTTGTAGATATGATTTTCTCCATTACACTGAAACACATTTCATCTACATTTAATCTCTTCTTTTACTATCTTTATTAATTGGTGAACTTTTCAAAAAATACTAAAAAAAACAATTTTTTAATTCAGGTCTGATTTGATTTTAACCAAAAATCATTTTGATAACAACATCTAAGTTTTTATTTTATGTGAATTAACATTATTTTTAGGTTCAAATTCAAGTTTTTTTTCAAAATTAAGATTGAAACAGACTAAAACTAAGAAAAATTGAAACTTTCATCTAAATTATTTATGAAGTGATTTATCCAGAAGTCTAACTAAAACACAAACAAGTGAAATCTCACCAAAAAAACTGCAAGCAAAAACATAAACGACAAAAATAAGTCCTTCATCATGGATAACAAGAAAGCTGGCTGAAGTAGAAAATGTTCAATTTATTTTCTGGCTGCAGCTTGAAATGCCCTAAAGCCATAAAATTTGTTGAAACGTTGAACTGTTTTACGCTTCACCTCACACGCTGGTCACGTGATTTTTTTACAAATCTGCTGGAGGTCTTTCACTTTAAAACGATCAGAAATTAAGTTCATTAAATTTGATTATATTGTTAAAACCTAGATATTAACAAATTACATTCTTTCGAAGTTAATTTCTTTGAAGATTGTTCTTTTAGGGAGCAACAGTTTCTTCTTTTTTGTCTTCTGTTTATTTCTTTCTTTTATTTTTAAAGAATTAAAATTTAATAGTAGTAACTTTGGTTAATTAGTACTAACTTTTTGTATGAATGTGGAAGAATATAGTTTGAAAGTTATTTTTTTCTTCTTTTAGAATATTAGAAATTTTTTTTTGTGAAAAGACTTTTCTAACTTTCGTGACTTTATAGATTTTTAAAAACCTTTCTAATAACTCTAAGAACTCTCTTAAGGACTTCTCTTTAAACCGCTATTTTACACTAAGTAGCTTTGTGCTCCACACAATTAAGATCACAAAAGTATAAATGACTTGAAAACCAATAGTCCTGAAGTATTTTTTGTGCTACACCATTTTCTGAAGTTGCCAGGCCTCTTATATAAGAAAGAAACACAACTCAAACAGTTGACTGTAAATACAATGATGATGACAGTGATCACTATAAAACAAGGTGTCCTCCAAGGAGACCCTCTTCCCACACTTGTCTTCAACTTGGTGATATGGTCAAAGAAATTGGAGATAACTATGCAGAATCTTTAGGTAGCTTCAATATGATTAGTTATATTTGCAGATGACGCTGTTCTACTGGCAGAAACCTCAGCTGGACTGCAACAGAACGTAGAAGTCTTCACCAAGTAGATGTATAGTCTGAAGGTGAACGTTACAAGATATGCAGCTATATAAGGATGAATAGATGATAACAAGACAAAGTGTCCTCCTTGTATTACTGTAAGTCGAAGCTTTGTGACACCAGAGGTTTACAAGAAAGAAGATGAGATGGTAACGGTTACATACCCGACATTAGTAGCAGTAAGTGGGACTTAGTACTAGCGGAATCCAACAAAGTAGGGAAGGATGACACTCTGGAGTTAAAATGATCTTTAGAGGTACCTGGGCGTAGAGAAGTAGGAAAATCTGACAAAGATGAAGATAAACACAAGATTTCAAGAATGTCTGTTTTTCCAGATGTCGATTTTCTGTCTGGGTTTGCTCGCGTAACTTTCGCTTCTTATAAAACAACCACAAGGCAGTTACACTATTTGTCCATACTTTCCACATATAACAGATTTGTATGGCTTGTCAACGAGTATGAGTTCTTGCATGAGTTCAAAAATGGTGTCTTTGAGAAAATTCTCTTTCACAAAATAATAATTCAATTTTTCAGTAAGAGAATATATAAACAGTTTTCACTTTACTGAAATAAAATATTCAAATTGTAAACCAACGTCTATTTATAAAGTTATTTACAAAATCATAATTTACTATCAGTATAATTCTTAATCTAATAACTTTTTATTAATAATAGATAATCTCAATAATCATATTCTAAAACCTTCTAATACAATAGTGACAGTAAAAATAAAACTAGGGAGAAAAGAGCCTGAAAATGATTATCAGATACAGATGTTTCTACTTTCATTAAAACCTTTTATGTGATGATCAACAAGCTTGCAGTCGGGGTAAATGGCGAGTTTGTATGACGTGAAAGTGATAATTGGAAAGATTTTTGCTGACACTTGATTTTCTGACAAACATTTTAGTCTGATTTTAGTATCTGACACTTGAATCATTTCAACGACAACCATCCATATGTAGCTGTTTACATTTATCACAAATTGAAATGTAAACTTGGAATGTTTTGATTCTAGTTACTGTCAAATTATTTATTAAGCTTATGTCACTTAGAAAGAAATTAATACCAACCAGTCTCAAGGTAAACGTTCGGCTGCATAGACAGAAAATAAACAAATAATAAACTTTTTAGGAAAATACCCTTCATACAAATTACTCGCTGATTTACTAATACTATTGCACATGTGCAAAAATTGAGACGCAATAATTCAATTAAGCTCAAATATAAACTATTCAGGCAAATAGAAAAACTGCAGAAAGTATTTTCATGTGAATGTTCATTATATTTGATTTTCTAGTTGTTGTCATTTTTTATACTTTGTAATTATTTATTTGTAGAAATAAGTTTTTTTGCTCAAAACTTTGATTCAGTATTTATAAACGTTCAAAATATCAATATAAATGTTTAGGAAGTTTGTTGTGATGGATAAAATTTCTGTAAATAATCAGCTAAACAAATTTTATTGTACGAAAATAAGTTTTGAAACTAACTATAGATTTGGTAGATTGACAAGTTGTTTGAGAAAAGCTCTATAAGTTGAAAGTATTAATTTAAGATAAATAACCATATTTTTTCAGAGAAGTTTGTTATTATTGGTGCACAATGGTCTTAGAAAGCTTTTTACCTTCAGTTTCTATTCCACCTGTTTCATTTTCTGATTTTATTTTCAAGTTTCTTGAAGAAAATAGAAATAAAGTTGCTTATGTAAGAATTTAAACAAATGTAATTAACTTAAACTGGTTTCTTCTTCATAATATATCTCTTGTAATCTCTCAATAATTAATTATTGTAAATAAGTGACTGTTATTATAGTAAGATATTATTTGGATGATATTATTCAAACTATTTTGAACAGAGGAAAACTCTGATGCTTGAAACATGAAGCTTCTTTCTTAAGACTTTTTTTATGTAGATTGAAGCTTCAACTGGTGAGGAATTAACAAATGAAAACGTGATAGAAAAATCAAAAAAGTTTGCAAATGTCTTGACTAAGCGGGGTTTGGTAAAACAGGATGTTGTTGCTATATGTGTGACAAATACAATTTATTATCCAGTCATGATCTTAGCTATATCTTCATGTAATGCAATAACATCTCCTTGTAATCCTTATTACACATATAGTGAGTTTTTATCATTTTTGTTAATTTAATGATATGATAAACATATTTTAGGTGAATTGGTCAAACAGTTTAGTCTAAGTCGTCCAAAATTTATCATCACTAACAAAGAACAAATGGCCAAGATGAAAAAAGTTGCTCAAAAAGTTAATTCTATTCAAGTCAGTTTCATCTCTTTTTTAAACTTGTTAAAATTTTATGAAATTTCATTAATTTCAGAAAATTTTTGTGTTTGGAGATGAAGGATCAGAAGATGATGTAATCTTTTTAATAGATCAAGAGGAAGATGAATGTAAGTTTAGCTATCAGTTGAAAGTTTTATTTGTGAAAAACATTTTACTGAAATGCAGCAAAATTTGATATTTACATAGAATGGTGATTAAACTTTGATTTATTTAGTTATATCTTAAACAAAGTTTACAAAATTTATTTTTTGTTTAATGTAACCCGATTTGTTATTACTGAATTATTGAAATAATTAACTTATTAAAAAAGAATTCTACATCACAAAACTCAGTTTCAATTATTTATTTTAAGTTTAAAGTTCAATTCTGTTGAACTGTAAATGACCTTAAATAAACTCACGTGACTACTACCTATAAAAGGAAGATGATTTGAAAGTCTTCATCTCCTACAAGAGATTTAAAAGATGAATTAGTTTGAAACTAAACAAAAACTTCCAGATTCTTCAACTCCAGTTGATGTAGATGTTCACAATGATGTAGTTCTTCTTCCATTTTCAAGTGGAACCACTGGACTTCCAAAAGGGGTCATGTTGACCCATTACAATTTTGTGGCCATTCAATCTATCTTCAGGTATCCTTAAAAGCTAATTAGTGACCACATAAATGATTTACATGTGAACAGATTTGGTCCACTGCCTGAAGGTGCGGTCCAGTGTCATGTGCTTCCTTTCTTTCACGCTTATGGACTTATCTACATGTTCATTGTCCTGGGACAAATCCCTATGGTGGTTATGAATCGATTTAAAGTGAATGAATTTTGTGAAGTTGTCCAGAAGTACAAAGTAAGTGTCCTAGACCAGTTTCTATCTTACAACTTTCATTATCTAGGTCACTTCTTTTGGGGGCGTACCCGCCGCTCTAGCACAACTATGTAAAAATGAAGCCACGAAAAACTTTGATCTTTCTTCTTTAAACACTATTGGTTGTGGAGCAGCTGCTCTTTCCAAGGATGTTGCGATCAAAACGGAGGAGAAGTTTGGTGCTAAAGTGAATCAAGGTGAGATCACAGGAGGTAAGGATCAGTTAAAGATCATTGTTTGAAGGTTGGGGGCTCACTGAAGTGATTGTAATCACCACAAGCATCTTTCCAAACTGTCCAATCGATTCAGTTGGTCTAGTGATTCCTAATACTCGTGTTAAAGTAAGTTGTTGTTGGTAATAATTAACAAAATGTTGTTTGGTCGCTGCTTAAATCAATATTTGATTCTTTAGGTTGTCAACCCTGAAACTGATGAAGAGCTGACAGCTAATCAGCCTGGAGAGATCCTCGTTAAAGGACCTCATGTAAGCGGATGCTAAACAACTTCAAAATTTCTAAAAATCAAACTTATCTAGGTCATGAAAGGTTACTACAAGAACTATGACCAGACCAAGAAAGCTTTTGATGCAGACGGATGGTTTCGAACCGGGGACATTGGCTACTACACGGATCAGGGTTTCGTTTTTCTAATGGATCGAATGAAGGAGTTGATCAAATACAAAGGATTTCAGGTAAGGAAGAAGATTTGGTCTTTGATGACCTTTCAATTGACTCTTAGGTTCCACCTGCGGAGTTAGAAGGGATCTTGGTGGGACATCCTGAAGTACTGGATGCTGGAGTGATCGGAGTTGCTGATGAAGAGTCCGGAGAAGTTCCACGTGCTTATGTGGTGAGACGGAATAGTAAAGTGACGTCACAGCAACTCGATGATTACGTCAACGGTGAGCGATCACATCAATAGTGACGTCATCATAATCATGAAGCTTGTAGAAAGAGTGGTTAACTACAAGAGACTTCGTGGAGGGATCTTCTTCATGGATCAAATCCCTCGTAATCCAACTGGAAAAATTTTGAGGAGAGAATTAAAAAAGATTTCAAAGTCTAAATTGTAGCAACTTCAACCCTCATCTTCTAGATCCTTGAGACCCTCATCTTCCAGATACTTATATTTGAGACCCTTATCTTTTTGATTTTGATTTTCTGTTTTCATCTTTCGGATCTTTATCCTCTTTCTTATACTCAAATCTTAATTTGTTTATTTTATTTTTCTATCTATTCAATTACTTCTAGGATTTTACGCAATATAATCTTCAACTGATCTTCATCCGCTAGTCTTCAGCAATAATTTTTTGTTTCAGATTCACATATTTTATGATTGTTTTTTTTCTGATCTTCCTTTTACAATTTAATGAATCTCAGAAACTTCCACAGAGTCAACTTGTTTGTTTGTTATTTTATAAATTAGATTTCTTGGTGTTCTGTTTTGAAAATAAGTGATAAATCTAAATCAATAAAATTAAATAAACTAAAACAATATTTAAATTCAAAGTAATTTTTTATCAGTATTTAATTTTGAAAATGATTATATTATATCACCTCCTGTAAACAATTAATTAGTTGTTACTCTACTCCACTTTTGTTATTAACAAACCTAAGTTTTAATATAATTTAAATTTAACTTGAATATAAAACTTAACTTTTATCCGCGAGATGGCAGGCGAGATACCCTTAACTGTTCATCGGATCTTTTCTCATCGGATATTGATTCTGTCGATTAAAGTATTTCAGGAGTTGTGATAAAAACAATTTAAAATTTGTACTTATTAATCAGCATTAAAGATTTTTGAGTGAAATTCAAACTGATCTTCAGCAAAAATGCAGCAAATTCGACAAAGAAATTAATCTTCATGAAAACTAATTATCAAATCATATCTAAAATATAAGGTTGAAAAACTCCTTAGCAATCTCAAAAGACATCTTTTTGTGGTAAAAAGGATGCTAATGATATCGTCTTTTGATAGTCTGAATCTTGAGTCTAAAAAGTCTGTGAAGTGAATTTTTTTGAAGAAAATTCAGAAAATTTAAGACATTGAAAGAAAGTTGTGAACTTTTGGGAGAGGCTAGCGTAGGACCTCATAAATTAAATTAGGATCAAAACTGAATTTCTTTCACTGAAATTCAAATCAATCTTTAATTTGTTCTTCTTTCAAATTGTTGTCTGATATTTTTCAGATCTGCAAAGTTTGAAGAAGAAATGATCTCTAATTAATCTTTGACTCAAAGTTCAACGGATTCTGATTCTTTCTTTACAGAGAATTTGAAAGATTATCAGAAGATGAACAAACTTACTTTCGAGTACTGTTTGAAGTTTGACCCTTCTTACATCAACTGGAATCAAAACAAAATCCAACGTTCAAAGGTATTTCCCTGAAAGGAAGACATTATTTGTGTTACAGACTGACATATCCTGTCTATAAGAACAGAAGTAAGACAACAATAGAAGAAACATCAGAAGTGACTGACTAAAACATGATTTTGTAACTTTCTTATCACTTTCAATCCTTCTCATGGCTTCTCTATTTCAGATGAAATGTAAAAATTGTTTTAATAAACACAAATACTTGTGTTAGTGAACGGTTTATCTAAAGTGCAAATAATTCTCAAACTGACTAACATCGCAGTGAGGAGAAAAACCTAAAGATAAAACATCTAAAGATGTTCACTAGATCCACTTCTACTCTATTACAATTTTTTTAAAGAAAATGTTTTTAAAATAAACAATTTTGTTTTTGCATTTTGTTGGTGGAATTAAATTGAAGAAATAATTGAATGTGTTGTAGAATTGTTTTTGTTATTCTCGATAAGTTGATCTTAGAAAAGCTCATTTTGATATTTTTGTATTTTCTTCAAAGGTTTAAGAAAACAGAAAATGGAAAACGCAAACGAAAAATAAATTAAAAATCGATTTGGATCTTTAGATAGAGAACTGATATGCTTTCTGTTGAGGCTGTTGACTTGGTGTTGTAATAGTCTCTCCTGTTATTTTCAATTCATATTTTCGTTGAATGAAATAACAGTTATAGAGACAGCTGACAAAGTTTTCTGATTTTTTCTTTGTTGGTTGTCAATCTCAAAAAAGTTTTAAATAAATATCTGCAGAAAAATTATTTTTTATGAAAATTCAGTTTTTGCAAGTTTAAGTGATGACGTCATGTTCAAATGTTCGTCAGCTGTTGAAACTAATTCAGGTGAAACAAACCAAAAAATGTTTAAATAAGAAACAAGTCAATCCAAAAAACAAATAAAAGATTTTAATCTTTTTTTTTTACATCCTTGTAAACTTTGACAACAAAATTTTACCAGTTTAGAAGCTTCCTACAGATCATCTTCGAATGTCACTTGAATCTTTTCATGTATCAATAAAATGAAAAATATTTTATTTAACAATTTTTTGGTATCATTTTATCTAATTGAAGTTCTTCAAATTAAAAATTAACTTCAAATATTTATCAATTTTCTTAATATGCATCTAATCATGAAAAGTTTTGAAAAAAATACAAAAAATAAATTTTAGATAAAATTTGTAAAAATCAAAAAAATTCTCTTCATCAATATGTCAGTTAATTTTCTAATATTATAAATAAGATTTGAACAGTTTGAAAACCTAATGCATTTTGGATAGTTTCTCTAAAGTCATATTGTTTCGTGTTTGTTTTAAGAGCCTTATGATTTGTGATTTGCAGCCATTTGCTGAATAAAATAAATAAACAAGCCTCGAAAAACTTTTATTACTTCGGTATTTTTCTTACATCATCACTAAAGGTTAGAAAGGATTGTATTTTTTGAGAGTAAAGTAGTTCGTTTCAATATTTAAAGATTGTTTCACTAAAAAATATTCAAAAAATTTTATTTTTAGTTTCCAGGTTTTGTAAAAACTTGAAACAATTTTATTGCTTTTTTTAAAAATTTTCAAAAATCAAATAAAAATACCAACGGCCGTTAGGTGGCGCTCTTACTCAGGAGGTACGTATATAAAAGATCTAAAAGACGTTTAAGTTTTATTCATCTCACGAGTGATGATTTATAATGCGAATGATGTCTAAGCCAATCTGTTGATACGCCATTTTGGAAATTTTAGAAAAGTTTTTACAAATTCAGAAACTCAATTTAGATTGAAAATGAGACTTAATAAGAATTATTTAAAAGATTTGTTAAAAAAGAAATCGAATTTGTAATAATTTATTTTATATCTTTAAAATTTATCTAAATTTTCTGATTTTTTGTAGATAGATTAAATTTGCTAAAGGTGAGATCAGCAAATTTGAAGTTTATAATATTATTATTATAATATAATCTAAGATGCCTTCTGACATCAGCTGGCAGCAACCTTTCAAAAATCCTCTTCAAAATGACATTTCGAAAGAAAAAGAAACAAACAAAAATTGTTCAAATAATTTATATTTGGAATCAAATCAAGGTTTGTTTTTACAAGATTATAATTTTTGCAAATATTTATTCAAATCAGCTTTAAAAATATTATATTGTTACTTACAAACTTTTTATTAGCTTTGTAGGGTTATTTTAACTTTATCATATTTTCGGGAGTCATTTTTAAACTTTTTTCATAAATTTAAGTTGAAGAAAGAATTCCCAAAATGGCCATTTTTTGTTTTCAGCAATTTTTCAAATAAGTTTTTTTTTTGCCGAAATGATTCAATAATTTTTCTCAATTTTTTTTAATAGAAATTCGACGTAAAAATAAAAAAACTTTCAGCGAAAAACTTTTTTATTCACCAAATTATTTGCAAGACATTTTAAGCTGTTTTTAACAATTATTCGACGATTAAAACCATTTTGCTTTTTATAAACAACTTAAAAGTTCTTTGAAAATAATTTACCTTCTTATAGTTGCAAATTAGAAGACACATTTTTTCGTGTTCTAATCATAAAACAAATTTTAATTAAAAGCAAAATTTAAATGCCTTTCTTAAAGTAGTTTCACAAACCAGTTTTGCAAATTTAGTTAACCGTCAACTTTTTAAAAGGCTTAAATTCAACTTTTACTTTGCTAATTTTTAATACAAATACTTATTACATATTTGCTAGTTTGATAACTAAAATAAAACTGGTCATCATCGCAAATGATATTTTATAAGATAAGTAACAAAGAAATCAATTTAGAAACTGTATATATTAAATCAAATATTTGTGATTCTTGATAAAATTATTTCTAACTAAAAATATTTTCAACAAAATATTTTTTGTTTATTGAGCTGTTTTATCAGTAGATAAAAATTGATCATTTAAATCAATATAATTTAGAAAAATATTCGATAAATGCTTTATCAAAAATAATCTAAAGTATAAATTATTTAATCGTTTTTTAAACCAGTTTCAACATAAATAGTTCAGACTGTAGATTAATTCAAACATTCCCACGATAAAAACAAAATGTTTAACAGAACATTTTTGATGAGTTTCAATTAGAAGCCACAACAATTTAAATCAAATCAGGATTTAACTTCTTTCCTTTTGTGTAACATCATCAGTTGTTTTGATAGAAGTTTAGGTTTGTTGTCAGCTACTAAAAGAATTTGAACTTCTACTAAAGAAACATCTTTTTAGTTGATTATTCGAAGTGAAAAGTTTTTTTTTGACATTTCTGCAAAATTTAGCAACTGATAACCGCAAGAAATAACATCCAGTGACTTGGGAGCTCATTTATTTCATTTGATTTATTTCATTCGTTTAAATATATAAACAAATATTTCCTGATGTTTGTAAGTTTTCAACAAATATTTTGTTGATTATTTAAAGAAGAAATAAGCAAAAAGTTGAAACAAAATTAATTTGAAACCCTCAAAATCAACTTATAGAAAATTTAGTTGAATTATTTTCAGGAGAACTACTTCAGAACTGGTCAAGGTTCAAACAAGAAGCAACAACTGATTCATCGGCAACATCTTCATCTAGTCTGAACAGAGATGAGGATGAAGTCCTGGTTGTTGATGATAAGGATCCAACAGATGATGAGAATAATCTTCAACAGAACAATAAATCCAAGAAGCCACCTTATTCGTATATCGCGCTCATTGCCATGGCAATCGAACAAGCACAAGGCAGAAAACTGACCTTGAGTGGGATTTGTGGTTTCATCAAAAAGAAGTTTGAATATTATCGGTTGAAATGGCCTCAATGGCAAAATTCCATTCGTCACAATCTCTCATTGAACGAGTGTTTTGTCAAAGTACCGCGAGAAGCAAACAATCCAGGAAAAGGCAACTATTGGATGTTGCATCCAGAAGCAGAAAATATGTTTGATAACGGATCGTTTCTTCGCCGGCGTGTGCGCTTCAAAAGCCGGCGGCCAGGAATTTCTGACTCGATCTATCCACCTAATCCTTACTACTTGACAACTGCTGGACTTCATTATGGTTTGCTCCCTACTTCTCGTTTCCATCCTTACTGGATGAGCACGATGCCAATTCTCCCGATTCATCAGTTGTCTCCTTACCCGCATCCAGGACTTAGAGGTTACGGGAACAATAACTTGCATCCAAGCTTACAAAGATCTTCATCTGATATGAAATCACCAGCTGCATCTGATCTGAAATTTTCAATTCGATCATTAATTGGAAAGAGCGAAGATCGAACTGGAAGAGGATCCCTCTCTTCTCGATCCTCATCTTCTCCTTCATCACCTCCAATCATCAACAAGTTTACATCTCAAGGTTGCGAAGCGCTCACTAATATGCTTATGATCCAAAGTGGATTCAAGTTTGATCCGATCAACATGACAAATCCTCTTCGCGCTTTTAATCCCGCTCTTCCTATCCAGCAGTACTCCGGAAGCACCTCGAGTCTCTCCCCCTCATCTTCATCCTCCACCTTTATGCAAGGATCCTTCCGGCGGGGAATTCCCTGATCCATGACTCGGCTTTCTGTTTTTGCAGCAAACTGCCAGATGAAGATTTCGAAATTTGCATTAGCTTGAACGAATCTTTACAATGACGTCACCGCGATGACGTCATCGTGCGTACTCTGCGAATTATTGAATAACTTTTTCAGTAAACTTGCTGCTCACTTGTAAATTGATATTCGATATTCCGTACCACAAATCTGTAACCTTCAATAATTCACTTTTAATTATTCTAATTTGTAATTTCGTAATTATTCTTTTCTTCGTTCGATTTTCAGTTTTTTTCTTTTGTATTTTGTTGTAGGATAAATTCAATCTTTTTATCGTTTCAAAACAAACATAATAAAAATGTGCTTAAAAACAACAACGGTATTCATTGAGAAGCTTAAGACACAGGTCTTACGACTCGCGTTTTCCAGTTTATGACACCTATAATACGTTGAAAAGAACAAACAACTATTGGTGGAGAGTTACTTTATGTAAACATTTATCT
Organism: Pegea sp. RAD2-039; assembly: GCA_034620365.1. Taxonomy (NCBI): domain Eukaryota; kingdom Metazoa; phylum Chordata; class Thaliacea; order Salpida; family Salpidae; genus Pegea; species Pegea sp. RAD2-039. Next base: position 571,014 of record JAQGEQ010000201.1, read on the forward strand.
TTTTAAAAAGAATTTTTTTGTAAAATCGAATTAGAAAGTTTTTACAGTAAATCCCCTTCAGCGGGTTTGTGCTTTCTTCTAAGCTTTAGAACTTTTAAAAAAATCTCATAAACTACTTTTACGAGAATTTAAAAAACCCACCTATCTTCATCTTCACTTCTTTCAAAACTAAAGAACTTTTTCTAATGATGTGTGACATATATTCTATTTCCGTCTTATGCGTATACAAGCTGATGTGTACATAGCTTCCAACTGCACAATACCTCAAGTAAGACCTTCATTTGCAAGCTGGTGAAAGATCAGACAACACCGAGCTCATTTTTTTCACAATTGATCATTATTGCGACATCAAGACATACTTTGAAAGCAGCTAATAGCAAGTATGAGACAGAAAGCAAGCAATTAAACGTGCTTGGCTGTAGATTTCATACAATCGCTCTATCATTGACAGAAAACCAATTTCATTCAAAAAGGTTCATTGCAACTCGAGTCGAGTAAACAGTGTAGCAGAGTTCCTTCCACAAATATCAACTTCTTACTAGCTCTCTACGGAAGTTTCACCCCTCAACAGGTTTGGCTACACGATTATTATTTGATAGTGACACAGGATTAAAAATTGATTCAATTTGGCGTCATTTTAAACGTCTAAATGATCCACGGTCTTTTGCTGTATCCCTAACCACGTTCTTCAAATATGTCGCAGCAGAAAAGAAGAAAGAGTCCCTCGGGGAGGAAATCAGCTGAGCATATAGCTGAACGTGATTAGATGTTAACTGAATGTTAACAGCAAACAAAGCTACAATTGTGAGAGGTGATCGGCAGATTAAAAAAGGATACGCCTCTTCATATATTCTTCAATAAATCGTTGAGACACACAGCAAAGAGACATTTAGCTGGGTAAGAAGTACAGTTAATCTTATTGAAGTTTGTTGAGATTTTGACATTTTTGTGTATTTTCAAAAGGGGTACAAGACAATTAGATCTTATTTTTTTAAGGGTTTCACACGGGCATGTTTCAGTTTAGTTCTTGTAAACACTTCAAAGAATTTATTTGCATCAAAACGTTGTTTGAAATTGTAAACATGTGACCTAAGGTTGATTGATCAGTTGAATATGAAAACTTTTATAATAGATTGAAGTATTGATCATAAAACTGAGCAAAGACGTGAATCTACTTTCAATTAAAGCTACTTGAGACACGTACCAATTCTTTACGACAACTAAAAGGTCAAAAAAAAAAGTAAAAATCAAAAGCTAAGAGGTAAAGCCATAAAATCGGTACGAGGCCAACTGCGTACCTTCATGTTCACAGACACGTGTGCTACGGATCTTATGCTGGTAGCTACCGGGTAAAATGTAATTTATATAGACAGCGAAAAACTTAATTAAAAAACTATTGTGTTTGAACATAGAGATCTCTTTTCAAATAACTTTAAGTTTCAAAAAAGTCTCAAACAAAGTTTTTAATACTGTTGTCTATAAGTGTCTGGTTGAGACCCTTATATTATTCTTCTGTCTGAACTTTGCTGTAACATTTCTGTTTGGAAACTTAATTTTTTTTGCAGAAGTTCTACTTTCAACTGCTAGCTGAATGCCTAATTGTATAAAATGATAAGTTTTTGTCGAAAAAGTTTCAGAAGCTTAAAATATGCAAGCTTGGATAATAAATTTTGCTTCTTTTAAAATTAACCTCAAAAATGTTCATAAAAATGTCAAAATAAAACTTATATTTCATGATTTAGTAACAATTACGCTATTTATGAATCAGTTAATTAATCAGTGAATTATTTTAGCATAAGTCCACCAGAAGAAACAGAAGTTTTATCTAAATCAGTTCTTCAACAGTTCAAAGCAAACTTATTTTAAGATTAAAATGAGTTTTTATAAAAAAAATTCTTTGAAATCAAACTAGTTATAAACTAAACACTAAAAAAATCTTCGAAATGTTCGAAGCTTTCATTTTATTAAAAGTATGTTAAGTAAACAAAAACGTTCTGATTTAAGTTCTTTAAAAACTTAACTAAAGCAAATTTATAGCACAGAATAAGATCTGGTTTGCTTAAAATTATAGTTTATTAATTCAAATGTAAACTTATCACTGTAATTTAACTACCTTCAGTTTAGCTTGAAAGCTTCACAAAGTTTATTACAAACTCTACAAAGATTTTTAAACAAGCACTACATCATTTGATGCTACATGAAGACCTCATTAAATTGATTAATATTTTTGCATGTTTAGTCAGTACATATACCTTACAAGGGATCTTTTTCCTTATACAAACCCAAACCTGAGTTTTTGTTTTCTTTCCCATTTTCTGATTTGTTTTATGAGTTACAATTGTTGATACTTTGTATAAATTGGAATATAAATATTCGTGGTTCGAGTTTCAACGCTTTGAAGAAAATACTTAATCATTTAAAAAATGATTAAAAAACTGATATAAATGCAAAAGTGAACAACGAAATTAAAAAATAAATTTTTATTTAATTAATTGATTTCTATGAAGTTCTACAATAAAAAAAATTACTAAAAATAAATATTTATATCAGAAATAAAAATACTTAACCAAAAATTTAAGTTAAAAATTTAAATTGCAAACTTTAATGAAGGATTGTTTAGCTTTCACCTTATACAAACTTCCATAACACCAAAAAAATTTGTTATTAAATCTGACGTTGACAGTAAGAATCACAAAGGTGGCTTCTGTTATCAAACCTTAGACGGTTTTCATAACTTTTCTATTTATCAGATTATTCCACTAAACGCACAAATATTTCCGGATTTAGCAATCTAAGGAAGAAGCAGTAGCATTTCAATCTTCAGTTGAAATGATTCATAAACAAACTCATCGAAGTGTGACGAGCTTATCAACACCATTCCTTAGATGATAGTGACCCACTCAGTTGGCCACGTGCTCACACATGTGAATTTGCTGGCATTATTGTAAGGTGGACATAATGTCATGACCACGACAACTGTCAATCATTCGTCTACTAAAACTCTAAAGTTATTTTCGTAGAATCGTTGCTGTCACAGATTCAAAAGTTAATAAAGTCAACTTCATCTTGTAGTGACAAAACAACAAAACCAAACTCTTTTGTGGATCTTCTGGATACTTCACATGAAATGATAACAGAAGAGAAAGATACAAAAGATAAAGCAACACGATGAAAATTTCAATAATGTCAAGTTAAATCTAAAAAAAAAATGAAAGTAACATCAGTAAATGTAGATTTTATCTCATCTATAAATGTAATTTGTATTGATTTGTTGAAGACATCAACAAAGTGAAGCAAATAACATAAATGTAATTCAAATATATGATCTAATCTCTAGCAGGAAATTAAAACCAGTTTGTATACAATAGATATTCGCTGTTCACAATATATAAGTTAGGCAAGTATGAAAGCATCGAAACTAAACGAGTAAACAAAAAAGTAAATTTCTATGAAGATAAAAGCACAACCGTACCGATATTACGAACAAATATTTTGTCATTTCAGTGATAACATCACACTGAAACGTTTAGTCCCGCCCAGCGCTTCAGCTATTGATGCTCTATCAGTAGAATGCGAAATGAAGTCTTAATCTGTCGATGAAAGGAATAAACCGACCTCACTGTTTATGCATATTGATGTCAGTATTGATATAGAAATCCAAACTGTTCACTTCTCTTACAGGATTCCCTTTGAGTAGAGTCGGCGGTAGTCAAGAGAACAATATACAAGCCAATTTCTGCCATCAAGTTCGTCAGCAGTTATTTACAAATGGATTGAAAATGACGACAAGTCGTCTATTATGTTATTTACTTACATATTTGTTATTGGCTCTGTTATTTGATTTGAGATATCACACTTTAGTGCCAAATTTAATGGTTTTAATCCGTCAAACATGACTCAATTGGTTTACAATTTTCCAGGCTTGTTCAGACTTAAAACCGAGAATATTTTAACGACTCTTTTGTTATCATTCCATGAATTAAATTGATTGAAATATGAGCTCAGCGAATTTACGAATGTGTTAGTTGGTTTAAAGTGTTTAGCACATTTTTGTAAACTGAAATTTAGTTGGATAAAATAGAAAAGAAACTTTGTTGTTTGTTCTTATGATCAAAGCCAAAGACTTAAATTAAAATTTTTTTATAGAACAACATTCTTCATTAAACTTTTAAGTGGCTTAAGTGAAATAAATTTGAAAGTTTGCAAAATGTGTTGTTTTTTTCTACTTGTACCTTTTAAACAAGCAACCACTTACATGTCACATTGAAATAGCAGAAAATTTAAAGTTGTGTAATTGAAAGTAAAAAAGTAGTAAAGTAAACGCTCAATGCGTGTAGAAGTGGAGAAAAAACCGTAAAAGCAGTTTTAATCACTTTTATTTGAATCTAATAACATCATTTAACTATTGGAGCAGAAACAAACTCTTTTGAAAATATTCTTACATTTTAACTGGTTGTTTATTGGCTTAATTCAACTTGCTATTCAAATCTCTTTCAATCCAACAAAAACTCCATCAAGCCACTTCTAACAATCTTTTCGATTACGTCATCAATTACGTCATACCCCAAGCTTTATGTTAGTTGTTTGTAGGCTATAAGTGGGTAGGCAGCTTGCACCTGCTAACAGAACCGGTAAAAATAACAGTGTTAGTGTGGGAACATGCGGATTTTGTAAAAACTTTACAGACTCTTCAATTGACGAAAGCACTTTCCAACAGTGTACCTTCAAAAGGTTGCAGTCCTTAAACTGATGAGGTCTCTAAACGTAACTTGTAAAAACATCACTCTTACAAATCTTTTAATAGACAAAAACTTCGCACTTCTAATAGAACAATTGAGTTAAAGACAAACTGAACGCTGAGCTTTTTCTGATGAAACAGCTGTATATATTGATGTGTCATCCATCCTCCCAGTTAGCAGGATCATGATTGGTTTTTCGTCTTTTTTCTACTTTGTTGGGGTTTGTTGTAGTAGTGTGTTGACAAATGAAGTAAAAACAAACAACAAGGAAATCGGTTGAATTAGAAATAAGGACAGGGATGTATTGGATGCTGAATCTATCTATCTTCGATGAATCATTCGTATTGTTAAAGTTGGCAATATATTAAACATTAAATTTTTTTCTACACAATAGAAACATCAATTATTATCATCAAAAGGTGGCCGCTTTGTTGTCTCAACTCTTAATTAATTGACTTTAAGTTTTTTGTTGCCAATTTCAAATATATTATAAATATAAATCTTTTCATTTAAATAAATACTTACTTTTGTTGATAATTATGAAATAATCTTCTAATGCATTTATTTTTATGGTTTTAATCGAAGGACTTTTTTTTGGAGTTTATTTTTACACGGACACAAAAAATTCTTCGATCATCGTATAAAAATATCAAAACCTTTTGTTGAAAACTTCAAATATCTTTTATTAATATTTTCTAAAAGTTTTCATATTTTTGAAGCTGTAAAAAGAGTAAATATTTTCAGTTTAAGTAAATAAAAAGGAAGCTTTGAAAGAAGATACACTTAAAAACTGTTAAATCATATTTCTTAATAATTAAATGAAAATTTTATGGTAGCTATTAACATGATCGTGAAATAACTTTAAAAATGTTTAAAAAAACTGTTTTCATTTTGTGATGAGATCAAAGGTTGTTTACTTAATTTATAACTTTCCTTTCAAGGTTTAAATTTTCTAAAACTCTTCTGAATCAGGTTATTACAGCAAGTAATAATTAATGAAACCTTTTCAAAAGGAGAAATTACAAAAATTTATATCAATTTTGAGTCACAAGAAGTAATGAAAACAGAAAACACCAAATAATAAACGATTACGTTACCAGATAATAGTAAAATGGTGTGAAGTTGTTTTTCGAGTGGTACTTCTTTCAATTTCTATTCAATAACAATCTTTATTGTTAGAGCTCAATCTGCTGTTACAGATCGTAATAGTTTATTTTGAGGTTTTTATAAAAGATTTATTCTCACTTGTGTTAATTGTCCGTTTGTACAAAATCTAATAAAAGATCTTTAGAATAAACTGCTCATATAGACTTATTTCATTCAATTTCTAGTGTTTCGTTTTATTAAATGAATATCAACTAAATATTTTTGTGTATAAATCCTTTAAGCGTTTTGTACGCAATCTTGTATAAATATTTTCTTTAATAAAACCACAGTCCATAAATAAATGTTTGTTTAACTTTTTTAACCGTTGATTTGTAATGTGACAAATATTCTAATCATGACAGTAATAACATACTCTAATTTAAAATAACATAACATTTGATATATTATATTTAAATATAAACACAAAACATGTTTTATTTGTTTCTGTTATTCAAACATAAATAAAAACTTTAAAAGGCCATAAAAGATATTTAAAACGTTAAAATGAAGATACTTTGTAGATAAGTATTAAAATATGAGTTTCACTTTTCTAGAAGTTGTGAAATATTTTTTAAATATTTAAACCTACGAATTTCAAGAAAAACTTTACTGCAATTTTTAACTAAATCAAAGTTCATCTGCTACTAAACATTCTAGCTCGTTAGCGCACACTAGCGGTAGATGTAAGCAAAAAAGAATAAATAACAACAAAGTTGTCAAAATGTTGTACCTTTAATGTTTGCTTTTGATTTTTAAACTTGATATATAAAAGATCAAAGGTGTTTCAAGAAAAATATAATTAAAGAAAACACAATTAAAATAGCCTTTATCTCTGTACAAACTAAAAGCTTAAAATCCAAAACTTAAATTGTTTTGCATAACGATTGTAAAGATTAAATTTAAGTACAAAAGATCTTATAATTTTTTTTGTAAATTATTTAACTTTGAATCCTTTTATTCTGTTTTAAAAATCTTTTTAAATTTTCTTTACATTTCTCATTCAAACTTCTATTGACATCTTATTCAATTGAAACATTCTTGCAAAAACATAGCACAAAAATTATAAGGATTTCTTTCACACACCTAAAATTTTAATAAGCTTAAATCGGTTTGATGTTAAATAACGTTGAAAAATCTACCAAAAAAATGTTTATTTTGCCTCAGTTAAAAAATTCATTAATTTGTTTTTACTCTCTGTGCTGGCGTCTGTGGTGATAATACAAAAGAAACTTTAAATTCTGGATTTGAAACCGTTTTGTGCTCAAAATTTCAATATTTACCAAATGACAAATTATAGGTTGTGAACAGAAAGTCAAGTTCTTTTTAAAAGATTGAATTCCAGTGGATGAAGTGATTCCTGTGACCACATCAATTGTGATTATGACGGGAGGCTTGTTTGTCTTTCTTCAACAAGATTAGAAGCTAGTCAATAGAATCAATATTTTTCTTGTAAATAAATTTTATCAGAGTAAAAGTAAAAAGGAACAAAAGCGAACAAATTGATGTTGTTATGTTCTTGTTAATCTATCTTTAAATCTCTTTTATTATAATAAGTGACATCATCAAAAGAAATTTCTTTCTCTTGACTGCATGAAGTTCTATAAAATGTAAGGATTTTATCATTTATAAAACTTACTTTCTAACTTTACAACGAATGATGAAGATCAGAAACCATTTTCAAAGATTAAATGCGAGTATTTTTTAATGTGAGTCTCTACAATCAAGACTTGAAACATTCTAGATATTTCATGTAAAATGATCATCTTCTCCTAATGATGGTTTTGCTTCTCATGATATCATCAAAGTCTAAAGAAGCAGCTGTTTTTCCCACGCTCATTTTGTTTGCATTTTTCTACTTTTATTCATTTTTTTATTTATTCTTTTTTTGTCCCGTTTCACCGACTGCACAAATCTTCTATTAAGTCAGTTTGTTGACTCAATGCTTTGCCAAACTTACCAAACAATTGTTCAGGTATGATTTGAATTGGGGATCTTGCGTCATCAACCATATTTGTCTTCAAAGGTTGTCTTCAAAAAAGCTTTAGAGTTTGAGGAAAATTGAAAATGAAATATATTAAAAATAAAAGTTGAATAAATACAAATAAAATTAGCAATCAACAGATTTGTTTACAGAATAAACAAATCCCTGTTTGAAGAAGATTGAAACAAAATTACTTTTTTTGTTTTTCTGTCATTCAAAAAAATACACGTCTTGTCGAAAGTCTCAAATTTCGGTGTCTATTTTCAGGTTTTTTGTTTGCTCAGAAAATTTGATGACATGTTAAAAGTTTTTACTTAAAAATTAAAATGAAATTTTAGAAAAGTTGATGAATTTGACTTTTTTTAAACGAAATAAAAAATTTAGAGATAAATATTCTTAAATAAATTTCTCATTGACTGCTGCGAAATTTTAATCTAACTTTAAGCTAGTCTAGATAAATTGAAATATCAGAAAACTACTCAAAATGTTCATTTAAGTCAAGTATATATGTTTTTATCACTAAATTTACTGCATTGATTAAATCAAGCATTTTACTTCAGCTTATTATTTTTGAAATTCATAGAAATTCAATTTTTATTTTTTCTTGCAAAAAAAATTGTTAAAAACATTTTGTTAGAAGCTGTTACTCTTTAAATGATTTTTAAAAGTATTTTAAATCATTTTACTTAATAAAAAGATAGTTTAAACAATTGCTAGTAAAAGTATGATGTCTTTGTCATCTGACTTTTGAGTAATGAACTGTTTCATTAGTTGTTGTATTAGCTTCCTTTATCGTAATATTATTCAGTCAAGCTTTTTATAGCTCTAGCAAGTCTATATAAGTTTTGAATGTTTGTTTTCGGATTTCACCTTGAGTATGGTTGATGTTTGAGTAGTTGATTCAGACTTCCTACCTGCTTTTTATTTACAATAAAAACTTTTATATCGTATAAGGCAAAATTTCAGTTCTTGATATTTATTAGCAGTAACTTTACAAGTTTTTTGTATTCACTGATTGACTTCCTCGTATTTATATGTTTATTAATTAAAATAAGTAATTTATTATGCACAATGCACAAAGTGAAACAACATCAGAACTAAAGTTTCAAACTTACATCAGATTATTGGAAATTAAAATCGCATGTTCGAGAACTTTTCTAAAAACCAGCAGTTCACAGCAACTGCAAGAATAACTTTATTCATTCTAATACCACTAATCAATGTAAAAAATGATAAAGCTTCTAAACCGGATGCTCAGTATTTATGCAACGTTTATTTTAATTTTCAGTTCTCTATTAGCAGCTGAGCTATGAGTTTTTTTTCTGGTACTAATCGAAATGTCCTTAGATGCTTAAATTCAAATCTGACCTCTCAAGATGGTTCAAATCCACCTTCCTTAATCATACCTCCAAGGCTTTCCAACATAACATACTATAATGATTTGAAGAGCGTTCTATCAACACCGTTACCAAATCGTCCAAAAATTCTTCAAAATGGACGTACAACTGCCAGTTTAACTCTAGAGTAAGATCTTCATCTCCTAAACAAAATTTTTTCATTTGTTTTGTTTTTTATTTCAGAGATGGAGGTCAAACAGATTTAGTTGAAGGTCAAACAGGTAGAATGTGTTGATTTGCAAACATACTGATTTCATATTTTTTTTTGTAATAATAAAGAAGTTGACGACCAGGAAGTTAATCGAGACAGCATTGTCAGTAAAATAGATCGAACTATGGAGTGGGTGGCTTCTTCGCCTTGTTTTGAGTTTCAAGGTCGCACACATACTTTACCACCTCTAATTCAACCAGGCCTAAATGAAATCTCCACCATAAAAACTGAGGACACAAATGATGAAAGTAAATAGGAAAGTTAAAAGAAATTATTATGTAGCAATGATTTAAACGCTTCTACAGCAAGTCCTTCGTAATTCTTATTTTATTTCTTGCTTATTTTGATTTCTTTTTGACGACTTTATCTAGAAGTTAGGATTGCATGTCACATTTGCTTGTGTTAAATGATTTGAGCGGTTATAGTCTTTAGAAGCATCCTTGGCAAGTTCTTAGGCCTCTTCTTCGCTTTGTTAGGAACAAAATTGTTGAGTCTTTTAATACGTCATACAAGACCGTCCTTACCACCTTTCTGGTAGGCGCATTGGCATAATAAGATTGAAACATTATTCACTGCTCACATAAATCTTTTAGATATCAACTTATGATTCTTACTTTATATTTATAAAGTTTATAAACTTTATATTCGAGCCTTCAACAGCGCGTCAGTGACTTGACAGACGTTGGAACATTATGACATATCCCATAGTTAATGAAAGGCTTCAAACTGTAGATGGTCATTGATCAGAATTTCTTCCTGACAAGTCTATTTCCAAGCTAAGCTACAATCTGGAAATCTTTGGAGAGTTGTATCCAATTTACTTGTAGCATTCAAGTTTTAATAGTATCAAATCTTTGGTAGCATAAAATCAAGTTTAATTAAATTCCTTTAACTTGCAAAAGGTAGAACCAAAAAATTGTCTCAAATGATTTTTATTTTCTCCAACGCTTCGAAGAGCATCTTTCAAGGGGCTCCTTTGATATTCTCTGTTCCGACTTGCAAAGCGATACAAGTTCAAGTTTTGAACTTAATTGACGCAAAGCTCTAAAAAGCTGAAAGTTTTTTGCTCCAAGTTTAAAGTTTTTTTCATTTCTTTAAATTTAAGGCTTCTTTATTACTTATTAATTAGCAAAACTTTTTTAAAACCTTGTGATGTAAATGACAACTTTTTATTGGCACTTTTCCGTTCTCTGAAGCTCATACATCGGTCACATTATCTCAGTTCAGCGACTTCATCAACTCTTACTTCACTTTTGAATTTGTTTTCATTTATAATGAAAAAAATCATCTTTCTTCTAGGAAACTTTTATGGCTCGATAAGAAGTTTTATTTTCCATTTTCCAATTAGAATATAGATTTCTAATTATCTTTTAGTAACGATGTTTCGAGAAGCTTTTAAATTGTTTGAATCCGAAAGCATCTACTCTTTTGTTTTGAAACATGTATCTTATTTTCCTTAATTTTTTTCATAATTGTTTTCAGCTGATTGTATTCCAAGTAGTCAATCGAGTGAGCAAGATCTTCGTCTTCAGAACTCATTGATGCAAGGTTTTCTCACTTTTTTTCAGTTTGATCATCTAATTCATATTTCTAGAGTCTGTTCGAGAGCTTATTGAAGCTGAAGCTGAAGGTAATCAAAAAGCTCCTAAGACACTTGTGATACGAAAGTTGATTTTCTGTATTTAGAATTGAAATCAGAACATTTGTCAGATTCAAGTATTTCGGAAAATCAAATGCTGCTTGAAAAAGAGGTTCGAACAAAGTTAGATTTTCATGTTGATTCATAAAAACCAAATCAAACTATTTGATCGAGAAGCTTTTAAAAAGATGAATAATTTTATGATACAAATTATGTTGTTAGTTTAGACTAAATGTTTGTTAAAAAACATTTTTTTCAACTTTTGTAGAAGAAGCTTTCATTTTTCCAAAGATTTTGTTGCTGCTACCGGGAAGAGTATGAAGAAATTTGAGTTTGTAACTCATTATTTTTGACTTTTTTATTTCTAGTTTAATTTATGTTCGTGCTTGATTCAAATTTATCTTTTTGTTTTTTGAAATGTGATTTCTGTTTTAATGCAATTGCTTTCACTGAATAAACTTAAGATAACAAAACTTGCTGAAATCAACGACAACAACACTTCAGATTAAACTGCCTTGTTTCTATATATAACAGAAACTGAAGGATTCCGACCATAACTTCACAAACTGAAAATTAATGATCAATATTTGTAAGCCTTTATTAAGTTCTATTGACATGTAGCATCTTTCTATTCTACTTAGTTGTATTCAGTTCTATTGATCTGTGTAACTATATTTAACAATCTGCTCTATTTTAGATGTAATTATTTACATAACTATCAAGTCTAGAGAAAACTTTACGATCTGTTAACGCATCATTACCGAGTAGCTGATAATCGGTGTAATTTTCAGTTCACTCTGTAGTTAATAAGAATTTGGCTTTCCTAATATTGTTTAGCTGTTTTACAGAATAATGAAATTTCTAGGGCACATTAGTCGATGTTACCGTTTTGCAAAAAGTATAGAGTCGGTTGCATTAAGAAAAAAATTTTATAGAAAAGTATTTACAATTGGCTAAAGCGTAAATAAACTTTACGGACTTTGTTATTTATATATTCCTGTTTAGTTTTAAATTTATAAAATAGTTATTAAGGATTCGAAAGGAAATGTTTACAACAAATTAAAATTTGTGTTTACTGACAACTATTTCAAAATACCTAATTTTAAAAGCACTAAAAGTGTTTCGCTTTTTACTAACGATAGTTGCCTTTGTGAAATTCATCTTACAAATTTCCAAACTTTAATAATTTGCTGAGTAGCATGAGAAAACATGATTTTTATTGATGGTGGTTACTTCTTCGGAGTATGTCTTCATCATGTGTGTATTAAACGAAAAATTCAAGTTATTCAATTTTAAAGATTCATTTTGGGGGAGAAAAGAGATTCTTTTTTATTGCATATAGAAAAAAGTTTCATAAAAATTTCAATTTTTTCGATATATTCGTCATTAAATGAGTTATAATGATACCAGTCTCTTGATTTTCTTCATTGATTCTGTTTTCCTCTTAATTTGGTTAACTTATACCTACCTTTGTACTATTTTATTTTCTGCATCAATTTATGTTAAACTGTGATACTTGAGACTTTTTCGTTATCTTTCTGTACTCATATTATTTTGTGTTTGCCATGAGGATTGTATAATTTGTCATTTGCAGCCATGTCTTGAATAAAATAAATAAATGGACATTTTACTTATTAGTAAGAATCAAAAAAATAAACATGCAAAATTAAATTTGAGCATAATTTAAAGTTCTTACTTCCGTTTTTGAACTACATATCAGTAACGAAATTGTTGCTTTTATTTTGTGCTAAAAACTAAAATTTCAACTGATGAACAGGACTTTTCCAATTTAATTAAATTTAAAAAGTCTTCCTCACATAATTTATCATTTTTTATTTATAAAATTTTGGAGTTAGTTGAATAGAGATGTATATATATTTATATAATAAATGAAATTAATCAGTAAAATTAAAGCCGGAATTTGATGGTTTAATTACATTTGTGTATTCGCTAGACGTTATAAAGAGTTTTTGGTGTTTGAATAACTTTGGTTTAAATATCTTACGAATAATATGGTTTAAAGACCGGTTTGGTCAATTTGGAACATTAATCTGCAAACCTATTTGACAGGAACCAATAAAAAGTAACTCTAGTGAACCTGTCTTACTCCATCGTCAGTTCCTTTTGCTTTCACTTTTATAGAATACTAAAAGTGTGTTTTAAGGTATTACTCTTAAAATCTTCTAGCTTGATTAAAGTGTATATGCAGTTTACAAAATAATTCTATCTGTAAAGTTATGAGTTAGTTTGCATAATTTTGTAAAATATTAAAAGATACAAACTTTTCAATGAAATTTGTTTGAATTCTGTAAAGAATTTCTAGCAAATAGTACAAACTGATTCAAATTTAATATAATTCAGAAATCAACTGTTTACAAAAATGGTTGAGAGATTTTTGTGAATTTATTTTGTGAGATCTATTTTAAAATTAAAATCAAAGCAGTACATGTAAGATATTATCAGTTTAAAAACAAATACTTTAGATATATTTTACATAAAAAAGCAAAAAATGTTAATTTCTTCTATTTTCAAATCAAAGTGTAATGAAAAGAGTTGTTTTAAAACTAATTTTTAAATCTAATCTTATAAATATTTATAACTATTAGATATATAATTGTAAAATATCAACTAGAATTGATTGTATATTTTTTAATAAAAAAGTAATTACTGACTTGTGTTTGATACTTCACCTATTCGAAAACATTATCAAAAGTAATCTTGGCTTTTTTAAAGTTTTTTTTCAACAATATTTTTTAGTTTAAAAAAGTTTTTTAAAGATCTGTTTTAGAGTTGACTGCCTTCTACCTGAATGGGATGCTTATATAAAAATATATCAATATTACTTAGTTTTGTTGATAATATAGTAATGATAATTTGAAAATAAATTGTAGTTTTCCAAAATTATTTTAAGGATAAAAACTATTTAAATTATTGTTTTTAACCTTTTAATTTTTTGATTAATGTTTACTTTAAATGATCTTATATTCTTTTTCATGATATTGAATTTCCTAAATATATTAAAAGTTTATATTTGTAAACTTATTTGCAATTAGTGGTTTTTAATATTGTTATTATTTTATGAAAACTTAAAATGTACTTAAAATAAGTCAAACAATGTCTCTAAATGGTACTTTTATGTAAAAATTGCTTTTGTTTTCTATTTTTAAGGCATTTTTTAATATACATATATAAAACAAGTGATATATAATGTTATTTTCTTTACTTTTTCCCACATATTTTGTACTTTTGATAACTTGTATTTTTTAGGCTTGTGTTGCATTTTCTACTTTAATTTATGCTAAACTATGATACTTGAGATATTTTAATTGTCTTTTTGAAACCATATTGTTTCTTGTCCGCTATAAAACCTATATAACTTATCATCTGCAGCATGCATTGAATCAGATATAAAAATGATATTTTATTAACTATTTTATATTATACATTATAATTAAGAAAGACCTGCCAAAAAACAAATGGCAGAAAAATGTATAAACTTCTTTTATATTATTGGTCCATATGTTTTATAATTTAAAACTGAACTAATTACGTTAATTATAAGTTATATTTTTCACTTGGAAATTTTGTTATAACTTTGACAGACTTATCAACGTTTATTTATAGCTTTTTTTATCTTAATTCAAATAATTTTTTATTATTATCAAAATTTGATTAACTTTCTACAAGATCATTTAAATATTATTTAATTACTTTTTAAAAATTTGTTTAAATCTATTAGACTAATGGTTGAAAAATGTTCTAAATCGCTGAAATAATCTTAATTTTTGTTTTTAAACTTAAAGATTAAATCTAAATATATTTTTACAGGTTTTTCAAATATTAAAGATATTTATATAGAAGCCATGGATAGATGTGAAACCACTATTCGAACGCTAATAAGTGAAATCGAAGATTACATCCTGAAACTTCAATTTGAAGAGAATGCTTTAAAAACAGCTGTTCAGAAACATCAACAAAAAAACAGTAAGATTGAAGAGACAACTATTTCACTTCAGGCTAATTATGACAGCCAACAAAATGATCTCTTGGAACATCAAGCAGCATTTGATGTTGTAGTCGAACAAGCTACTAAAATAAACAAACAACAAACTGAATACAACGAAAATCAGGATAAACTTACAGATAATAACCAGGCTTTTGACAACAGCCAACAATAACAAGATAAATAAAAGTGTCTTCAGAGATAATAAGTTTAATAATTGCATCTTGTTCTATTATTCGTTTATTATTATGGTGTTTGTAAACTTTTCTAAGGTTTCTTCAGTTGCGTCATCTTCACAAAAAGTTTGGTTTTTGTATTACTCATTGTTGCTTTAATGAAATGATTTTTGAAAAGTTTTATTTTCAAAATTAATGAAATTATTATTAATCTTATACAAATTTGAGTGATTGCTTTAGAAATTTTTTGAACGTTTTTGAAATAATGACTATTGCTGATTCTAAATGTTCTTACCTATGTAGCCATCAAGTTGCCTACATATTCTTTGAACTATTTTCTGATCAATAAAAGAATACTAAATTTAGTTTTATGTTTTATTCTAAGTAGGCATAACTCTTGACAAGTGTTCAAAAGAATACTAAAAAAACTTCTGTTTACGTTTTAATAAATTTTCACCCAAAAAAGCTAGCCATCGTTGTAGCTTTTTCTCGTAACCTCATGTAAATGCGAATTTACCAAAAGTTGATTAACATATCAAAGGTTTAGAGTTAAGTGGTAGCATACAATATAAGTCAAGTCTCCTTAAACAATTAAGGACGATTTTGTTGATGTTGACAATGATGATCTGATAATGTTCACAGCAGGACCATTAGTAACGGGGTTGATTATTTTATACAATTTTATGCTGTCGTTTCAAAAGTTTAATACATTTTCTGACCTTAGCAAGACATCAAACCAACGAGTCTTTTGAGACATCTAAACCTTATTAGAAAATGACAAACTAAAACGTCCTATGAACATATGGAGCCTTTTTTGGCTTTGAAAGAGTTCTGTGTTGGTGTAGTTTCTTCATTTAAATACATAAGGAAGAGTTAATTTGATAACAAATACTCAGAAGACTACTTTTCATTTGAATTACTGACATATGTTGATCTCTTTTCAGCATAATGATGTCATGAAGAGCCTGAGTGCAGTAAAGATGAACACGGTCAATGCTCTAAGCGGGTAGAGAACCCATTTGTTGCCGTTGAGGGTGAAGTTTTATCGCCTGGGTTTAGAGTAGTCCAAGTCTTTCAGTCAAGGATGTCGCAATTTCCTCGCGGTCACAGACTACAAATTATTAATCTTTTTATTCTAGATAAACTGCCTGCCAAGGCTGACAAGGTACATGGTCACTGGGCCGAGTCACCAAACAGCGGATCTAAAGTCTGGGGGCAGTTCAGCGCATGCTGCTCTCCACTATAATCAAAATCATTTGCGTAGGCATAAAGGGAGTATTAAAACCTACATCCCAGTTGTTTGCATATACTTCCTTTCCACGCGTGTTTTATACTCTATTTTCGAGTCTCAAAGCACTGCCAACACAAATATTCGCCTAAAGTAGAAATTGAAGTGATAATGCTAACACTCGATCCTTCTTTCCAAGCCACTGTTATATATTCTACAAGTTTTACGCGCTGCTCTCTAAGATACACAGTCATAGTGTTGTGGTCTGGCATTACACAGAACATTCAGGAGACTCGATTTAAATGATTCTACTGTAACTGAAACGTCCCTTCCCGCAATTTGACAAAATTTTTGCAAACTTTTTTAAATGGGAGAGACCTTTTGTCAGGTTAGATGAGATTTTCTCAACTACCAGAAGAAGCTCTCAATCAAGATCAAAAGACTTAAATCACTAATTACGTAGAATACTTCCAACATTTGATCTACCGACAGATATATACGGTGACGAAGCCAGAATTTTTTGGGCGAAACTTTTCTCTTTTTTAAAAGGTAGAACATAACCGCAAATAAACGAAACTAAATTCAAATGTCAGCCCTTCAGGTTGGTGAAAATGTGTTAAAATCGATGCTCTGACTCAGATCCACTATCAAAGATCAGATTAGGTCGAAAACTCTTTTGCAAAATACATCAAATATTTTTTAGACTCACTCCCTGAAATCATCGAGAGAGGTTTGAACAGGCAGGAATAATACCCTGTGTACTTTAGCTGGTCTTTTGATGAAATGAAAGGGCATGCTAATAATTTGCCTCCACTAACACGTGGAGCAGGTTCAAAAAAATGTGTTAAGAATGGTTTTGTAACCGCAATGCTCTCACTGATAAGCCTAGAAAGGAAAATTAAACATAAACAGATCTTTAACAAGGTCCTTGAAGCTTAAGAGCCGCATATTTTTTAAATTAACAATAAAATCCATTTCGAGGTTAATTCTGATTGATAACTAGAATTAATTTTACAAAAATATATCACATTAATTGACAAGTGTGGTAAAAATTAAATTGGAAATTGTGTAACATCAAAGCTTCATATCCAAGTACTTTTTTATCTCATATTTTAATTTTGCATCATCAAAACAATTTAAACTTTGAAAACTGATTTTTTAAGATTTTAAAACAATATTTGTTATATAGTGAATTATAATAACAAGTAGCAACCATGAATATTCCTTATATGAATAAATGTTGCATAAAAGTACATTTTTAACTAATAAAATTGATTTCTACTAAACTTAAACTTTTTCAGAAGTTTTTTGGCATTTTGTACCAATTATTTAATTACAAAAAAGTAGAAAGATTACAGAAAATTGCTTTTTTTGTCCCAAAAAAAATTTATTTGAAAGTTTTTTAAGTATACTTTTTTGAATTTCTGAAATACTAATGAAGATTTGTATTTGAGAAATCTTTAATAAAAGAACTAAGCATCTTTTTGAAGCTTCTTCTAATGTTTTTATAAAACTGAACTTATTTGCTTCCTGATTTACAACTAATTTATAGATGAAAAAACTTTATTCATCAAAGACATAATTTCATAGAAAACTTTCAAAAGTCACTAAAAAAACGAAGAAATGAAATCTCAGCTGATCAGCGATCTGAGATCCGCTCTAAACACTCCACCATCAGAATAGAGTTACCTCTTACTACCTGTTAGAGAAAATAAAGATCAGATGGAGGTTAATGAGAGGATGGGGATAACTTACCACCATGCCGACTTGTTCAATGTTTCCATTCTTGAATCTAGCAATTGATTCATCAATCACAAGGTTCATGAATGGATCAAAGCCAGAAAGAACTCCTTCAATGGTTCGACCTCCATTCAATTTCACTAAAGAAACAAGTTTCAGAAAACTAAACTTCATGAAAACAATCGATTTATACAAATAAAAAAAAACTATTATCATGAAAAATTTATTAGATGAATTAAATATATCAAAACTAGTAAATTAATCAAGTTATAAAAAAATATTCATTTCAAAAATTACAAGAAATATAAATATATAATTTTATGAGTCCAATCTAGGTTTACTTAAAAGTTATTTATCAACTTTCTCAAATTGAAAATATAAATCATATTTAAGAAAGTTTCATTTAAATTATAAATACTTTTTCTCATTACTTTTTTTATTAAAATTGAAAAAAAAAACTTACATAACAACTTTTTGTCCATAAATCTATAAAGCAAAATACATATAAAAAATAAATAATTTAAAAATTCAAAGTTATAAATTAAAACAAAAAAAAGTTATAAGTTAAAATAAAATTTCAAAGATAACAGAACAACAACTTCATTATTTTGTTTAGAATAAGCAAAACACTTTATTGAAAAATAAAATTATCTAAAATTTTTTATATCAATTAAGCTTTTGAACTTGGGTTTAGTATTAATAAAAAAACTGAAACTAAAATATGAATTTTTTTTTATTTAAAATTTAAATTCAAATATCAATTTTTTCATGTTAAAATTTATTCACTAATTACAAAACATAAATGAATAAAAACCAAAACTGTAGCATATTACTTTAATTAATCTATATTTAAATATATGAAATGCTACAACTAAATCTAAACTTTACTTTAAACATTTAAAAAATATCTATATTAAGAACATCACTTGAATTACTTTAATAAAACACTAAATTATAACAAATGTACAAGAATACCAATATTTTACCAACCTTTTTAACTCAGGGGGGTGTGCTTTGTTCATTTTCAAGCAGGAAGTATATAAACTTGACAAAAATATTCAGGTAAATCCTACAGTAAATGGAACGAAGCAAATTCAAAACCAATAATAATTAATCGCAGTGTTTCTAATATTTTATTCAAAATTTAAGAATTATTGTTACAACTGTATATTATTACAAAATACAAAATAAAAGAAAACTTTTTTAATAAATATTTTACCAACTGTTTAAAAAATAAAAGATTTAAGAAATATTTCTATGAATAAGCATCTTCTGAATCAAAATTATCAGCTATGCACCCTAAGAGTTATTTACATTTGTGCAAATATGACGCTTATTTTATAGAACTTTTATTTATAGTTATCTTAAAATTTTTGTAATCAATTTGGTTTGCTAAATCTATTTTTATAATTTAACTTAACTTTTAACACATTCTCAAAGCAGTTTAGTCTAAGGACTTCTACTAAGCGATGTTAACTTATGCTATGTTGATATTAGTTTAGGTTTGTCTTTTTAGTTTTTTTTTTTTTGATATCAAGAAATATCAATACCACTAATAAATTCATAAGCCGTGTTTCTCTATATTAGTCTACCTCCTATAGTTAATTTTGGTGTACCTTTTTGTATATACTTCTTTTTATTTTATGGTTTATTTCATGTCCTATTTTCTACCTTCGAAGTACTGCCAATAAAATATTTCCTTTTAATACTGTGACATTATCTTACGGTATTTTAAAACATTATTTATTAAAAAATAAAAAATGAAGCGAGTTTGATGAAAGATCAAGTTTAGCAACTTCAACAATTTGTAACTTTTTTTAGATCCTTTTTAAACAAATTAAATAAAGTTGTTTTCAAAAATATTATAGCAGTATTAACAATTTTCTAATTTTTATCACGCTTAACGTTTTTGATTTTGTAAAGATGTTTTTAATAAAGATAATATCATATTCATGAAGACTGTTTAAAATACTTTTATATTTACGTCCTGCTTAGTGGCAAAGTGGTTACTACACCTACCTTCTAGTTAGGAAGTACGGGTTAGACCCCAGGTGGAGACATATAAAAACTCCTGAGAAAAACCATAAAAAACTCGTGAGAATGTGTGTTAGAGAGATGTGCTCTCTTTAGGCATCCTCTTTCGCATTTATATATATAAATAAATAAAATAAATAAATATCTTTTATCAAATCTTATAAAATATATCAATACTTTAATCAAACTAATTCCCTTGAATGGTTAGGTGAGTTACTAAGTACAAAGCTTTCTTCATATTAAACATCTAAGGTTCTGCCAATCAAGCTTCTCGTTCAATTTCGAATTATAAACATTAATTTCTAATTTGAAAAAAAAGTTTATTTTTTAATTATAGTAACAGACTTCTTATGTGAATTGGAAAAATTTTTCATTTGAATCAATCTAATTTTTTCAAGAATTAGTCTAACACTAGGTCTAAGAAGAATTATAATAAATTAATTTTCAAAGTTTCTGAATAATTTTGTAAGAAATCTTTCCTGAAATTTCGAAATATACAAAAATTTTTTAGTATCAAATCAAAAGTTTAATCAATCAATGTTTCAATCTAAAATGAATAGCACAGAAAGATAAAAACACAATTTATTTGGTACAACAGATTCAATGTTTCATATTAGACGTTTAGAATTCAACACCAATTTCATTTTAGAAATGTTTAATGAGAAAAAATCAACTCTTTAGCAAAATATGAGACTAATTTCGAACAAACAAATATCCTAATATCAACTTACATCATTTCTGATTGATTCGAACTTCTTCAGAGTATTGAGCAGACTCTATATTTTCCAAGTCTGACTCATCTGAATATTCGTGCAATTTGTTATACTTCCCACTGCTGCTACTGGAATTTTTATTGTAATATTTTCTCCAATCTTGAACAACACAAACACAACAAAAGATGTAGAAATTTTTACAAGGTCCCAAATCAAACGGATTTTCGCGTAGTTTTTGCAAATATGGAATTCTACAAAACATAAATTTTAAGATTTCACAATCAATGAAATGATCAACAAACCTGTGCTTGCTGAAAGATTCCCAAGTTGTGTTATTGGTGAAGGCAGTGTAAGTGTGCATTGTGAAGAGAGTGAAAGTAATAACAATAAAGATTGCCATAAAAACATCAGCAACAATTAACACAAAGTTAGTGACAAACCATTGCTGTTTAACTGTTGGAGTTTGATAACCTGATCTGTAAAAGTAAATATTTGAAGTTTAAAAAGAAAATGAAACGTTTTTGATTGGCTTAAATTAACATTAGCAAGTTGTCTAGTTAAAAACGTTAGTATGAAATTACATAGAGATCTTGAAGCTCCAAATGAGAAGAAAAAGCTCAAGAAAAATAAAAAGAAGAAAAAATTTGTGGTTTCTTTCTCCCACACAGTTAGCCATCCAGAAGCAGTGATGATCAAATCTTCGAACACATTTGTTACAATCTCTGCAATGCTTGGCTCGCATTGGTTTCTACAAAACAATTTGTGTCAATCTCAAACTGTGATCTTAATGTGGGTCACCTTCAAACGGCAGAAACCGCACCGTTGACGAGGTGACAAGTTGAACTTGACACTTTCACTTCGAGTTTTATGGCTGACTTGAATGAAACTTTCTTCTACTTCATCTTCTATAATCACCTGCAACTTTATTTAAACAATTATTTTGTGAATAAGAAATCCAATTTCAAGATTACTTCTTCAACATCAATATCCTCTTTTTTAACAAACCCAGGGTCTAAGAATGAAACAATAAAATAAAGAATAATAGAAAATAGAGCAAGAAATATGTAGATGATTGGAGCCAGCAGCCTACCCTCAGCTACTGCATTATGTATTTCTAAAAAGATCAAAAGTAATTTGATAGAAACCAAAAAAAAATGAAACATGTTTACCTGTTGGCTTCACAAATAAGGAAATTATGATGAATATAGTGAGGGATAGATGTAGAAGTCGTGCAAAAATTAACTCAGAAGACATGATTAAATGTTCAACAGAGCCTTACTTCTTCAAACAACTTTTACCAAAATACAAAAGCAAGAGAGATAAGATAAATATTCTTCAAATTTCAAGACTAAAAAGAGTAATCTTAGATTTCCTGATTCTATTATCTAAGATTCTTATTAATTTTATAGATTTAAAAATGACATTTTAAAATTAATTTAATTGAAATTATAAAGGAATCTATTTGAAAAATTAAACTTATTTCATATTCATAGGAAACTCAAAAAACAAATAAATCTTATCTTAATCATAAACAATAAAGATTATGAAGGTTTTCTAATAATTCTAGCATCATACATTTCTTCAACAATTAAACAAACTTTTTTAGCAAATCAATTATTCCTTTCATGAATATTTACATAAAAAGTCTATAATTTTTTAATTACTAACATTTTTGAACCTATATAATTTTTTTGACACTAAGTAGCTAAATTATTGAAACAAGGATTATATAGAACAAATTTTACTTATTTAATATACATGATAGCTATAACAAATAGTGATAAAATTATCCTAATTAATCTTACCTTGTTTAACATTTCGAATTAATTAAAGCAAATATTACAAAAGTAACAAACTAACCTTAAGGTTTAAAAGTTAAGGTGTAACAAAAAATTAAAATATTTTATGTTATGTTATAAGCTATTTAACACAAGAGTTTACATTTGTTTATGATAACAATAATAGTATAAAATGGATATAACTTTTATTTCCCCCATTAAAAAACACAGAATGTAAAGCAAAGTATAAAATATTACAGTGATTAAGTAAATAGCTGAATTAGAATTTACTAATAGGAAATTAAAATTGAAAAAAATGAGCTTGAATGAGCAAAAACTCGCTTAATTAAATCTATGTGAAAATCTGTGGTACAGCAGTTCTATTGAATTTACAACTACTATTTTTGATGGATAAAATTGAGAAATAATTCTATATGATATCGTAATTTGTTGTATCTTCCCATACAAAGTTTGAAATTAGTGTATAAGAGATTCGTAGAAATATTTCAATTCGTGAAAATCTAAGTCGAAAGAAAAATAATTAGTTTTTAAAATTTGCCGATCAATTTTTAACAGCTCCCAAATCTTTTGAGCTTTAGTTAAAATCTTATTATTTCTCGATCTTATATCTAATGTGATAATACTTTTTTTAAGCAAGCATATTTAAATCATTTTTATTAATACAATAAACTCTATCCTAAAAAGTAATTGATTTCATTCTTAATATTTGTCGTTCCATACACTTTGATTTTAACACAATAGTCTTATTAAGTCTTATAATCTGTTTTTGTAGAAGATATTTCAGATTTTCTGCATAAAATTTTCTTAACAAAAGAGCTAATTCCAGCTGCGGAGAATTGTCAAAAAGGTTAAAAAGATAAAAGCTTCTAAAATACTTTAAATCCTTTCTAGACCTATAAAAATGCTAGAATTAAACAAAAAAACATATTTCATAATTTGATCTTAAGTTAAATTATAATTTGAATGAAATTTATAATTAAACGAGCTATGACTACTTTTTTCCGGTTGGAATACTTAGAACTAAGTATGAGCTTAAATATATATATATATATAAACGTTAGTTGATTGTAATATACCAAAAATATTTGATTAAATTTGTGACAATTATCATAGTTTACCAGACTGGTGCAAATATAATTTTTCAATTTATTTTGAAAAGTTTATCATAATACAAAAAAGAAAGAAATATAATGTTGCAAGTTTTTTATAGGTTTTGAAATTAAATTATCTTGTATTAAAATAATCCGTTTCGAATATCTTTTTTAGGTTTGTAAAACTTCCCTCAAAGCAAAAAAGAGTTAAACTTTTCTTGTCTAATTTCAACTCATACAAATTATAATAAAAGTTCTAAATTTCTTTATTTTCTTGCTTTTTATGGCTACAGCTTACTTATGATTATCAAGATTTGTTTCAACTTGAAAACATTTCTATTAGATTTCTATTTATTTTTGTTACTAACGTCTGCTTGTCTTGAAAAACAGCTGACATTTTTATAGATTTTTATAAAGTAAGCTCTGATGACAGCTTTTACTATACTCAAATACCTCTGTTAAAAAACAGGCTAAAATTAATACAAGTTAGTTTGGTGATATCAAATAATATCGAGTTATGTACTCTTTCTACGTTAAATCTTCTTCCAATTACATTTTAAAATTTGCCTATTTATCAGTTACTTGTGGTTGAATATAGTTAATTGCTTCAATTAGCCTTTTTCACTATCTTTATTAGATATTAGTTAACTTTTATTTCACTTCTTTTTTTATCAGTTACATAGATACTAGTAGTTAGCTAGAGAATTTAGATTCAGAATAAACCCCTACAAAGTAACTATATTCATTTCTTAAATCATTTGAAAAATAAAAATTTTTTAATAGTGTAAACTTACGTTATAAGCTTCTACGATAAATGTTTATTTTTAAAAGTTTCTGTAAAGATCTTCTCATGCTTTTTAATAATATTTTGGTGATATAAAGTGCTGTAGAAACGCACAATTGAGTTCAAATGGTAATTTAAATTTTCTTTCAAGTCTTAAAATCTTTTTGCTGTAAATTTTTTTTATAGCTTTAGAATGAATTTACCTTCATTCAAGATTTGACGGAAGTCCTTGCAATGCATTAAGTCTAAAGACGAAAATAAGGCAAAACAAATCCCCATCCACAACTGCATGATGCAGCAGGTATTGCACATTAAGCAAAATTGCTCAAAAATCGGTTTTCATCAGCCTGAACAGATTTTGGAATAAAAATCAGCCTAAAGAAGACAAAAGTTCTTAGCCAAGATGTTTACATCCCACAGCCAATGACGTGATGACTGTGACGTTGAGGATGTAGATAGTTTTGTCTACTTTGCTCAAAAATAACATCATCGGTATCAATAGAAGCCGAGATCAACAACCGCATTGGTAGAGCATCCGGTATATTTGTACGGTTTACTTTTAGTGTCTGAGATATTCCAAAAATATTCATCAAAACCAAGGCTATAGTAAAGTTTTTAGAGCCATTTATAAGTCCTTTATACGCAGCACTCTATTATAAACCTTGGACTTTATTGAAGGCTAACTAAAATAAACTCAAACCTCTTATTTTCGTTTTTGTCATTCTATATCATGTTTGATATAGCAACAAAAGACCTCAAAATGAGAAAGTCATAAAGTGCACTAGCCTGACAACAATGTACAACATGCTAAGCAAGCAAAGGCTTTGCTGGCTCGGACACTTCCGTCGAATGGAATACGTATGGTGACCTATCAAAGGACAAACGCAACATCGGCTGTCCTTGTCTTTGCTTTAAGGATACATGCAAGTGCAATATAAAATCTGTTAACATTAAAACCACTAATTGGAAAGATATCGTAGCAGATCGCTCCAAATAGCACTCTCTCCTCCACAGATAGCTGAAGGATACAAAAGAAAAACCACCTTCAAAGAAAAAAAGAAACGCTACAAACTTTTCAGTTTTTTCGAAGTTCACTGTATTTTGCTTTGTTTCTGATAACAACTCTTGAGCACAACCAGCATTGCCGTTCTTGGTCGAAAAAGGCCATCATTAGAATAAAATCTACAATTTAAAAAATAATGTTTGTAACCGACATATTTTTAATATCTATAAATTTTACAAAATAAGTAATAGGTTAAAGATACAGATATAATTTGACTTATTTTTCAAAGTAAACTATTTACAAAATGTTATTATTTTAAACAAACTTATTTTTCTAAGCTTGTACAGTTTGATTAGTTTTTATTTTTAATGCTAATTATTCTTTGGCGGGAGATTTTTACACTTGGTTGCGAAATGGTCTCCGAGGTAATTTCAGATTGTTAGGCCTCACTCCTATCGTTAAAGTTTTGTTTACATATTTTAGATAATGACAGAGGATGTTAAATTGCGTTTAATTGCCGCTAAATTATCATTGAATGACATTTTTCAACCTGCTCAGGTAATAAAATTTGAAAATACTTGTAGTGAAGACGAGCTTTTATTAGTTGAATTAGATTCAACTATTTTAGAATCATTAGATCCAAATAGTTCTTTAATAATCAGAGGCCATGAAGATGATACAGCGGTGTTATGTACAGAAGATGCAACTTATGATTTAAAAGAAGTTAAAACTTCTAACAGTATTATTTTACTTGAAAATGTTGAAGTCTCAACAGAAAATTTGATTAAAAACCAGCATAACCTTGAAGTTATTGAAAAAAAAGCAATTTGTTCAAAATCTAGTTATATAGAATTAAAAAGAAAAGTTCCTGATTTAAGCAGACTTCGACAATTAATTGAAGATTCACCTTTTAAAGGAAAAGAAAATGAAGATGAATATGTTGGTAAGAAGTTTTATGACATGAGTGATTTTCTTGAACTAATTCCAGCCAGCAAAATTGAAATTGAAAATTATTTAAGAGAGATAACAGCTTGTTGTATTGAGGGCAAATATCGTATCCTTGATTTTGATTATGTTGTTGAATGTTTAGGAATCATTCTTCAGGTTATTGATATGGAATCTCTTAATTTTGACGATGTTGAATTAAATGAGCTCTCCTCAAAAGTAAATGATAGTGGAGAGTTGGTGCCACAACCAATTATCTTTCATTTGCTTATTACTTATGGATATTGTAGTGATATGACTGATGATGAAGTTCATTTTACTTTAAATCAATCTAAACTTAGCAAATTTTTTGCTGAAAACCTTCTTAAAGCTGCTAATAAATTTGATTTTGAAGAATTTATGAGTACTTGGAAAGAAAGTTTACCAAAAGAACTTGACACTAATGAAGATTATCTTCTTGGACTTGCTATTATTGATAAGAAAAATAAACCCTCAACAATTAGAAGGTTTTCTTCAAAAGAACTTCCATTAAATGTTTCTAAAAGATTCGATGTTTTATTTGAAGCCAAAGAGAAATGGACTTTGAAAGAAATTACTCCTTATCTAACTGATATTTGTTTAGATGGTCAAACAGTTTATTCAATTTTAGCTAAACATTCTAGATCATCTATTACAGGTGGTGAAAAAATGTTCAGCACAAAAAAGTGTTTTAAATGAAAATTTCTCTTTTTTTTTATACCAGTTTAATTTATTTATAAAATGATTTTTTGTTTTTTACAGTTGTAAGATTTTTTGATATATGTTGTAATTATTATTCTGCTGTTCAGTTGTTGGATTATTTTAAACCATTTTTATATAATGAAACCTAACTTTATATTTATATAAATTTATGAATAGAATACTACTTTTACATTATTTTTTTATATTTTCGAATAATTTTCTTTTAAATGTTTTCTATTTTCTTGTTGAGCTTTCATATTTATAAATTCTTATTTTATTAGGAATTTTATGGTTTTCTATAAAATTTGTCATTAAAATGATATTAATGTCATATCATGTTGAAATTACTTTAAACATTTTTTTTCATTTATTTTAATTATATTTTTACATTAAACACATTTAATTAACCATTTAATCTTTTAACTTATCAATTTGTTGTAAAGACCATATTGTATTATACTTTTTTTATTTTTAAGACTGTTAATTTAAACATTTTTATTTAGCTATTTTATATATATTCTTATAAATTTAGTTTTTATTTATTTCCAGATAATCTTATTATAATAAGATCTTAAACTTGATATCTGTTTGTTTAGTAAAGTTTTTGTTCATTTATTTTCACTTGTACATTTAATAATTATTTTTATAAATATTTTTTCTTTTTTTTCCATCTCATTTGTAACTAATTCAACTTTCAACTACTTTTCTTTTGTTATCTCTCTTCTCTTAGTATACTTTTGGAAACCTTCAACATGGTGATAAGATTCTTGATCAACAAACCAATCTTAATCTCTCAACTTGGATTTTCTGCCCGTTATCAGTCCACTAAATGTCCAGAGTTGGACGCAGCAACCAGGAAAGTTTATGACCGTATCATCAGAGTGGACCATGCTGGAGAGTTTGGGGCGGACCGTATTTATGCTGGTCAAATGGCTGTATTGGGCAAAACAGATGTTGGGCCCTTAATTGAACACATGTGGGAGCAAGAAAAGGAACATTTAAAACGTTTTGAGGAACTAATTGGTCAATATCGAGTCCGACCCACACTTTTTCACCCTTTTTGGAAAGTGGCCGGGTATGCACTTGGAGCTGGGACAGCTTTGATGGGCAAGGAGGCAGCTATGGCTTGTACAGTAGCAGTAGAAGAGTCCATCACTGACCACTACAACGACCAACTTCGTCAACTACTTGTTTTGTATGAAAAAAGTGGTGATGAAAGACACAAGGAGCTGATGAACATCATCGCAAAGTTTCGTGATGAAGAGATGGAACATCATGATACTGGTCTCGAGCATGATGCTGAGAACGCTCCCGGCTTTCAATTAATTAAAGGCGCGATTCAGAGCGGTTGTAAGGTCGCTATCTGGCTTTCTGAGCGCGTGTGACGTCATAAACGCGATCTCTTTCTATTGCACTTTTATTTAGCGCTGTGATCTTCGCTTTCAGGTTTAAGGTTTTAAATAATTGAAATGTCGATGAGTGGTTTTGATGATCTGGGTAGTTACCATGGTGACATGGATCCTCATGATGCTCATGATCAACAGAATATCAACACACAACGTAATGCACGACGCGCGCGGTTTGCAGAATTCCTCCGCAAATTTCACGTTGATGACGTCAATTATACGTCATACATCT